>CM076577.1:279002586-279127825 GCA_034641835.2 Pinus albicaulis | reverse complement strand
TTTTTCAAAAAAGTCCCGACTTTGCCGACTTTTTCAACTTTTTTACCCTTGCCGATTTAATCCCGACTTCGACTTTTTCCACATTGATCTTGACAGATAGGGTCATGAATACTTACTTGAGTGGATTTGCTTGCAGCTTCCTTGATGATGATTGAGAATGAAGTCAAGGGTTTCCTTTCTTTAATGTTGTTGTACTTGAACCTTTGATTATAAAGACCATCTTCAGAAGTTGAGATTCTCTTCAAACAATGTCTTGAGTGCAAATCTTTGATGGCAGAGATTATTTTCTTGAATGAGTTGATCTTTTGAATGAGGTAGGAGATCTCACTTGAAGTAGTTAGATAATATTCCTTGCAAACTGATTTGTCTTTCCAACCCAAACTTTGATCTTTGCTTCTTTGAGTGTCTTTGTTGACAAGCAGCCCTTATGTTTAGCACCTTAGCTCTGCTACCATATTGAGAATTTGGAGGGTTGTAGGTTAATACAAATTCCCTTCTTGATAATTACTTATGATACTTATGTCTTCTCTTATTTTAGTTTAGTTAATCTTTCATCAAGTCAATTATCAAAGAGCACAAGACACGAAAGTTAGGCTCCTAGAGCCAGGGCAAAAACTTCTCCCTCTTGGAGAGGAAAACTCGCAAAAAATTATTCTTATAGATTTTCAAATGACAAGTACCATGATCGTGACACAGACCCTTAAACTTCTTATGCTTCCAAGACCTTGATTCAGCTTCTTCAACTTTGATTCTTCTCTTCAACAATTTTCTTGAACTGTATCTTCCTTACTATTGTTGCCTCCTCTCCTTATGATGACTGTCTTATCTCTAATAAACTCTTTCTTCAGATCAGCAACCCTGAACTAGCACTTTTAAACTTACTGTACCCTTCCTGCACTTGTCCGCAACTTAGCTTCACTCATCCGTAAACTTGTACCTCTATACTTCTTTGCAATCCTCTTCCTGCACCTCTCCGCAATCTTCTACTTCCTGCACCTTTCCGTAATCTTCAGTTTCAGATCCGCAATCTGTACTGTCACTTATCCGCACTATAAGTTATCCCTTTTTCCACATTATAGTTCAGAAATAAGACCGCTGTATATTCAGTGTTTGTACGCACTTCTTCCTTGCTTGAGTAGCTTACGGTTACCTAATTTTATGCGAGGTACAGTAACTTAGATTCAGAGATAGTTATGCTTCATCTTTCCGCATAGATTATCCTTTTTACCCTTCGCATGAAGAATGATCCTTAGCTCGTATTTCTCTTTCTGATCTTATCTGAAAATCCTTATCTCAAATGAACTGCAGAGAAACTATATATAGGTGTATGCTTCCTGGTTTTTAAGCCGACTCACCAAGTTGACTTTAGGCCGAGTTGTCCACAGTTTGTATGCCGACATAAATAACATTTCATGAGGTGTTTATTCCAGCATTGTTGGAGGGTTGTCTTCGTTGTATAGGAGCTTGATTTTCAAGGCTTTTAGAGCTTGTCTTCCATCTTGTTCGAGGGTTGTTTGTGAGATTCTTTACAAGGTCTTTGGAGCATATACATCTAAACTAAATCCTTCATGTATATATGACACCTAATTATATGTATTCCTATGATCCTAATAGACATCAAGAATAAATCTATCTACATAATAAAATCTTGCTCATGAAACCCATGAAGCAAGTACACCAAAAATATACTCTATTATCTTTGACATCTTCTTTACATAATTACATAGTTAACATGAAGACCAACCTAGTTACACTATTCAACAAACAGGTCACTAGACGACGAGTTGTATGGAGACAATGCTCTCTCATGGGCACATTGGACACATGCGCCATGGAGGCTAGGCACAGTAGTATCATTCCCATTAGAATGTGAGGAGATAGACCACTTAGGTCTACCAGAGCAGATGAGGAGTAGTCCACATCATGGTGGGGTCACTAGCAGAGTCGTGGATGTATTGACGCATGTAGGATGGCCGATGATGCAGGGTAGTGCGGCAAATGGCATAGGTTTTCAGTGGTGCACAGATTCGTACCATGGTGTTCAGTGTTCTAGAGAGGATCACAAAGGTGTATGGGGGAGTGTCGAGTCGTGTGAACGTGCACTGTGGAGTAGGAGGAGCGACTCACACCACCTTGAGGTTCTGCATGGAGTGACAACTACATTATCACAAGAGGGGTACTAAATGATACAAGATGGTGTGGTAGCTAGTGGTAGTGTCTAACAATGCACAAAGGGGTGCAATTAGTTGCATGTGTGTGCCAAGGCGTACAAAGGTACACATTTGTATGCAAGGGAGCGCAGGGATGCTTGGTCGCAAGTAGTGGTGCGTGACACCAACCATTGGGGTTTTGGGACATCGCCTCCAAGGAGACCGTCTGATAGAGGCGACGGGCATGAAGGTGGGTGTAACTCACCCTGGATCGACGAGGAAGCCTCTGGGGAGCATGACCAATCATGTGGAGTCGTTGACAGTAGGGCAGATTTATATTTCGGTTTGTATGGGGAGTTGTCAAGGGACCCTATGCGAAACATTCAGGATGATGAGTCACCCATGATGATTCAGCATGAGCAGCATATAGTGGAGCATGAGTCAGCTAAGGAGGATGATATGCACAGTATGCATGTTGAGCCTTTTGTGGAGGGCCATTTGAAGGATCACATTGAGGTCATGATGGAGGAGGATGAGCGGCCACCCTTAGGGTCATCCATTGATGAGGAGCAGATAGATGGACAGGCAACTAGCAGGGTGGTAGTATTTATAAACACTTGTCCTCAGGAGGTGTTGGAGTCTGGCATGACAGTTTTGTAGAGGATTGGTGGGCTAGAGGAGCGTGGAGTTTCCTATCAGGCAAGGGAGACAACAGTGCATCCATATTTGTGTCTACCCATTGATGAGGTGCAAGCAGATGTAGTGGCGGCCAGCAGCACTGCAGCATTTTCAGGCAACAACCCTCTCCAGGAGTACATAGACAGGGCTTGCAGCACAGCTTGCCCACCTGGGTCCATTATAGGGAGAGAGGCAAGATTTCTTAGACAGATTTTGTTGGTTGATCGGGCAGAGCATAAGGAGTTGAGCATGGGCCAATATCAGCCTAGTAGACATACTCCTTGTACAGGTGTCCATGCATTAGATTGGCGGGAAATCATGAGTTAGAATCCTATTGATAGCACAAACTTCTTAGTCAGAAGCATAGTGGAGCAGAAACACTTAGACATGGGTACTCCAGGTTTCAGTTGGCAGTGGGATATAGATCGACAACTCTTCAACATTTCGTCCCGGCATCAAGAGAGCAGGATTAGCATTGGATTGATTCAAGGTTTGGACTGGAGAGAGGTGATGAGTTGGTATGCAGTCAATGAGCCAACATTCTCAGCCAAAGTTATAGAGCAGCAGGAGCCGTGGAGTTCTAATGCTTTTTCTTTGTGCCAATGGGATCTAGGAGGATTTGTTGATGACATGCTTAGTCAAAGATTGGTCTGGGATCCAGGCATTGAGGGGTTTGTTCCTGGTGGGTTAACACATAGGCATAGCATCACCCAGCGGTTTGTATGGGATCCGACCAATGGGTCTCAGATGTGAAATTTCCAGATCTGAAAATTATTACTGCAGTGAATCATTTATTTCGCCTAATTATTAGATAAGTTATTTATAGATGCTTTAGTAAATTTTGAAATAAACATAGTTGCAGTACTTCACTCTAATCAAAAGCAAAAGAACAGAAATAACACATATAGCACAATAGAAACAACCATATGAACACAGTTATTTTTGAACAATTGTCCCCAGAAAAAGCCAATGTGGGAAAACCGGTGCAGCAGATGAGGGTTTGTATTTATCTTCAGCAATGAAAAGATCTTTTACAGAATTCTTGGTGAGCAAAATAAAATAGAATACACCTGGTATGAATTTTCCGAACACTCCAGAAGTATTCCTGACACACGGGATGTCCTCCTACACCCTCTATGTCATCCTGTGTAGCTTCTCTGCGCAGTCCCTCCCTGGACTGCGTAATTCGGCATGGAGGGCTTGATGTTGCTGCTCAGCACTGCCTTCCCTTCACCCTTTTGCCTTCTTCTTCTCTGTCTGCTAACTTCTCCCTCCTCCTTCTGCCTCTGCAGTCCCGCCTCTACAAACTCACCCACTGAAATCGAATTCTCTTACTTCAGAATCGATTTCCTTCAGGTACTAAGAATGTGCCCAGCTTGATTTCCAAATGACCCTCCAGCCTCTTCTTATAATCTTCTTGCTGATGAATCAACGACCAACACTATATCTTTTATCAATGGCTCAGATTAAAAGATGACTTAATCTTCGTTTTCTAGAAGATTCACACTCTACTTTATTAATACTCTTTAATTATTTAATTCCCTAAGTTTAGACTTAGTGTCCACATTAAAATAATTAATTATTTTAATAAACCAAGATCCGAGTGGAATTTCCACAAACGATTTCTGGGTTCTCTGGATAACTATTGTCCAAGCCTCTCCACCAAATTTGAGACATGGAACACTTCCCGATGCTATAAAATCAACATCAGATGCATCGGGCCAACAGACTGATCCACATATGTAGATTGCTTGAGGGCAAGCAATCTTGGGGTTGAGGATTTGTAATGTTCCTTTTTCTGGTATTCCTTATGACATGGTTAAGATGGACTTTCAGAGATGGGGGAAGACAAGTCACAGGTGTAGGTTGGTGTCATCGGCGGGCCCTGGGGGCTTTTGGAGGGGTTTTGAAGAGTACTTATGAGGTTCGATGGCATTCGCTTGGTTTATTCCACCATCCACACAATTTGCCTTTCATTGTGTTGCATTCCAACAACTTTCACAAAATTGAGTTATTAATGGGCCTAACTCAATTAATTACGCCTAAGGTGGCATTTCGGGAGGAATTATTGGCATAACACCTTAGTGTAATAGCTCATTGGAATCGAAACAAGAAGATATCTACGGGATGGGATGGCTAGGAGTGATTTTCAGTGCCCTAAGGAGGCATGGTGGCCAAATGACCATTTTCCACATTAAAATGAATATTTTAATTAGGGGAAATGTGCTCAATGATTAAAATAATAATAAAATAGGAGCTTCTAGAGGAGTCCATTAGATCCATAAAATGAAGAGGAAGGGCCATTAGAGAACATCTTGGATTTGGTATTGTATATTGTATGAGAGGTTGAGAGCTCGATTCTCTACTCCATTGGTAGCCCCAAGACGGAAACCCTCAAGTGATTCAGTGAGATTGGGCGAGTCCCCATCTCCCCTTGGTGGATTCATCTAGAATTTATAGGATAGCTCAACAGTGCAGTTTCAGTTCATTTTGGAGGGTCAGCATAAGAGTGCAACTGATTATCTTAGAGGCTAGCTTTCATCATAGCTATTTTGGTTAGAAGAGCTTACGCAGTCATTGGAGGAGGCTCTTTTGTCAGAGCTGCCTTGGAGGGATTTTGGAGCTGAGATGTTGGGGGATTGTTTGGAGGTTCATTTGAGGATGTTTGTTGGGGAGAGCAGTGATTGACAGTAGTAGCTGTAGTGTCAGAAAACGAATTTGGAAGAGGGCCAAGTTACAAAGGGTCAGATTTTGAAGGTTGGAATTAGAGGAAACCATTTCTAGGTTTTTCTGGGTTTTGGGCAAGGATCACTTTCCCAAGTTCCTAGAATTTTCTAAGCAATTTTCAGTGGCTAAATCAAAGGCCGAAGTCAGGCAACAATGTAGTTTTTGAGTAGCAGCGCAGTTTTCTAGAGGAGCTTGCTATTGGAGCTGTTGGATTTGCTTGTACTCATCACTGAGTGCTTGTAACTTGCCTTGTGCAAGCCCAGGTGCATTTTCTCCAACTGACTTGTACCTCAGCATCATTATTAATAAACTCTTGTCCAGTTTGTGGATTTGGAGAAACTTCTGGTTAATGTGTATGAGTTTCTAAAAAAAATTGTGTTTCCATATTTGCTTGTCTTTGTTATCATTGTAAATTTTCCATTCGTAATATTACAATGGTATCAAAGCATGATTTTGGCAAGCTATGGGTTAAAATCAAAGTTGTCTTATTGACCTTGAAGAATAAGGGAGCCAAGTTTGTGGATCAAAGTTTTCAATCTGTTTTGCTGGAAGATAATTTTTGTAGGAGATTTCTTTCATTTTAGCCAGTGATTCTGCAGTGAATTTGCAAGATTGTAGAGTTGGAACATTGTGGTATGAATTTCTCTGATTTGGAGCAGTGTGCAGAGTTGGGCAAACTGGGAAACTCACACTAAATTGAGGATCTTCTAGATCAGCTAGAATTTGCCCAATATTTTTCTGGGTTTTTCTGGGTTTTGTGAGAGGAGTCCATGGTTAGAATTTCAAAATTTTCTTGGCAATATTCAAGTTGGAAATGAACATTCCTTCAACAGTGCGTTTTATTAGTGAACTGGGTAATTCACACTTGGTAAGTGTAATACTCCAAATTAGCAGTCAGCTAATTGGAATATTAATTTTGATTAATTTTGCCTTTTTCCTAATGTTCGGCAAAAATAAAGTGGGTAAGGGAACCCACAAATAAATTATGCAGCTAAAGTGCTTTCCTAAAGTTACTAGAGGCAAATCTTGACACTGAAGTGGGGTCCATGTGGGCCCCACTCAAATGAGGCAACGTCCTAGTGACAGCGTTGGAGAGGCAGCACAGTGGGCAACGCAATGAGCAACACAGAAATAGGCCGGAGGAGGGGCAACACAATATAGGTGGGACCAAGGGAACTTTGGAGGCTCAACTTGGAGAAAAGAGGGTGAGAGAAGCTCATTCCTCATTCATTCATCCATCTATTTTCTATCTGATTGACAGTAGCACTCTTGAGCTGTTTAGCCAAGTTTGCAGTGCTGTTTAGCACAAAGATTTCCGAGCAGAGATCTCAACCTCTACCTCGGGGGACTTCGAGTGCCCGCTTAGGAGAGAAATACCATCTGGTTTTGGAGGATCTTGCAGAGAGAGACATTCCAGGGATATGCAGTCCCTTCAGGATAGCGTAGAGGCCATCTTGACTGCGTAGTGATTGTGCAGTCCAGCTGAGGAGGAGTGTTGGGAAGAAGGGAAGCAGAGCAGATTTCAGTCGGAGCTTTGGAGGGGAGGCTAGCCACCTCCTACCAAGGATGCCCGCAGCATTTTGAGGACACTTTTCCAGCAGTCAACCAGGAGACCGATTTCCCCAGCAAAGCAGCGTGCCAAGCCCAAGGGGCTATTTTCTGGGTTCAGAATTTTTGGAAACCCTGCACGGGTTTTTGTGGGTCTTGTGAGTAGAGCCCAGTGTTTTAATCCCGGAATTTTCTGAGTAAAGGAGCAGGTCCAAGTTCCAACTCGTAGTCATATTCCAGCGAGAAGCAGCAGTCCAGCACTAGCAGGGTAGAGAGGGAGCCACGCAGAGCAGTTTTCCAGCGGCGTTTACGTCCGAGTTTGAGCTATACTTCAACCTGTCTTGTGCAAGCCCAAGCACCATCTTTCTGAGCACCTCTCATTGTACTCTTTCCCCACAAAGATTAATAAAATGGCTCAAATGATTTTGGCTACAATTCCTGTGTCTTAATGTTATTTTCTGTTTTGTTGTAGTTTTTAGTCTTGTGTGCTTTGTATTGATGTTTGTTCCTAATTTGGGATATTATAGTGGTATTAGAGCTCATAGACTTGGCTCAGCCTGTGGAGCACGCGGTCTATGACACTGGAGGATAGGCAGAATGTCACTTACCGAAGACAAAGATATAGGAACAAAGAAAGGAGGCTCGAGATTACACAAGACTAGGTAGATAGCGTTCCGATGGAAGAAGAGAGAGGAAAGAGATGAGGGAAAGGAGTTTGCTCAACTCCCTTTGAAGTCAGTACAAGAGCTCACCAAGAGGATTGAGGAGATGGGGCAGAAGATAGGCGGTGATAACAAGCAAAATGGAATTCCAGGGGAATTCCAGATTGGAAAGGGATCTGACACTTCACATCACCCACCTGAGCCTAACACTGCGCAGCAGGTGGTGCCATGCACTCCACCACGTTCTACCATTCCTACGTTCCTGGCTTCGGGAGCAGAAGCAGGAGGGCCACAAGAGCCAGAGGTATCTCACTATGGGGAATATTTTACGGAGTATCAGTCCTATGAGCCAAAGTTTGGAGGTGCTCTCACCTTCAATGAGTTTTGTCAGCTAAAGAACAGCAACAGACCCAGAGGCCAGACCATAGGAGGAGGGTACACATAGGGCAATGACTTGCAGCGTACCATGGGCAGACTTTTCCTGCCTACATTTTATGGGTCATCGAAATGTTCAGCCAAAGCTTGGGTGGAGAAGCTGGGCATTTATTTCCAGCTTAACCAGATGATGGAGGTAGAGGCCATCAAGGTGGTTGTGTTGCACTTAGAGGGGGAAGACCATGACTGGTGGTTCCATGGAATGACTACGCTGGGTCACTTGCGAGTGACAGCGTATGATGATTTTACCCGAAGAGTGCTAGAGAGGTTTGATCGGAAGGACCCAAAGGAGCATTTTGTGGAGCTAACCAAGCTCAAGCATACAGGGAACCCAGAAACTTACATCTCGGAGTTCCTGAGACTCTCAGTAATGGTTCCAGACTTGTCGGAACCGAGGAGGATCTACATGTTTATTGATGGTCTAGCAAAACCTTTGCGTGGGCTAGTGAGGTCTACTCGGCCCACTACGCTGCAGGACGCAATGGGGAGGACTAGAGACTTGCAAGATGCTTTGCCGAAAACGAGGGCTCCCATGCCCAACATACCAACATTCCAGCAGAAAGGGAGGGACGTGAGAGCCCCAACCCAGAAAGGGAATCAGGGCCAAGGACCTTTGGATGATGATACCCGGAGGGATTTGAGGCAGACGAAGCTTTGTTTCACCTTTCAGGAGCCATGGGCTCCGAGTCACAAATGTGCCAGAGGGAAGGCACATTACATTGAGCTCTTCTCCGACAGTGAGGGAGAAGAGGAGATATATGATGAGGTGGGAAGAGATGCTAGCACCAGAGCACCAGGGGAGAATCCTCAACCCCCACCTCCTCCATAAGCAGGAGGATCAGCGTTTGCACCTACCAGAGGGGTCCTTGCATCTTTGCATGGGGTACCCAAGTACCTAACGCTGAGGGTCTGAGGGACAGTCCAAGGACAACGTGTCTCGGTACTAGTGGACAGTGTGTCTCGGTACTAGTGGACAGCAGGGCTACACACAACTTCATTGATGCCTAGATGGTGCAGAGGAGGGGCATACAGACAGAGAGCTTTGATGGGTTTTTTGTGCTAGTTCTAGGGGCCAGGACCAAGCAGTGCATGTGTTATGTCACAGCATTGACAGTGACCATGGGCACATATTCATTGACAGACCATTTTTTTGTGGTCGATATTCCGGATACCAATATGGTGTTGGGGGTTCAATCGCTCATCACCCTTGGTAGAGTCACCACTGATTGGTAGACACTACAGATGGAGTTTGCGGATAAGAAGAGTGGGAAGTAGGTGATGGTCAGGGGCATGCACACATACCCCCCTCAGACAGTCTCTACGCATAGGTGGAGGCAAATTTCCAGAAGGGAGATATAGAGTAGGCCGTGGAGTTGAGGATTTCAGATGCAGGTGTCTCGGGCCAGCCTACGCACCTAGATATACAGACTCTCCTAGACCGTTAGTCTACGGTTTTTAGTGACATTCCACTAGGGCAGCCACCGGATTAAAGGTTTGAGAACACTATTGAGCTGGAGTCCGACATTCAGGTCGTGATCACTACCCCCTACAAGCATCCCAAGGCCTATAGGGACGAGATTGAGAGAGCAATTCACGAGCTCTTAGCATTGGGGCACATCAGGCCCAACACGAGTCCATTCACTTCTTCAGTTGTTCTGGTGAAGAAGAAGGATGGGACACTGCATAGACTATAGGGCCCTAAACAAGAAGACCATGAAGAACCAATAACCTATCCCCAGGATCGATGAGTTGATGGATGAGTTAAGGGGAGCAAAGTTCTTCTCCAAGATTGATCTGAGGCCGAAGTACCACCAGATCAGGGTGAGCGACAAGGATGTCCCCAAGACTGCGTTTCGTTGTCATTATGGCCACTTCGAGTTCTTGGTGATGCCCTTCGGGCTAACCAATGCTCCAGCTACCTTCCAGTCTTGCATGAACCACATCTTTCGTGGTCAACTGAGAAAATTTGTGCTGGTATTCTTTGACGAGATCTTGATATATAGCCACACATGGGAGGAGCACTTGCAGCATATAGAGATGGTGTTGTGTATCTTGGAGGAGTAGCATTTCTATGCTAAGTTGTCCAAGTGTTAGTTTGGCTTGACGGAGATGATCTGTTTAGGACATATCATTGGGGTTGACGGAGTGAGAGTCCACGAGGAGAAGATTAGGGCCATCAGATATTGGCCGGAGCCGAAGAATGTGAAGGAACTTCGAGGGTTTGTGGGTATTTGTACCTACTACAAGAAGTTCGTCAAAGGATTTTCGCAGCTTGCAGCACCCCTCACAGACCTCACGAAAAAAGGGGCTTTCAGTTGGACTGAGACTACGCAGAGGGCTTTTGACAGGGTCAAGGAGGTGATGAGCAGCTATCTGGTACTAGCCCTGCCAGACTTCACGCAACCATTTGTGCTGGAGTGCGATGCTTCAGGGAAAGGAGTAGGCGCAGTATTGATGCAGCAGGGACACCCCATAGCTTACAAGAGTCGGAAGCTATTGTCTCATGAGAGGATGTACCCCATTTACGACAAAGAGATGTTAGCCATCATGCATGCGTTGGCCAAGTTTCGGCACTATCTGATGGGAAACAAGTTCCGAGTGAGGACAGACCACAACAGCCTCAAATTTTTCCTCGAACAGAAGCAACTGCAGGAGAGGCAGCAGAAATGGATCAGCAAGATCCAGGCATACGACTTTGACATTAAGTATGTCAAAGGAAAGAACAATGTAGTGGCGGATGCATTGTCCCGGAAACAAGCATCTCTATCCCTTATGAGCATTGATGCTAATTGGAGGGCGCAATTGATAGTGGAGTACTCCAAAGACAAGTTTGCATGAGAGTTGCTGGATGGGCAGGTGACAGATGACCGGTACAGGGTGATGGATGAGGTCATTTACTACCGTGACCGGATCTTTTTGATGCCTAACTCCTGGTTACGGGAGAATATTTTGCATGCAGCACATGACTCTCCACTCTCAGGGCACCAGGGGTTCACCAAGACATACAGGGCCATCAGAGAGAGGTTCTCCTGGAAGGGCCTCAAGGAGGACGTACTCCGACATGTCAAGGAGTGCGTAGTCTGCCAGAAGAACAAGGGAGAGTTGAATCATCTGGTGGGGTTATTACAGTTGCTTCCCATTCTGGAGGGGAAACGGGAAAGCATCTCTATGGATTTCATCACAGGGCTACCCATGGTACAGGGCAAGGATTGCATCTTCGTGATTGTTGACCGATTGATGAAGTATGCCCATTTCTTTGCCATTTCAGCTCGGTACACAGCTTCACAAGTGGTCTAGTTGTTTTTCAGGGACATCTTCCAACTCCATGGTCTTCCAAAGACCATAGTCAGTGACACGGACAGTCGGTTCATGGCAGGATTTTGGCAGGAGTTGTTTTGTTTGGTGGGCACAGACCTAACACCCAGCACGAGCTACCACCCACAGACAGATGGACAGACCGAAATAGAGAAAAAGTGGTTGGAAGGCTACTTGAGGAACTATGTCACAGGGCAGCAAAAGGCTTGGCTATGTTGCCTACACTTGGGGGAATACTACTACAACACGACATTTCACTTGTCCATCGGTATGTCTCCATTTTATGCTTTGTATGGTTATAATGCACTGACTTTTGCTGATGTGATGTTTGGAGCTAGCAAGGCCCCCAAGGCCAAAGACTGGATCCAACAGAGCTAATAAATTCTCAAGACTCTCAAGGATAACTTGGCAACAGCCCGAGCTTTTAATCACGGAATTTTCTGAGCACAGGAGCAGGCCCAACTAGCAATCCAATTCCAGCCAGCAGCAGCAATCCAGCACTGGTAGCGTAGAGAGGGAGCCACGCAGAGCAGTGTTCTAGCAACGTTTCTCTCCGAATTTGAGCTATACTTCAGCCTGTCTTGTGCAGGCCCAGGTGCCATCTTTCTGAGCACCTCTCATTGTACTCTTTCCCCATAGAGATTAATAAAATGGCTTAGATGATTTTGGCTACAATTCCTATTTCTTAATGTTATTTTCCATTTTGTTGTAGTTTTTAGTATTATGTGCTTTGTATTATTGTTTGTTCCCAATTTGGGATAATACAGTGAGCTTGATCTTGGCTCAGAGTTAAGCCAAACTATTTCTGGGTTTTTAAGGGATTGGTGCGAGGAGCTTCTGGTTAAATTTTCAAAATTGTCTGAGCAATTTTGAGGGTAGAAACTCCAGTTCTTCTTCAGCAACATCTGTAGTATTTTCTAGGCAATGCATGCTACCTATTTCAGTCATTTTCAACACTTGGGTCTACTTCATTTCACCTGGATGTTCCATGCATGCATAGTGACTAGTGAATTTATGGGCACTAAAATGACACAAAAAGCGAAGAGTACACAAGGGATCATGAAGGAGCTAATGAGGCAGAACCAACAGTTGAGGAGGCAAAACCAACAGTTCCTAGAGAGGATGCAACAAATGATGGGGACGTTGAGTCATACCCAGTAGAGAAGCCATGTGCATGTCCACGCGCTCCAACAGAACAATACCCATGGCCAGCCTAACCAACTTTTCTGGATGAACTAGAGAAGGAGAGAGAACCCGACACCTTTGCATATTTGAGGAGGTCCTTCATGGATAGGATTGATGACTATGAGGCATCAGACCCTAAGATTAGGAGGGATTTCTCGTTCGAGGAAAATAGAGGAGGATCGTTAGAGGATGGATCTAGGAGGCATTACTGTTGGTAGAGACCGAGCCTTAGATGCCGAGAGTCTGAGGAGGAGATTGAGAAGGAGGTGGAGGGCACACATGAGTGCGAGGAGTAGATAGACATAGCCAGTGTGATGCAAGTGTCACCCTTGTTGGAGATCCCTTTGATATTTTCGACCGGCACCTTGGTGGAGACAATTGAGCATACGCACGTAGGGCCATCCATTGAGGATGTACTAGTTGATGAGCCACTCTGAATTGTGATAGAGTTTCCAGATGATGACCACCTACAACAGGTTGATGACGGTCCAGGAGACACAGAGGTATCTAGAGTTGTGACTATGTTTACAGACAATAGTGCCCACGACAGCTTCGACAACTCCAGGTCAACCGTTTAGCATTGAAAAGGAAGGCCACGACAGCCTTAGAGACCATTCTATAGTAGAATGAGGAGCTAGATGGTATGAGATTGGTTTGTGCCGAGTCGATGGCCAAACTAACTCACGTTGGGTTACAGTTGGATTCCCTAGCAACACAGCTAGAGGAGTACACCTTGGAGAGTTAGAGCAGCCCTCTTCGAGCATATATAGATGGGGCTTGTAGCACTGATAGGTTATTTGTGCACACTGGCGAGAGAGAGGCAAAGTTACCTAGTTAGATTATATGTGCTAACTAGACTAGCGAGACAAGGCGACATGAGCTACATAGGGTGAAACATTCGCAGAATGGAGGATTTGTTCTATGTGCAGCTGTTCGTGCATTTGATCCTTCCCCTAGGGTTGGATGGCGAGAGATTCTGAGTTGGTACCCGATGGAGTGGGCTAGCCTTGTAGAGATGATTGTAGGACGGAGGGAAGCTCAGCAGGAGCTCTCAGACATTGGAGATGTAGGAGGCCCAGGTTGCCATTGGGATCTAGGTGGGGCTTCCTATCATATATCTGGGATGCAGGAAGGCTATGGCTCTGGTGGGATAGTGAACTCAGTGACTGAGTGCACTCATTCCTTGGGGGAGTTTTAATCGGCACTAATAGTTAGGGGGTTCGTGAGTCGAACCCATGGATTGTTTGGACATGTTGGATACACATGGAGTCACAAGGAGAGTGGCATACTCTAGCAGGGGTTGACCAGAGGATGTGGCATCAACAGGCCACCAAATGGCAAGTTGCATGGAGACAGTGCTCTCTCATGGGAACATTGGACACAGGTGCCATGGAGGCTAGTCACAGTAGTGTCATTCCCATTGGCATGTCAGGATTTAGACCACTTAGGTCTACCAAGGCAGATGAGGAGTATCCCACATCATGGTGGGGTCACTAGCGTAGTCGTGGATGTATTGACGCATGTGGGATGGCCGATGATGCAAGGTCGTGCGGAAGATGGCGTAGGTGTTCAGTGGTGCATAGAGTCGTACCACGGAGTTCGGTGTTCTGGAGAGGAGCACAGAGGTGTATGATGGAGTGTCGAGTCGTGCGGAAGTGCACTGTGGAGTAGGAGGAGCGAACCACACCACCTTGAGGTTCCGCATGGAATGACAACTACATTATGATAGGAGGGGTACCGAGTCCTACCGACTGATACAAGATGGTGTGATAGCTAGTGGTGGTGTCCATCAGTGCACAAAGGCATGCTATTTGGTGCAGGTGTGTCCCAAGAGGCACAAAGATACACATTTGTATGCAGGTGCAGGGATGCTTGGTTGCAGGCAGTGATGCGCGATGCCAACCATTGGGGTCTTGGGGCATCACCTCCAAGGAGATCGTCTGATGGAGGCGAGGGGCATGAAGGTGGATGTAACTCACCCCGGATCGACGAGGATGCCTCTAGGGAGCATGACAAGTCATGTGGAGTCGTTGACAGTAGGCTGGATTTATATTCCGGTGTGTATGGGGAGTTGTCAGGGGACCTTATGTGAAACATTCAGGATGATGAGTCAATCGTGAGGATTCAGCGTGAGTAGCATATAGTGGAGCATGAGTCAGCTGAAGAGGATGATATGCACAGTATGCATGTTGAGCCTTTTGTGGAGGACTAGTTGAAGGATCACATTGAACTCGTGATGGAGGAGGGTGAGCGGCCACCCTTGGGGTCATTCATTGATGAGGAGCAGACAGATGGACAAACAGCTATCAAGGTGGTAATATTTATAAACACTTGTCCTCAGGAGGTGTTGGAGTCGGGCAAGACAGTTTTGCAAAGGATTGGTGGGCTAGAGGAGCATGGACTTTCCTATCAGGCGAGGGAGACTAAAGTGCATCCACATTTGGGTCTACCCATTGATGAGGTGCAAGTAGGTGTAGTGGAAGCCAGTAGAGCTGCAACATTTTCAGGCAAAAACCCTCTCCAGGAGTACATAGACAGGGCTTGCAGCACAACTTGCTCACCTAGGTCCATTATAGGGAGAGAGGCAGGATTTCTTGGACAGATTTTGTTGGTTGATCGGGCAGAGCATCAGGAGTTGAGCATGGGCCAGTTTCAGCCTAATAGACATGCTCCTTGCACAGGTGTCCATACATTAGATTGGCAGGAGATCATGAGTTGGTATCCTATTGATGGCACGATCTTCTTAGTCAAGAGCATAGTGGAGCAGAAACCCTTAGACATGGGTACTCTAGGTTGTTGGCAATGGGATACAGATCGACAACTCTTCAACATTCCGTCCTGGCATCAGGAGAGTAGGATTAGCATTGGATTGAGTCAAGGGTTGGACTGGAGAGAGGTGATGAGTTGGTACGCATTCAGTGGGCCAACATTCTCTGCCAGAGTTATAGAGCAGCAGGAGCCGTGGAGCACTAATGTTTTTTCTTTGTGCCATTGGGATCTTGGAGGATTTGTTGATGACATGCTCAGTCATAGATTGTTCTGGAATCCGGGCATTGAGGGGTTTGTTCCTGGTGGGTTGACACAGAGGCATAGCATGACCCAGCAGTTCGTATGGGATCCGAGCAATGGGTATCAGATGCATCAGGCCAACAGATTGGTCCACATATTTAGATTGCTTGAGGGCAAGCAATCTTCGGGTGGAGGATTGGTAATGTTCCTTTCTCTAGTATTCCTTATGACATGGTTAGGATGGACTTTCAGAGTTGGGGGCAAACAAGTCACAAGTGCAGGTTGGTGTCATCGATGTGCCCTGGGGGCTTTTGAAGGGGTTTTGAGGACTTCTTATGAGGTCCGACGGCATTTGCTTGGTATATTCCACCATCCGCATAGTTCGTCTTTTGTTCTGTTGCATTCCGACAACTTTCAGAAAATTGAGTTATTAATGGGCCTAACTAAATTAATTACGCCCAAGGTGGCATTTCGGGAGGAATTCTTGGCATAACACCTTAGTGTAAAAGCTCTTTGGAGCCAAAACGAGAATATCTATAGGATGGGATGGCTAGGAGTGGTTTTCATTGACCTGAGGAGGTATGGTGGCCAATTGACCATTTTCCACATTAAAAAGAATATTTTAATTAAGGGAAATGTGCTCAATGATTAAAATAATAATAAAATAGGAGCTACTAGAGGAGTCCATTAGATCTATAAAAAGAGGAGGAAGGGCCATTAGAGAACATCTTCGATTTGGTATTGTTTATTGTATGAGAGGTTGAGAACCTAGTTCTCTATTCCATTGGTAGCCCCGGGACGGAAACCCTCGAGTTATTTAGTGAGATTGGGCGAGTAAGCATCTCCCCTTGGTGGATTCATCCAAAACTCACAGAAGTGCTCAGCAGTGTAGTTCCAGTTCAGTTTGGAGGGCCAGCATAGCAATGCAACACATTATCTTGGAGACCAGCTTTCATTGCAGCGATTTTGGTTAGAAGGGCTTATGCAGTCATTAGAGGAGGCTCTTTTGTGGGAGCTGCCTTGGAAGGATTTTGGACATGAGGTGTTGGGGGATTGATCGGAGGTTCATTCGAGGAGGTTTGTCGGGATTTTGGAGAGCAGTGATTGACAATAGCCATTGCAGTGTCAGAAAACGAAATTGGATGGGGGCCAAGCTACAAAGGGTCAGATTTTGAAGTTTAGAACTAGAGGAAACTCTTTCTGGGTTTTTCTGGGTTTTTGGCAAGGATCACTTTCCCAAATTCCTAGAATTTCTGAGCAGTTTTCAGTGGGTAAATCTGAGGCCGAAGTCCAGAAGCAGTGCAGTTTTGGAGCAGCAGCACAGTTTTTTGGAGGAGCTTGCTATTGGACCTATTGGATTTGTTTGTACTCATCACCTGGTGCTTGTAGCTTGGCTTGTGCAAGCCCAAGTGCACTTTCTCCAACTTACTTGTACCTCAGCATCATTATTAATAAAATCTTGACCAATTTGTGGATTTGGAGAAATTTCTAGTTAATGTGTACGAGTTTCTGAAAATTTATGTGTTTATATATTTGCATGTCTTTGTTATCATTGTAAATTTTCCATTTGGAATATTAGATATTCAAATACAAGGGACACTCCTAGACCTAAGGCTTCCTAAAGAAGAAAGAACTCCCTAAGGGCTTTGTAAGATGATTACCATATAAGGGTTTGACACCAATACAGAGACCTAGGGAAAATCTAAGCAAAGCCTAGGGTTTGCAATTATTGCAAAAGATGATCTTCAATATGATTACTAGACCAAGCAAGGAGAGAAGGGAAGGTTGAAATGATTAAATTCGTTTGAGTTTTTAGTGTAAGTGACCTTCAATGCTACCGCTAATTAAAAAAGTTCAAGGATAAAGCCTATGTTGGGACTAGGGTTTGATATTTCTCTCAAGCTAGCCACAGGAATTGCTTCAAATCTTGAGGGTAGCTAGAAGAAACTACAATACAGTAGGTTACCAACTAGCTCCTCAAGTTGACTTTTCTAATGCAATTCGCACTAAGCCCTAGTTGGCCTTCTAGGGTTAGGGAATATTTTTATGGAAGATGAAAGAAAAAGGCTAAAGGTTGATCACCTAGGATTAAGACCCAGTGCCTTATCAATTGGGAGAAATTGTAATATCCCTGTTTAGGGCAGCCTCCCTGTTGAGGGTCCGGTGGGCCTTGACACGCTGCCAGGGTCTGCGTAATTGGGGGACTGCGCAAGGGTCCTCGTCCCGAGATGCTCCGGTGGGCCTTAAGACCCCACCCTTAACACCCTGGGATGCCGCCCTCACTAACAGTTCGAGCTTTTGGTGTAGTGGTTGGATCAACGTGGTATCAGAGCAGAGGTCTCGAGGTCGAGACCCGCGGAGCGTGGTGGGCTGTAATATCCCTGTTTAGGGCAGCCTCCCTGTTGAGGGTCCGGTGGGCCTTGACACGCTGCCAGGGTCTGCGTAATTGGGGGACTGCGCGAGGGTCCCCGTCCCGAGATGCTCCGGTGGGCCTTAAGACCCCACCCTTAACACCCTGGGATGCCGCCCTCACTAACAGTTCGAGCTTTTGGTTTCGGCATTTCCTATATTGTCGTATGCTTGTATTGCTGTCTATTTCCCATTCGGGATATTACAGTGGTATCAAAGCCGAGGTCTCGAGGTTGAGACTCGCGGAGCGTGGTGGGCTGTAATATCCTTGTTTAGGGCAGCCTCCCTGTTGAGGGTCCGGTGGGCCTTGACACGTTTGTTATAAAGTCTGCGAAGTTTGTTTAGGCTGAAGTGTTTAGGCTAACGCGTCTCGATTTGCTCGGTGGGGCACATTGAAGTTCTCCTTAACACCCTGGGATGCCGCCCTCACTAACAGTTCGAGCTTTTGGTGTAGTGGTTGGACCAACGTGGTATCAGAGCATAGTTCTGGCTCAGCCTGTGGTGCTAGCAGTCTATGACGCCCGGGGATAACCCCTATTTTGATCAGAGGGGATATAGTTATTTGGTGATTTTCGGAGGTGGTTCGTTTTGTATATGGTTTCTGGGTTTTGTCCGGGGTGGTGAGTTCAGGTGGTCTGCCGATTTTTAGCTCATTCCGGCAAGGGGATCAGCCCCTAGCTTCAGTTCATTCCCGTAGCAGCAGTTTACGGCAGTTTCTTCCAGCAGCTGGGATGCAGTTTCTTGTAGCAGCCATTTCATGTTTTTCTGAGAGGGTTCTTCACTTGCCTTGAGCAAGGATAGGTGCATTTATTCTGATTATCCATTGTATCTCATTATATTCTCAGATTAATAAAATGGCTTAGCCTTTCCGGCATTTTTATGTGTATTTGCTTTATGTTCTATTTTCGGCATTTCCTATATTGTCGTATGCTTGTATTGCTGTCTATTTCCCATTCGGGATATTACAGAAATGGAGTCAATACTTCCCTTCATTTCAAGAACTTCACTCTTTCAAGGAGACCTATGCAGCCTTCACTAACCCTAAAGAGGCATCAACTCAGCTACAACAAATGTTTATACTTCGTTTGACAAAGAATGATGGGGATTCGAGGATGCAAGATGCAAAAACGAGCCTCTAGGAACATTCATTCATATCAACTATGAGTAATGCATGCAATACTTCAATAATCTTAGTGTTTTCATGAATTCACATCAAATTAGGGCACATACAAGATCTCGACAATATATTCCATACATTAGACATGTAACAATGTAGAGATATAGCATCAAAATAGCACTTACGAGATAATGCGAATATATCCATCCATCAGCTTTGCAAATAGAAGCTCTAAGACAAGATAGTGAAAATCCCAAACATCAAAATGCATCAATAACATCCAATTTCGTCCATCAAATGCAGTTTTGAATTCTTTTTACAAGAGAAATCCCAATCCAAATGATGATGATTTACAAAATGAGGCTCTCTTCAATTTATATGAGACTCTCACAAGTTTGAATGGTCTAATTAGCCTAATTAAGCCCCTAATAATTATTTTAATGTTCAAATAACAATAACTTTGGTGACAAGCCCACCAAATAGCTCAAATGTGTAAAATAAGCCTTCCTAATGAGGCCAAAGTGATAAAATAATGGTACAAAGGGTCGTTGGAAGGCCAAGATGAGTCCTCAATGTGCCATGATGAAGAGTAGGGCTCCCAAAATGATGATCAAGGGGGGTGGCCCCTTGATTTCCAAACAAAACATCCTGTGGTGCTCCCAAGTGGTTTTGGGGCACAATCAATGGTCTCATGGGTCTCCAGTGGCTCAATAACAAGTCAATGCTCCATCTGTGAGGGCTAGGATATGATCTGGGACCTAGATCAACTACCAAGTGTTGGGTGCAAGTGTATGGCCGACTGGGAAACATGGTCAAAGTGCATAATCATCTTTGTATAGCTGGGGCACGAGCAAGAAATGTGTGGTGCTGAAGAAGCCCATGAAGTGGCAAACAATTCTATGTTGTGGTGGAGGCCCATGGCTCTCAACGCTCACCCTACAAGTGCTAGTATGACCCTCTGGAGGGCTTGGATCTTGTATAGGGAGGCCAACAAGATGGAGACCCACCTGCAATCCGGTATAAGATCCAAGTGTCTCCTCAACTTCCATTACAACCAATAATTAGATAAATCGAGTAATTAAGCTTGCTAATCAAGGGAAAAAGTGGACACTTCAAAGTGGCATGCCATTCCAAATGGGCTTTAGAAAGAACAGTTTTTACCTTGCTCGAAATAGAGGTTAATAACGGTCCCTAATAGGTGGTTTAAACCTGTAAGGGAGTGTCAGGTCCATCGTACATCCATCAGAAGGCAAGTGTCATGTGAAATGATGGTGAAATGGGTTGGGGCAACAGGGAAGGTTGTAGGCCATATGCCCTGATACAAGTGCAACTATAAGGAGGGAGGCCCATACATTGGGTATATGAATGTAGGAGGGACCAATCGTGGTACATGAGTTACCCTAGGCGAATTTTTTCCACCCTTCCTTCATATGCCTTTTACCTTTTATTGATTTTTCTTTCTTTTAACAACTCGGGGCTCCAGGGGATGAAAATGTGATGTGTATGATAAAGCAGTCATTACCCCCTCAAGATTGGGCAGTTCATCGCCCACCAGCGGTTGGGACAATCATGGGTTCCTTAATGAAACAAGGTGTTGTCGCTCTTAGAGGTAGTCTCTGGGTTTTTGAGGAGACCAATGCCTAGGCAATCTTAGCAGGGTCTTGAGTTGGACTTGACACAACCCAGCCTTAATATTAAAGATTCAAATGAATAACATTGGTTCAGAACCTTTCCTCATTGGACATATATATAACAATCTCGATACCCACGAATCACGAAACAAGATACAATTCATATAACAATCAGCCACGGTCGTTCACACCTGTGTGCGCAGACTTTGAATTACAGTATAGCAGAAGAAGCAAAGGAGATGAGAATCTAGCATGTTGAGCTTAAAACAGAATAAGAATCGAGCATGTTAAAAACTAGCTGAAGAGACGAGAGGAGAGAAAAGTGAAATGCCTAGATTTATGGAGTGCATTTAAGGCATTCATCTTCTCTTTGTTCACAGAGCGTCTATCACAGTATCTGAATAAAATGAATTCATGAACACAGAGGAACAATCCCATCAGCTAAGATAACATAAAATCTAAGAAATAGAAACATAAAAAAATTCACACATTGCACATAAAAAGATTTACATACTACACATACATTTGAGTCGGAATCGCGTTGAATGTATATTTAATCATTCTAGAAGCGATACATTCACGGCTCAAAAATGTAGTAATTGTCTCTTAGGAAATAGACAACACTTTTTGCCCAAAATTTTGAACCCTTGTTCAGTTTTACATTGATCTTCTTATAGACCCTTGGAGAGGGTCTATTACCCGAATATTCTTTCTTGATCTCTCTAGTACATACATCATTGTCAAAAATTAAGCGTGCTTATAACTGAAACTTAAAACGTCTGACAGTAAACTGAAATTACAAAACAGAAAAGATGAAAGCAAAAGTAAAGAGTGCCTTGTAGGCACAATCTAGAAATTTTCATTTACAACAAGGCTGCTGTGAAGATTGTGAAGCTTGACTAGAGGGTGTGATGACTCAAACCACGAGAGGGAAGATGAAGTCCTTACATTTCTTCCACAGAACCGAAGAAGGCACGAGTGTGTCAGAATACAGATCGTACGTATCCCGAAGGTGAGTCAGCTCTGAGTAAACCAACTCGACACGAAACAACTATCTCACTAACCACAGGAGGAGTAACTCTTTCCTTAGACAAGCCACTATGGTTTCTCCCTTTAGTATGGACGTCTTCTCATGGGAAAGGTCCACTCTACTTTTAGCTTTGACCAACCTCTGTTCGTATGTTTCCCACTACACAAAAGCTCCTTCCTGATCCCAATAGACAGGCAACCCTACCCCAGTGACCCTTGCAAACTCAGCATCGAATGCCTCAATTCCTTTAACAACTAACTCCAGGCACTCCTCAGCCTTGACCCAGGCATCATCTTTCTGAAGCATCCTCATAACTTCCATGACAGTACTCAACTGATCCACTACATCGATAGTCCTCAGTCCTTCAACTAGCTGCTCATTCACGAACCAGATATTTTTCCTGTCAATCAGAGAGTTCCTCGCTCCTGCTTCCCGTCCTGCTTCGATTTGAGCCCTACATTCTCGAACTGTGACTTTCTTCTCATTTACTATCATGAAGTATTCCCAATTGCTTCTCATCTCAGCAATGATCTCATCCCAGATCATTTCCTTGGCCTCCACCACGAACACATTTCCTGTGAGTTTCGCCTTTAGCTCTACGACCTTTTGGTTAGCCGCCTGCAAATTCTTAGAGGCGAGGTCGACATCTGCTTTGGCAGCTACTAGCTACCTTTCTTTCTGGGACAAGGCTTCATGGGTTGCATCTAAATCTCTCTGTATCTTTTTGACCTCACCCTCTAAGAGTTTGAGCTCGGTCAGTACCTTTGTGAGTTGATCAACAGGATTCTAAGGGTCCTCTTGCACGACCACTGTGCAAACATGAGTATCAATCTTTTCCTGTAACTCTACCATATGTCATTTAAGTGTTATGACTTTGTCATTTCTGTCAATTAAGTTCTTAACCAGAACTTCCTTCTCTGCTTCTACCTGGGCCAGCTTGGGAGTTTGGAATCTGGATATGTTCACTGCCCAACATCTTAAGTCTATGTCTTAACTCCTGGTTTTCGTGATGTGCTCTCTTGAGGAGAGCTTCAAGGGTTGACTGTCCTTCAGGGGTTGGCCCCTTTTTGGTGATCATCTCCTTATAGGTCTAAAGTTGCAGTGTAAGGGCTCTGGAATTAGCCCTCTCTTGCCTTAACCTTGTAGTCGTTCTTTCCAACAACTTTTCAGCCTTATTAATGGTCATAGTGTCCATGTAGAGTTCGTTGTATAACATCTTCCCTACTTGCTTGTGTAGATTTACCTTGTCATCCAACGGGACTGGTGCTAGATCAACCGAGAGGTCCAAAGTCCTGCACTGCGACCCTACATGCAGTGACTGAGTTGATGGGTGTTGCACTGATAATACCATTTGGTCCCTTTCTATATCCATTGTTGCCATGATGTTGGTGTGGTATTTATCTACATGAAGAGCTATGTTTGTCCTCAATTGTTCCATCTCTTTTCTTGCAGACCAACTTGTCTTTTCACCAGATGAGCCCTCTTTGTCTCCCGAGATAATTGCCTGTGATGAAGTGAAAGTTGTGGGTGAGGGAGGCCCTTCTAGGGTTACCTTGAAACCTAGCCGATCTGACCCTTCGTCCACCAACTTAAGGACCGTCTCTTCTTCTTCTCCCTTAGCCTGCCCTTCAGGTTCTTGGGTCCTAGCATTTTGCTCACGTGCATTTCCTCCTCCTCCATATCATCAACCGAGTCAACGGTCCTTTTAGGTTGCTTGTCTCTGGCAGTAGGGGTTTCGGTCTCCATTTGTGTATCCAAAGGCCAAGAGTTGAAGTTAGCTTTCCATTCAATATCAGGTTTGGGCTCATCCATATATGTTGAAGCTTTGATCTTCTCTCTCTTTCGAACAATGACCCCCTTAGGATCATAGTGCCACACATCCCTCTGGTCTGAGTTGAGGCACTACCTCATGAATTTTAGATTTCTCATGGGCAGGAACACTGGTCGATGGTAAGGGGGAAGTTCGCAACCATATACTCTAAGTTCTGTATGGTCCTGGAATAAGTACCAATCCCCTATACAATCATCCTCATTGAATTGGAGCAGCTCCTTTAGTTCTGAGAACATCCGAGGTGGAGGTATACCATTAATAATTTCATAGGCAATGGACATGAATGCTAATATAAAATCAGAGTAACCATCTTTGTGAGGGTTCTGGTGAACTGAGGTGGTCCAGTCAAATACAGAATTGGGTTCCTTCCCCCTGTGTGTAAATTTAGTCAAGCCTACACATTCGAACATGTTGGCATGTGCGAACATGAACAAATAACACAATAATGCATAATACCGGAAACTGGCTGAAGTAATCAGGAGTTGGAGCTAGGTTTTAATGGCTGCCGCCAAAAATGACGGAATGTCGAAAAGGAGACCAAGCTTCATCATCAGGGCTAAAAAACCCAAGCAAGCGTTATTTACCCAACTGCCATCATCTTCCCCTAAAATTTTGAAGATTACAGACAAGATGGGTTGAACGGGCTCCACAAATAAGGAAAGGGGAAATTTATCGGTTGCGGGGAAGCCTGGCGAGTCTTGAACCATAATTATCTGAAGGAGGGAGTTTCGTCGTTCGGTAGGAAGGCCAATGAAATGATACATGACAGTCACCTTAGTGAACTCTAGCATGTCAGGAGATGTAGAGTAAAGCAAGGCCTCTCGGATGAGCTGAGGGGTAATCTTCAGTATTTTTTTCCCTTGAGAGGAAACAAAATACCCTTTCTACTCAATATAAGCTTCGGAGAGCCATGAGACAAACTCAGGGAAGTGGTAAACAGAGGGGGAAATTTGGTAATACAATCCAAATTCAACCACCCTAAAGAGGTCTTCTTCTTGCCACATTTGTAACCCATCAAGTTGAAACATTTGTCAACTTGGTAAAACGGGTAGATGGAG
Organism: Pinus albicaulis; assembly: GCA_034641835.2. NCBI lineage: Eukaryota > Viridiplantae > Streptophyta > Pinopsida > Pinales > Pinaceae > Pinus > Pinus albicaulis. Next base: position 279,103,040 of record CM076577.1, on the reverse strand, counting down.
TCACGAATTTGGGTCTGCGTGTCCATGAGAGGCTCAGCACCGGGAGTGGATTTGAACTCTCGAGCTTGTGGGGTTTCTAGGGCGATCTTTTTCATTTTTAAAGAAAAGTTGGAAATATAAACATAGGTGGACAGGAAATGCTAAATACCTGGTGACGGAGTTGGAGACTGAAAGCAACGTTGAGGGGAGTGTTGGAGCAGCAGGTGGTCCGAGCAAGGTTCTGTGCGAATGCCCAACTGGTAGAATCTTTGGAGGAAAAAGACAATGGTCGGGTATAATAGGAGGGAGGGACAGGGTATTTAGGCAAAGGCTAATGAATGGCAGGATGACGCAGATGTGACATCACAGGAGTGACGCATGTCTAGGTTGGGTTGGGTGGACTTGCTGGGTAGGTGGCGGACGCGTGGTGGACAGATGGCGACCATGTGATTAAATGTAATATTCCTAATTAGCAACAGCTAATTGGAATATTCGATTTTTGTATAGTTTTCCGACTATAGTTTATTAATAAATAAAAGTGAGAAGAGGGGTCTAACTCACTTAAGTAAAATAAAGTATCTCCCTAGTAGCACAACGTTATAACTTATGGGGAGCCATGGGGGTCCAACACCACGCAGAGGAGGGGGCCCACGTAGCCTCTAGGAGCTTCTGCGCAGATTGAGAAGGAGCACGTGGAGGAGAGGGAGACCACGTTAGGGTTTTGGAGAGAGGCCAGCGTTATAAAAGGTGGGAGAGCCCTCTCATTTGGCATTCTTGTTGTTGATGATATTTGAGCTAGACATTTGTCTTCTTGAGCACGCTGGCTGTTTAGCCTGTCTGCAGCACTGTTTAGTGCGTTGAGTGTCTCTGGTCGGAGATCTCACCCTTAGCCCCGGGGGACTTCGAGTGCCTGCTCGGGTAAGGTCATTTCTTTAGTCTTTAGCGGGAGGTTTGGTTGGTTGTTTTGCTGAGGAGCTGGGCTTCTCTTGTGACTGCGCAGTCCCTAGGAGAGAGGACGCAGTTCTACTTGGAGGTGTTCCGGTGTGGGGTTTCTGCAGGAGTTTCAGTTGATATCCAGAGGAGAGGATCAGTCTTTGCCAGTAGGAGGTTTCCTGAGGAGTTTGTGGCACAGTTTCAGCTATTATCATTTGGCATCTGCGCTGAGCCTTGCAGAGGCAGCGTAATTCCTTGAGGAGGGTTTCTTTGGTGATTTTCGGAGGTTGACCATTTTTTATATGGTTTCTGGGTTTTGTCCGGGGTGGTGAGTACAGGTGGTCTGCAGATTTTCATCTCATTCGGGCAAGGGGATCAGCCCCTAGTTTCAGTCCATTCCAGCAGCAGCAGTTTTACGGCAGTTTTCCAGCAGCTGGGACGCAGTTTCTTATAGCAGCCATTTCCTGTCTTTCTGAGAGAGTTCTTCACTTGCCTTGAGCAAGAATAGGTGCTATCATTCCGATCATCTATTGTATTTCATTATATTCTCAGATTAATAAAATGGCTTAGCATTCCCGGCATTTTTATGAGTATTTGCTTTATGTTCTATTTCTGGCATTTTCTACATTGTCGTAAGCTTGTATTGCTGTCTATTTCCCTTTCGGGGTATTACAGTGGTATCAAAGCATAGTTCTGGCTTAGCCTGTGGTCTATGACATTGGGAAAGAGATCATACAGAGGTTTGCTGGGATTTTGGAGAGCAATAGCAGTTGCAGTACCAAAAACGAAATTGGAAAAGGGCCAAACTACAAAGGGGTTAAATTTTGAAGGTTGGAATTAGAAGAAACCATTTCTGGGTTTTTCTGGGTTTTGGGCAAGGATCACCTTCTCAAATTCCTAGAATTTTCTGAGTAGTTTTCATTGGGTAAGTCGGAGGCCGAAGTCAAGCAGCAGTACAGTTTCATGAGGAGCCTGTAGACACATAGCAGAAAGCGCCGATGGCAAGTGATGATGGTGCGAAGAGATTTGGGGAGATGCTCCTCAAATCAATACAGGATCTGTCAAGGCAGATTGAGGTGATGGGACAGAGATTCACCGCTGTGGAGGCTAGACAGCGTGAAACCCCAAGGGGTTTCCAGATTGGCGAAGGTTCAGGCACATCCCACCATTTGCTGGAGCATGATGCCACTCAACATATGGCATCACATACACCCACACGTTCTACCATGCCCACTTTTCTGGGTGCGGACACAGGGGCAGGAGCACAGCAGGAGCCAGAGCCTGGCCACATGGGTGATTATTTCGCTGAGTATCAGGCATATGGGCAGGAGTTCAGGGATGCCCTTCCATTCAGAGATTTTGTTCAGCTCCAGCGGGATAGCTGACCTCGCAACTTTCACAGAGGGAACAGGAAGTCACATGACGGGGGCTTGTGGCGCACAGTGGGTAGATTCCATCTACCGACATTTGACGGGTCATCCGAGCGTTCGGAAAAAGCTTGGGTGGAGAAGTTGGATACCTCTCTCTAGCTTGACCGAGTATCGGAGAGGGAAACCATCAAAATGGTTACCTCGCACTTGGAGGATGAGAGCACACAGGATTGTAGGGAGTTCGAAGATACACCTAGTGTGACAGAGGACTCACCCTCATTAGAGACCTTCTTGGCCGTGCCGGTTGATATCGTAGTGGAGAAGGTAGAGCCTACACCAGTAGAGCCATCCATTGAGGTAATGACCGGAGTCGTGTCCGAGTCTTCGGGTGGTAGTAGCACACAACAGATGGGTGAGGCGACAGGAGATGTATCCACATTCGATGAGGCACTAGGAGATACAGAGGGATTGGATGATGGTCGCAGACAACGGTATCATCAGCTTCGGGCAGACCTTCGAGTTTTGAAAGGGAAGGCCACGTCAGTACAGGAGGCCATTTTGTTGCAGGACAAGGAGTTGGAGGGCATGAAAGTGGCTTGTGCCAAGTCGGCGGCCAAGTTGGCTTGCATTGGGAAACGACTGGATTCCCTAATGGTACAACCAAAGGGCACGTTGGAGTGTCAGTTCATTCCCCTTCAAGCATGCATGGACGGGACTAGCAGCGTTGTTTTACCTCTTCCCATTGGAGAGAGAGAGACGGAGCCACCTAGTCAGATCTCATACGTTGACTTGGATAGCAGTATGAGACGACCAGAGTTGCACAGGGTACATCATCCACATGTTGAGGTTGGATGGCAGGAGATTTTGAGTTGGTACCCGGTGGAGTGGGTTATGGAGATGGTGGTGGACCCAAGTATAGTTCAGCAGGAGTTTCCAGGTGCTGGGAGTACAGGAACCCCAGATTGGCATTGGGATCCAGGTAGGATCACCTATCATTTTCCAGGCAGGTCGATTGACTATGTCTGGGAGGGTACAGTTGGCTTAGCAGTTGAGCATGCACATTTGCTAGGGGAGTTTTGGTTAGCTCCAGTGGCCAACCAGTTTATGGGAAGACTTCCTAGGTTGTCTTGGTATGACACTTATACATGGGATCACGGGGTGGTCAACATACCTTGGCAGGAGCCTGTCGGAGGAGGCGGCATTGGCAGGCCACCAGATGGCGCCTTGTATGGGGCCAAGGATTCTTCACCTTTGTTTGGGGCACAGAGGGCGCAGCGGAGCCGAGCAGTGGTGGTAACACTACTGACACATAGGGAGATTCACTTCTCGGATCCCTCGAGGAGGATTTGGAGTGATGATCCATTTGTCGGCGGGTATAGTGACGCAACGGTGGAGATGATGATACCGATTGGAGGAAGTCCAACATGTAGAGGCACAGCTCTAGGACACCACATCCAGGGATGTGCGGGAGCCTCTAACATTGAGCAGTGGACTTCCGGTGGACAAGGAGTTGCATGGTGTTGTACCGTAGTGTGTGGGATTGCATTGTGGAGTAGGAGTGTCCTACATCACATTGAGAGCATGCGAGGACTGACCGATGCCGGGACACAGTCATGGCACGAGGCAGTACAGGGTGGTGCAACAGTAGCTTGGGGTATCCAGCAGTATATAGAGGTATGCCTCAATGTGCAGTGGCATGTCAAGGAGTACATGGATGATCAGTGGTATGCGAGGGCATACGGTGCTGCACAGCAGGGTTTTAGAGTGTTGCATCCAGGGAGACTCACAGATAGGGACACCAGGCTTACCTTTGGGAGTAGTTCACCCAGGATCGATGAGGAGACATATGAGCGATACTTGATGGTATCAGTGGGGACTCACGTATCCGACCCTCTTCTACATCACTCACTGGCACAGTCGATTTTGTTGTTGTCCTTTAGCACTTTGGGCATAAGTAGCAGGGTACGCGAGGCTCACCCAAGATATTTGGATGACATTCAGCACACTAGGCGAGAGACCTCTCAGCAGTGGCACTGGGTTGTTTTGCTAGTTGACAGCCACAGGTCGAGGGATGAGATGATCCTGTACAGGGGTGGCACATCGGTCATCGCTGAGCCTACACCTGGGGAGCGGGTCATGAGAGAGACATGCATCATTCTTCCCTCAGGGCATGTTGAGATCATGCATGAGCAGAGGATACTGGGTTCAGCAGAGGTAGCATTCCATCATGCGTCTAGACTCCAGACATTGTATCGACACTTCATCGAGAGGGTGGATGGCCTATTCAATGCAGATGAGGTGGCAGAGGAAGAACAGGAGGGCCTTCCTCCTGTATGCCAGGGTGAGGACTCTTCTTCATATGAGTCCATAGGATCAGTTGACGTCACTTCTAGGGAGCGAGAGCAGTCACGCAGGGATGGAGACAGTAGACGAGAGCTGCATTCCAGTATATAGGGTGAGTAGTCAGGGGACTCTATGGGAGATGCTCTAGGCGATGAGACACTTGTGACGATCCAGTCAGAGCTATATGTGATGGAGCCTGAGTCAGTAGAGGAGGATGCTATGCACATCATGCATGATAGTCATTTGGGGGAGAGCCAGATGGAGGCTCACATCGAGTCGGTGATGGATATGCGGCTAACCACGAGGTCAGCCATTGAGGAGGAGCAGTCAGATGCATTGACACTGAGTACAATGACGGCAGTTGCAGATCCATATCCTCTAAAGATGTTGGAGGTTGATGGGATTGTTATGCAGGGGGCTAGTAGACAGGAGGAGTTGTTGGATATGGTGGAGCATTCATCTTTTGGCCGACACATTGATGAGATACAGATAGATGTACACACAGTCGGTCGAGCTGCAGTACTTTCAGTGAGTAGTACTCTCCAGGAGTACATCGATGGAGCTTGCAGCATATCTTGCCCACTTCGGCCCATTATAGAGAGAGGGGTTTCCTTCTACAGGCAGCTCTCATTGGCAGACAGGGAAGAGCAATGGGAGTTGATTACGGGTTGGCGACAACACTTCAGGCGTGTTCCATATGCCATTGTTATTGCTACATCGGATTCTTCTTCCAGGATGGACTGGCGGGAGATCATGAGTTGGTACCCTCTAGATGGTACGGTATTCTTCGTAGGGAGCACAGTCGAGCAGGGGTCCTTGGACATAACAGAGGTTATAGATTCCAGCTGGCAAGGTGGCACAGGACATCATTTCTTTAGCACTCCATCCCGATTTCAGGCGACCAGGATCAGCATGGGATTGAGTCACAACTTGGATTGGAGAGAGGTGATGAGTTGGTATGTAGCATATGCAGCTACAGGTACAGCGAAGCAGGAGCCCGGGAGCATTGATGCTTGTTGGTGGTCTTCACCTCTTAGAGCATTGGTCATAACCAGAGGCAGTGCACAGTCCGAGCCATGGGACTTGTGCGATTATTGGCCACGGTGGCGATGGGATCCGGGAGGATTATTGGTTGGCTGGTACTGTGAGAGGTCACTTTGGGATCCTGGCATTGAGATATCCCTTCGTATCAGGGTGATGCAGAGGTCAGAGAGGTTTCAGTGGGACCCAGGCACATTTTGCAGTATCGGTGGGGAGCATCAGCTAGAGAGGAGGCTTGTTCAAGCGTTGCTTGAGGACAAGCAATTTTTGCTAGATGAGGATGCCACTTGGGAGAATGAGAAGATTCTGCAGCATCCATCACTTCAGTTGCTTGAGGACAAGCAACATTTTGCCGGGGGAGACTGTAATATTCCTAATTAGCAACAGCTAATTGGAATATTCGATTTTTGTATAGTTTGCCAACTATAGTTTATTAATAAATAAAAGTGAGAAGAGGGGTCTAACTCACTTAAGTAAAATAAAGTATCTCCCTAGTATCACAACGTTATAACTTATGGGGAGCCATGGGGGTCCAACACCACGCAGAGGAGGGGGCCCACGTAGCCTCTAGGAGCTTCTACGCAGATTGAGGAGGAGCACGTGGAGGAGAGGGAGACCACGTTAGGGTTTTGGAGAGAGGCCAGCGTTATAAAAGGTGGGAGAGCCCTCTCATTTGGCATTCTTGTTGTTGATGATATTTGAGCTAGACATTTGTCTTCTTGAGCACGCTGGCTGTTTAGCCTGTCTGCAGCACTGTTTAGTGCGTTGAGTGTCTCCGATCGGAGATCTCACCCTTAGCCCCGGGGGACTTCGAGTGCCTGCTCGGGTAAGGTCATTTCTTCAGTCTTTAGCGGGAGGTTTGGTTGGTTGTTTTGCTGAGGAGCTGGGCTTCTCTTGTGACTGCGCAGTCCCTGGGAGAGAGGACGCAATTCTACTTGGAGGTGTTCCATTGCGGGGTTTCTGCAGGAGTTTCAGTTGATATCCGGAGTGGAGGATCAGTCTTTGCCAGTAGGAGGTTTCCCGAGGAGTTTGTGGCACTGTTTCAGCTATTATCATTTGGCATCTGCGCTGAGCCTTGGAGGGCAGCGTAATTCCTTGAGGAGGGACTTTCTGGTGATTTTCGGAGGCTGACCATTTTTGATATGGTTTCTGGGTTTTGTCCGGGTTGGTGAGTACAGGTGGTCCGCAAATTTTCAGCTCATTCCGGCAAGGGGATCAACCCCTAGTTTTCAGTGTATTCTAGCAGCAGCAGTTTTACGGCAGATTTCCAGCAGCTGGGACGCAGTTTCTTAGAGCAGCCATTTTCTGTCTTTCTGAGAGAGTTCTCCACTTGCCTTGAGCAAGAATAGGTGCTATCATTCCGATCATCTATTGTATTTCTTTATATTCTCAGATTAATAAAATGGCTTAGCATTCCCGGCATTTTTATGAGTATTTGCTTTATGTTCTATTTCTGGCATTTTCTATATTGTCGTATGCTTGTATTGCTGTCTATTTCCCTTTCGGGATATTACATTAAAAATATTACCACACTTTTCTGTCGTGCTTTACCTTTTTCTACTGAAGCCTGCGGCATCGACACATGTCATTGATGGTTCCCACCACCTTCTGGCGGGTCGGAAGACGGGCGTATGGACAGGCAGCCCCCCCCAGAAATGATCCTGACTGTTAATCAAATCTGCTTACTTTTCAATGTCGGAGGGTAGAAATCATTAACACCGGTGCACCTTACTCCGCTAGTCTGTCACAAGATTGCCCAAGTCGGAGATTAACGACGGATTCTGCAGAAAGGTGGGCAAAAAATAACCATCGCCCGTGCGCTAGATAAGGTCTCGGATTTAATATTATGTATTGCTTTTGGAAACATTTGCGCATAGGGCATGTCCTTTGTAGCCTTTGCCTTCAGCCTCGAGCATGGGGAGGGGGGGCGAAACAGTGGCCACAATTTGTCAAAAATGTTATTTTCTGGTGGAAAATACAAACCTAGTACAACATTGGCTCCATCTGGGGACGATGTGTTGAAAATAACATGCTGAGAACATGCAATCCTGGTGCTTTGTTCCTTTGGGCATGGAGTCATTTTATTGAAAACATTGCAGGAAAGGAAAGTCAAAAATATAGAGCAAAACTTAATATTTACAAACAAACGGTATATACAATGACATAGCAGTACCTTTCAGAACTGGAAATAGAACTTGAGAAATTGCCTGTTGACTGGTAGCTCAAGTACATCGCCTTCTAAATTCTCCAGCATAAAGGTGTTATTTCCTCTCACTTCAGCAATTTTGAAAGGTCCAAACCACAAGGGGTCGAATTTTCCATGCTTTCCTTTGTCTTCTCTTCTCACATCCCACCTTGGTACTAAATCCCAAGGCTAGAAACCTCTATCTTCAGCTTTTTTGTCAAACAAGGATTTCATTTTGTCTTGGTAGCTGATCATCCTATGGTTTACTTGTTCCCGACTCTCTTGGAGTTCCACCAACTGGTTTATCCTTCTCGTTAAGGTATTGGATTCCTCTTCACTATCCTGCAAGAATTTGGTTGCCAGCATTGCCAATTGTATAGGGAAAACTACAGCCTTTCCATAGACTAGTTCATAGGGTGACTTACCAGTGAATCTCTTGGTGGTGACCCTGCTTGCCCACAAGCCGAACCTCAACTGTGAAACGCAATTTTTCTGATTTTCTACTATAGTTTTCTTTAGTATCCTCACTGGAGTCTTGTTTGAAGATTCATCCAATTCATTCCCCTGTGGGTAATAGGTGGTAGAGTGGACTAGCACGATGTTGTATTTTTGACAGAAGTTCACAAACTTGTCTAATTTGAATGCTTGGGCATTATCTGTTATTATCTTCTTTGGACAACCGAACAGGGAGAGTATGTTTTCTTCCATGAACTTCATGATCACTACATCCATGGCATTTCAAGCCAGCATGGCTTCAACCCACTTGGTAAAATAGTTGGTCGCTGTCAGTATCCATCTATGTTGACCATTGGATGGTGGATGGATTTCACCAATGAAGTCAAGTCCCCATTGCCTGAAGGGTTCCTCCACATGAACATCGATGAGGGGAAAAGATGCAAACTCTTGTTTCTCTGCAAATAATTGGCATTTTTCGCAAGTCCGGACGTAAGCATGGACTTCTCCAAATAGTTTGGGCCAAAAGAAACCAACCTTTAGAATCTTATGTGCGGTAGACCTCCAGCTATAATGCCCTTTACAGAGGCAACCATGAAACTCATCCATCACCCGTTGGACTTCGTCTTCCACCAAGCATAGGAGTAGGATTCCTACGGGATCCCTCTAATATAATTGACCATTAGCAACGATCAACTTTTGAGACCGTAACCTCAGGGCTTGGTACTTCACTTTGTCAAAATTTGACGAACATCATAAGAACAACAAATATTCGACTATATCTTTATACCAAGGGGAGGTAAGGTATTTCATCTGAATTTTTTGTGTTGTTGTCTCGATTCGTACCTGTGAATCTCGCTTGCTACTTCCTGTGATTGCTTTAGCCAATAAATTTATCCCCAACGCCTAGCAATTTACCTCCGATAGGACCTTGGCCAACCCCTAACCCTTGATTAGTTTTATGGGTTTGATCTCCATCTCATATTCCTGTATTTTGGCAATCCACTTGCCCCTCTTTTCCTCGTTGTCTCCTTGTACTAGGATGCCCTTGACAGCAGTTGTGGGCACATAAGCTATTATGTTAGACTGGAGAACGTAAATCCTGAAGGCCTTGAGAACTTTTACTAGGGCGTATGCTTGCTTTTCTAAAATGTTATATTTTAGTCCGACCTCTCTTAGCACCTAGTTGAAGAAAGAAATTGGTTGTTCATGCCCCTCACTGTTTTTTTGCCACAAAACAACAGTTGTTGTGTGAGGAGAGGCGAACGAGGATATAAAAAAGGGTTTTAAGTAGTCAGGGCCAACTAACACAGGCGCTTCTGCAAAAGCTTGTTTGATTCGAGCAAAGGATTAACAAGATTGTGCAGTCCATTTTACTTCATTATATTTTCTCAACATCTCAGTGATATCTTTAACTATCTTTGCATAGTTTGGTATGAACCTCCTCATAAATTTTATTCTGCCCAGGAAAACTTGGATTTCCCTCTTATTCCTTGGGAGTGAGATATTGTTTATAGTTTCTGCCCACTTTGGGTCAATCTTGACTCCTTCCTTCGCCACTATGTGCCCCAGCAGTTTACCTTCATGTAAGGCGAATTTTGACTTCTTAGGATTCAATGGTAATCATATTTCTGACACTTCTCAAAAGCCAGTTTTAAATTTTCAATATGATCCTCATCTAATTTAGAGAAAACAGTGATGTCGTCCATGTACACAACTACAAACTTGTCCTATTCTCCCACGAAGGCTATATCCATTACCCTTTGAAACGTCGCTGTTGCGTTTATAAGACCGAAAGGCATCCTTGCATACATGAAATTTCCCCAGGGCATGGTGAATGCAGTCTTTTTTTTATCATTCAGGTGTAATGCCACCTAATTGTATCTAGAGAACCCGTTCATCATGGACATTCGGGTGGACCCAACCACCTTTTGTAAGATATGATCCATATTTGATAGCAGGTAATTGTGCTTCAAAGAGGCTTTATTTAGATTCATGAAGTCAACACATAGCCTAATTTCTCCATTCTTCTTCCTCACAGGGACTAAGTTTTCGACCCAATCTAAATACCTGAGGGGAACAATGATCTTTTCCTACAATAATTTATTTACCTCCTTCTCGATGGTTAGGAGGAGAAGAGGGTTGATTTGTCTTAATTTCTTCTTGTGAGGTTTTGATCCTTCTTTCATAGGGATTTAATGCTTTATGATAATTGTATCAGAAGTCTTAAAATCTTGATAATACCAAGCAAATACATCTTTATAAGCTTTTAAAAGATCTAAATACCTCTGATTGAATTCCCTAGGGACCTCCTTTTCTAATTTGATTAGTTTTGGTTGTTGTTCTAAACTAATGTTATGATCTTCCACCTGCTCTTCGAGCTTTCTCCCAGTGGGCTTGGCACACATTGACTGGAACAGATTCCAAAGGCATGAGCCCCCTAGGAATAGTATTCCTCTTTCAATTGTAGAAATCTTATGTGTTTGTAAACCTGTCTCTTCCCAACTAGAACCATGTGTATTCACAAGGGCCTTCCTCTTTATCGATAATTGAATTAGAAAACTCTCCCACAATCTCCATTAAAAGCTTTATTTTCTCTTTGTGCTCAAAAACTTGCCAATGATTGGCGTTTTCTGGGATAGAGAGTCTATACCTAACTTCTATTTTGTATCTCGGGAGAGGATTCTGAGGAGTTCGAAAATTACTAGTAGCCACAGCTAGCGAATCATCCATTTGGTTCTTTTCCCAGGGCATGAATTAGATATTAAAAACCAAGAAAAAATTATCTATTAGATCCCATACCTCTATTTTGTAAGCCTTGAGCCACAGGTGTTTAGCCTAGAACTGGTTCCTTACTTGTTTCACCACTGATTCTGAATCCCCAAATACTGTCAAGCTTTCTATATTTAGATTTTGGGCCGCCTGTAGACCCAAGAGCAAAGATTCATATTCAACTGAGTTATTTGTGGCTTCGAATTCCAGCTTGAAGGAGAGAGGGATTAAGCTCCCCTTAGGTGATAAAAATAATCGTCCATTCCCATTTCCTTCTTTGGAATATCCTCCCTCGAAATGCAACGTCCATATTTCACCACCTTTTAGTGTTTGTTTATTTTCTTGAATCAGGGGTAGGGTCTATGTCTTTTCCAATATGAGATCATCTTTTTCTAGTAATAGGTAGGAAAACTCACTTTGTTTGTCGTATATGGGAGCATTAGTAGAACCATCAGCTTTGGAATCCATCTTTACAAATCTTTATTCTCTATAAATCCTCCTTTATTCTCCTCTGAAAACTGAGATAGTAGCATATGTTAAGTCCAATTTTATAGAACCTCCAGTTTTGGACCCCCATGACCGAGATAAAAGAATTCCAAACCTGGTTGGGATATCTTCCATCAAAATATCAATCACTACACTCTTCACTGGACTCTGAGCCAAGTTCACCACCGTATCCTTAATCATCCCCAAACACGTAACCCTCTTGGAGTCAAAGGAGTAAAGTGTTGAGATTTTGTGTATTTCGGGTAGCATTAGTTGTGCTCTAGGTCCCAAATTTTGAGGAAGGACTAGAGTTCACCTGATCTACAAGACCTAGAAATGGATTTGGGAAATTTCATCTGGTTTAGGAGATATTAAATTAATTAATTATTTTAATGTATTTCCTAAGTTAAAACTTAGGAAAATAAAATAATTAAAGTGAATTTAATTAAATATGTGATGAAATTGTCTGAAGTCACCCGGATCAAGCTTTCTTCTAATCTTAGTCATTGATTAAAGATTTAATCTTGGTTGTTGATTTGTCAATGAGAAAATTATAAAGGAAAGGCTTGGGGTCATTTGTAAAGAGACACAGAGGCAGAGCACTGAAGCTAAGCTGAGATTTTAGGGCGGGGTTTCCAAGAATTCTCAGAAGTGTTTCAGCTGCAGAGAGGGGAATTTAGACCAAGGGGGTGATTTGATCCCAGGGTCTAGAATACACAAGAGGCAGAGAAGCGATCAGCTCAAGAGAAGAGATCAGCTCAAGGGCAGCACAGAGGAAGGCAGCAGCAGCAGTAGCAACAAGGACAACGCCATTTTTGAGGAAACCCTTCAGGGGTTGCGCAGAGACCCTTAGGGGCAGCGCAGTGACTGCGTCACCCATTCCAGGGTAACACAGTTCCTTCCAGACGCAGCGTTGAGGATTTTGGAGACCATCCAAGGCTGATGCAGAGCCTTTCAGGGGCTTTAGAGGCTTACGCAGTGCCTTTCAGGGGCAGCGTTGGGGTTTCTAGGCCTAGATCTAGCTGAGTTCTATAAATCCCGTTTGAGGGTGTGGATCAGTTAGTATTTTGGCCCTAGATCAGCCAGGAGTTGTAGATCTAGAGCTTTCTCTGTAGGGTTTTCTAGAACTGGAACCCAGAGTTGTGTATTTAGAAATATTCTTAATAATAAGACCCTCCAGTAGCCAAAGACCGGTTTTCCCACATTGGGTTTTTCTGGGGGCAATTTGTCCAGAAATAACTGTGTCACTTTGTCAATGTGTGCATGTGCTTATTCTAGATCTGAATTGGTAGAGATCTGTTATGTGTTTTGCTTCGATTTTAACTTGAATTTATTCAGTTGATAACTTATATAAGTAGGAGGAGCTTAACCGGATTAACAGTAATAATTTCTGCATAAGTATAAGGATTCAGAAATTTCTACATGGTATCAGAGCAATTGCAGATCTAGAAGGGTCACCAGCTAAAGAATCTGAAGGATCTAGCAGCAGAAAGCAGCTAGAAAAGCAGCAGAGAAGCAGATTTGAAGGGACAGCGCAGTTTTCAGGAGCAAATTCACACAGAGGGAAGGGTGACATTGTCCAACACTGTGTCCTAGCAAGCCCACGCAATTATTGCGCAAAGGCAGCTCAAAAACAACGTTGTTTGGGTCTAAAGCCAACCAGTGTGATTCAAATCTCAATCTGTCAGATCCAGAAAAGTCTGCAGAAATTCAGAAGAGCTAGTGGGGTTAAATTTCTGAAGTTTTCATATTTTTAGCCTTAGCACAAGTGACAAAGATTGGGAAGAGATCAACTTCTCAGAGAATTTCTTGCCAAAGGAAACTTGCAGTTTGATCACAGGATCAAAGAAGAAGCTGAATCATAGTTGATTTGGTAGATTTCCAAGGAGGGAAATCAAGTGTCAGAGGGAGCAGAGGGTGCCCATTTCGTAAAGGACCCTAGTTCCGGTTCTCTAGTATAGAGAGGAGGAGCTCCGACACATTCTGAGCAGATGGCTCCTCATGGACTGCGTGATCAAGATAGGCTAGAGGGCCTCTGATTGTCCTTGAGGCATACAGTCTAAGAGACCATGCAGATCAGACTCTGGCCACACCGACAGATGCGGATCTCCTACGGAAGCATAGGGAAGCTGCTGGGCATGCCAAGCAGATGATAATGGACAGTATCAAGGACCATATTGTACCACACATAGCTGAGAAGAGGACAGCTAATGAGATGTGGAAGGCCTTGACTTCCCTGTATGAGGGAAAATCAGTGCAAAGAAAGATGTTGTTGGAGGCCCAAATGAGGTCATTCATGATGACCAAGGGAGAAGACATCGAGCATTTCCTCTTCAGATTGCAGTCAATCAGGGATCAGCTGACTGCAATGGGTGCAACCGTAGATGATGCAATGATAGTCAGGACTGCCCTCAATGCAGTCACGGATGAGTGGGAAAAATTTGTCCAAAGTATCTTGGCCAGAGCGGACCTCCTAGATTGGGATAGCTTGTGGTCAATCCTGCAGCAAGAAGAACTACGCAGATTCACCAAGAAGCAGCACAGCCCTGGATTGAGCAAAGTAAAGAAGGAAGAGGAGGAAGATGTAGCCTTGACATCAAAGAAGCAGCCGAAGAAGAAGAAGGATCTTTCAAAGATCAAGTGCTTCCAGTGTGGCGAAATGGGACATTTTGCCAGCCATTGTCTAGAAAAGAAGAAGGACAAGGAAGCATCTTCTTCCAAAGCAGCGGTGGCAGATGATTAGTTAGACGATGATGTAGCCATGAGTGCTCATGAACACGGAGGTGGGGTGACATGGACATGTAGAGGAGCTACATGGAAGTAAGGCGGGATCCTTGAGCAGCTCATCTCTTGGATCACAAGAGAGCTACGGCAGCCTTAAGACAGTAGCGGGACAAGTGGAGCAGTGGGTGCATAGATCACAGATGAGGCGGAAGCAGAGGCAGATCTGAAGGCTAGGAGAAGCAAAGCAGAGCAAAGCAGCAACAGTGTAGAAACAGTGGCAGCGCAGAGGCTGATGTGACTTCAACAGCACAGTGCAGTGTTGCTTACGCAGTGCAGAGTTGCAGCAATGCAGAGAGCTTCAGAGGGATAGCGCAATGCAGTAGCAACATGATAGATTTCAGCACATGGCGCTGATGTGACTTCAGTAGTGCAGAGGGAGTCTGATTACGCTACCAGAGTTGTAGTGTGCATCGTTCTTTAGATGGCAGCACAGATCTGTAGCCTATGGAGCTTCAGTGATGAGGATGCAGCCCATTTGACTTGTTTTTCAAAGATTGGGCAGAAGATTCAGTTGTTTCTCTCAACAACTGAAGTTGCAATGCAGCAGATCAGTAGTGGCAGTGCTATGAGCAGCACAGATGCAGCATATTGAGAGGGAGCTACAGTACAGTGGTTGCAGTGGCAGTGGCAGAGTCAAGGGAAGTAGTACAGAATGGCAGCAGCAATGCAGAGTTGAGTGGCAGGAGGCCAAGCATCAGCAGCATAGAACCAATGCCCAAAATCATGTACTGCATAAGTGTGATTTATTGCTAGAACACACCCTTGATGCTAAGAGGGAGTGTTAAGATTTTTTGTATTTGGGGTAGCATCAGTTGTGCTCTAGGTCCCAAATTTTGAGGAAGGACTAGAGTCCACCTGATCTACAAGACCCAAAAATGGTTTTGGGAAATTTCATCTGGTTTAGGAGATATTAAATTAATTAATTATTTTAATGTATTTCCTAAGTTAAAACTTAGGAAAATAAAATAATTGAAGTGAATTTAATTAAACATGTGATAAAATTGTCTTAAGTCACACGGATCAAGCTTTATTTTAATCTTAACCATTGATTAAAGATTTAATCTTGGTCGTTGATTTGTCAACGAGAAAAGTATAAAGGAAAGGCTTGGAGTCATTTGTAAAGAGACACAGAGGTAGAGCACCGAAGCTAAAGATGAGATTCTAGGGCGGGGTTGCTAAGAATTCTCAGAAGTGTTTCAGCTGCAGAGAGGGGAATTTAGACCAAGGGGATGATCTGATCCCAGGGTCTAGAATACACAAGAGACAGAGAAGAGATAAGCTCAAGATAAGAGATCATCTCAAGGGCAGCGCAGAGGAAGGCGGTAGCAGCAGCAGCAACAGGGACAACGCCATTTTTTAGGAAACCCTTCAGGGGTTGCGCAGAGACCCTTAGGGACAACGTAGTGACTGCGTCACCCAGTATGGGGTAACGCAGTCCCTTCCAGAAGCAGCGTTGAGGGTTTGGAGACCATCCAAGGTTGATGCAGAGCCTTTCAGGGGCTTCAGAGGCTGACGCAGTGCCTTTCAGGGGCAACGCTGGGGTTTCTAGGCCTAGATCTGGCTGAGTTCTGTAAATCCCGTTTGAGGGTGTGGATCAGTTAGTATTTTTGGCCCTAGATTAGCTAGGAGCTGTAGATCTAGAGTTTTCTCTGTAGGGTTTTCCAAATCTGGACCCCAGAGTTGTGTATTCAGAAATATTCTTAATAATAAGACCCTCCAGCAGCCAGAGACTAGTTTTCCCACCTTAGGTTTTTCCGGGGACAGTTTGTCCAGAAATAACTGTGTCACTTTGTCAATGTGTGCATGTGCTTATTCTAGATTTTAATTGGTAGAGATCTGTTATGTATTTTGCTTCGATGTTAACTTGAATTTATTCAGTTGATAACTTATATAAGTATGAGGAGCTTAATCGGATTAGCAGTAATAATTTCCGCATAAGTATAAGGATTCAGAAATTTCTACATAAAGGTCCTTATAAGGACAAGTGATTTGTAGACCCAACTGCTCCATGACTGATAAGGGCATCAAGTTATGGAAGGCTCCTGAGTCAAGCAAACAATTGTGGAGCAAGAGATCCTGCACTAATAAGGTCACATAGAAAGGTGGAATGGAAGGATCTTGTTCTTCTACATGAGGTCCAAAGACTACCATGAGTCTTTCCTCTTGGAGATTGAAGCTATCGGGCATAGGGACTGCGGTGGGAAGACACATAAACTGAGACACTTGAGCTTTATAAGAGGGTTGTTTCAACAATTCGGTCAATGGGACAAGGATCTTGACCTTTTCAAGTTCTTTTCGAAGATTGAACACCACTGGAATCTTTTCAACAAAGAAAGTTTTGACAGGCTCCTTATCTTTATCACTGAGGGGTTGGTATGGTAGAGGGGATTTTTCAACTTTAGAGGCTTCAGATCTTTGCAAGGGAGGATTTGAGGTATATTTGCCTTGGGCGCCGAGGGGGGTCTGATCTAATGGTTTCTTCCCCTTTTCGAACTCCTTTGGAAACCCTTGAGACACTTAGTCTTTGTGTTTATCTTGCATTCGGGATCTCTTCCTCAAAAATCAGAGATCATACTTCCCGTGCAACTGTGCCTGCATAAAGTCTGCAAATTTCCTACAATAACTATCAATCTCACCGTCATCTAGAGGGATTTCTAGATCTTCACCCCCTTCTTGATGTAAGGCAGCTTCATCTTCCTCATTAGAATAAGAGGAGAACCGGTTCTCTTGTGCTGCCACAGCTTCCTCAACCTGTCCCTCTAAATCTTCTTCTAGCTACAAGGGAGGTTGAATGTGGTCTTGTTGCTCTTTTCTTTCTCTCTGCAATAATTGGAGTGGAGGTTTCCGATATTGAGGATTAAAACCTCGATTGGGAACCATTTTATTTCGACGAGGGGGAGGATTCTTGCTTTCTAGCTCCAACTTTACTAACTTATTAGACAAATTTCTGATAAACTTATTCATCTCCATTTTATGTTCTTGAGTTTCCCGCTCCTGATTTGATGAGTTGGCTTCCTTTCCCCTCCTCCATTCTCCATGATCTGTCCTCCCTCTTAGTTTCCCAGTGGAGGAAAATTTAGCTTCGACCTCTAGAGCATCTATTTGAATCTGGTCTAGGGTCCTAGGCTTTCTTTCTCTCAGTGTGAATCCGAACTTCGATTCAAAATCCCCGATGAAAACCACTTTAGCAGCTGCTTGAGGGGGTTTGATCTCAGTGGGGAGGATATTGTATAGCTTGTTGAAACTTTCAATAAAAATTTTGACGTCTTCAATGTGCCTTTTCTTCATAGCGTTAAACTCTTTGAAAATATAGCCATGATCCCTCTTTTCCCCCCATTTTTGTGCAAAATAATTCTCCATTTCTTCCTAGGTGGTGATGGAGGCATTAGGTAAAGATTTGAACCACTTTCGGGCTTCACCATCCAAAGATTGAATAAAGAGCCTCTGCACCACGTCGAGGTGTTCGACGTTTAAATTCTCAGCGAAGTCACAAAATGTTTAGATTTGTCTTTGTGCTGAAATATTATCTTCAATCGTGAACCTTGGTCAAAGCTTCAAATAATCCTGCAACATATCATTCAAGATTTGTGGTAAGGCCAAGGAGCATATTTGTTCAGAAGAAAACCGAGAACATCCATGTTATGCAAGAGGGGAGGAGGTGGGTTCATTGTATGGGATTGTAAAGGATTTATCTGAGTAATAGGAATTGGAAAAGATTTGAGTGGGGCAGTTATTCACACTATTAGTGGTGCAATTCACCGGAATATCTTTAACTTCTTCAGTTTCGGGTGATAGATGGAATGCAAGAAAGGATGTACCAATGGACTCTTCTTCGTTTTTTACTCTGGAACTGAAATAGGTCGAGAGCAGAGTCCCCCTCTGGAGGATATTTTAATATCCGAGCGGAAAGGTCTGGACAGTTTATGACAGCTCTTTGAGAGCTAGATGAGGATGCTTCAAGAGAAAACAGAGGTGGATCTAACAGACTTGGAGTCCTTTCTTTCCAAACCCTTCTAAAAATTAGCTCCTCAGGGTCGGGTACAGGTGGTGTTTTTTGCTAAGAAGTATCTGACCGCGTATGTGGCCTGGCGAAAGCCAAGATTGCTTAAATCAAAATTTAGACAGTGAAGTCGCCAAGGTGAGAAATGTACCACGCAAACCCTTTGTGCTATCCTGACTGAAGGGTGTATACATGTCATATCCCAGGGAAAATTCTTCTTATTCGTTCCCCGACAACGGTGCCAGAGGATGTTGTCTCTCCTAGAGACAGTCTCTGGGTTGATGAGGAGACTAATGACTAGGCCATCTTAGCAGGGTCTTGAGTTGGACTTGACACGACCTAGCCTTACTATTAAATATTCAAGTGAATAACATTGGTTCAGAACCTTTCCTAATTGGACATATATATAACAATCTCGATACCCACGAATCACGAAACAAGATACAATTCATATAACAATCAACCACGACCGTTCACACCTGTGTGCAGACTTTGAATTATAGTATAGCAGAAGAATCAAAGGAGATGAGAATCTAGCATGTTAGGCTTAAAACACAATAAGAATCCAACGTGTTAAAACTAGATGGAGAGGCGAAGAGGAGAGAAAAGAGAAACGCATAGATTTATGGAGCGCATTTGAGGCATTCATCTTCTCTTTGTTCGCAGAGCGTCTATCACAGTATCTGAATAAAATGAATTCATGAACACAGAGAGACAATCCCACCAACTACGATAAAATAAAATCTGACAAATAGAACATAAAAGAATTCATGCATTGCACCTAAGAATATTTACATACTACACATACATTTGAGTCGGAATCGTGCTCACTGTATATTGAGTCATTCTGGAAGCGATACATGCACATATCAAAAGTGTTGTAATTGTCTCTTAGGAAATAGACAACACTTTTAGCCCAAAATTCTGAACCCTTGTTTAGTTTTACATTGATCTTCTTATAGGCCCTTGGAGAGGGTCTGTTACCCGAATATTCTTTCTTGATCTCTCTAGTACATACATCATTGTCCAAAATTAAGCGTGCTTAAAGCACAGTTGGATAACTGAAACATAAAACCTCTGACAGTAAACTGAAATTACAAAACAGAAAAGATAAAAGTAAAGGTAAAGAGTGCCTTGTAGGCACAATCCAGAAATTTTCATTTATGACGAGGCTATTGTGAAGACTGCGAAGCTTGACTAGAGGGTGTGATGACTCGAACCACGGGAGGGAAGACTAAGTCCTTACATTTTCTCCATAGAACCGGAGAAGGCACGAGTGCGTGAGAATACAGATCTTACGTAGCCTGAACGTGAGTCAGCTCTGAGTAATCCAGCTCGGCACGAAACAGTTGTTTCACTAACACCAGGAGGAGAAACTCTTTCCTTAGCCACTATGGTTTCTCCCTTCAGTATCGACGTCTTCTTGTGGGAAAGGTCCACTCTACTTTTAGCTTCGATCAACCTCTGTTCATATGTTTCCCATTGCACAAAAGCTCCTTCCTGATCCCAACAGACAGGCAACCCTGCCTCGATGACCCTTGAAAACTCAGCGTCGAATGCCTCAATTCCTTTAACAGCTAACTCCAAGCACTCCTCAGCCTTGACCCGAGCGTCCTCTTTCTGAAGCATCCTCATAACTTCCATGATAGTACTCAACCGATCCACTATGTCAATAGTCCTAAGTCCTTCAATTGGCCACTCATTCACGAACTGGATATATTTCCTAGCAATCAAAGAGTTCCTCGCTCCTGCTTCCCGGCTTGCTTCGAGTTGAGCCCTACATTCTCGAACTTTGACATTCTTCTTGTTTACTGTCATGAAGGATTTCAAATTTCTTCTCATCTAAGCAATGATCTCATCCCAGATCGCTTGGCCTCCACCAAGGACATATTTCCATTGACTTTCGCCTTTATCTCTACGAACTTCTGGTTACCCGCCTGCATATTCTTAGAGGCGAGGTCGGCATCTGCTTTGGCAGCTACTAGCTGCCTTTCTTTCTGGGACAAGGCTTCCCGGGTTGCATCTAAATCTCTTTGTATCTTTTTACCTCACCCTTTGATAGTTTGAGCTTGGTCAACGCCTTTGTGAGCTGATCAGCGGGATTCTTAGGGTCTTGTTGCACGGCCACTGTGCAGACATGAGTATCAACCTTTCCCTGTAACTTTGCCTTCTGTCATTTAAGTGTTATGACTTTGTCATTTCTGTCAATTAAGTTCTTAACCAGAACTTCCTTCTCCGCTTCTACCTGGGTTAGCACGGGAGTTTGGATATGCTCACTACTTGACATCTTAAGTCTATGTCTTAACC
The DNA here is from genome assembly GCA_034641835.2 of Pinus albicaulis. Classification (NCBI taxonomy): domain Eukaryota; kingdom Viridiplantae; phylum Streptophyta; class Pinopsida; order Pinales; family Pinaceae; genus Pinus; species Pinus albicaulis. Next base: position 279,082,387 of record CM076577.1, on the reverse strand, counting down.
CCTGGTTTTCGTGCTATGCTCCCTTGAGGAGAGCTTAAATGGTTGACTGTCCTTTAGGGGTTGGCCGCTTTTTGGTGATCATCTCCTTATAGGTCTAGAGCTGCAGTGTAAGGGCTCTGGAATTATCCATCTCTTGCCTTGACCTTGTAATCGTTCTTTCCAAAACCTTTTCAACCTTATCAATGGTTATAGTGTGATTGTCGAGTTCGTTGTATAACATTTGCCCTACTTGCATGTGTATATTTACCTTGTCATCCAAGGGGACTGATGCTAGATCTACCGAGAGGTCCAGAGTCCTGTACTGCGACCCTCCAGGTAGTGATTGAGTTGATGGGTGTTGTACTGATAATAACATTTCGTCCCTTTCTCTATCCATTGCTGTCATGACCGTGGTGTGGTATTTATCTGCATGACAAGCTATGTTTGTCCTCAACTGTTCGATCGTTTTCCTATTTATCTCATTGATCTGTTTTCTTACAGGCCAAACTTTCCTTTCACCAGAGGAGCCCTCTTTGTCTCCCGAGACAACTGCCTGTGAAGAAGTGGAAGTTGTGGGTGAGGGAGGCCCTTCTAGGGTTACCTTGAAACCTGGTCGATCTGACCCTCACTCCACCAGCTTAGGGACTGTCTCTTCTTCTTCTCCCTCAGCCTCCCCTTCAGGCTCTTGGGTCCTTGCCTTTTTTCTCATGCACATTTCCTCCTCCTCCATATCATCAACCTTGTCAATGGTCCTTTTAGGCTACTTGTCTTTGGCAGTAGGGGTTTTGGTATCCATTTGTGTATCCAAATGCTAGGAGTTAAAGTTAGCATTCCATTCAATATCAAGGTTGGGCTCATGCATATATGTTGAAGCTTTGATCGTCTCCCTCTTTCAAGCAATGACCCCCTTAGCATCATAGTGCCACACATCCCCTTGCTAGAATTCCATTTTGTTGGGGAGTTCTTCAATCACTGGGAAGGCATCTCTTGGGTTGATGATGAAGTGGCCTACAACATTCGCAAGTTTGAACATGTATCTCTTTGCCGACACAAAGTGTATCTGGTCTGAGTTGAGGCCTTACCTCATGAATTCTAGAGCAAATATTCTCATGGGCGGGAACAGTAGCAGATGGTAAGGGGGAAGTTCGCAGCCATATACTCTGAGTTTTGAATGGTCCTAGAATAAGTACCAATCCCCTATACAATAATCCTCACTGAATTGGAGCAACTCCTTTTGCTCTGGGAACATCCGAGGTGGAGGTATACCATGAATAATTTCATATGCAATAGACATGAATGTTGATATAAAATCAGAGTAACCATCATCGTGAGGTTTCTAGTGAACTGAGATTGTCCAGTCAAATATGGAATTGGGTTCCTTCCCCCTGTGAGTAAATATAGTCAAGTTTACACATTCGAACCTGTCGACATGTGCGAACATGAACAGATAAAACAGTAATGAATAATACCAAAAATTGGTTGAAGTAGTGAGGAGTTGGAGCTGGGGTTTTATGGTTGCGGCCAAAAATGACGATATGTCGTAAAGGATACAAGGCTTTGTCATCAAGTCCAAAAAACCCAGGCAAGCGTTATTTACCCAACTGCCATCATCTTCCCCTAACATTCCGAAGATTACAGACAGGATGGGTTGAACGGGCTCCACAAACAAGGAAAGGGGAAATTTATCAATTGTCGGGAGGCCTGGCGAGTCTTGAACCATGATTATCTGAAGGATGGAGTTTCGTCATTCGGCAGGAAGGCCAATGAAATGATACATGAGGGTCACCTTACTGAACTCCAGCATGTCAGGAGATGGAGGGTAAAGCAAGCCCTCTTAGATGAGTTGAGGGGTAATCTCCAGTATTTTGTTCCCTTGAGAGGAAACAAAATACCCTTTCTGCTCAATATAAGCTTCGGAGAGCCATGAGACAAACTCGGGGGAGTGGTGAACAGAGGGGGAAATTTGGTAATACAATCTAGAGTCGACTCGCCATTTGTAACCCATCAAGTCGAAACGTTTGTCAGCCAGGTAAAACGGGTCAACGAGGTCGCAAAATTGGGCCTACGTGTCCATGAGAGGCTCAAGACCGGGAGCGAATTTGACCTCGCGAGCTTGTGGGGTTTCTAGGGCAGTCTTTTTCATTTAAAGCAAAGATGGAACTGTAAACACAGGTGGACCAAAAATACTAAATACCTAGTGACCGAGTTGGAGACTGAAAGCGACATCGAGGGGAGTGATGGAGCAGCAAGTGGTCCGAGCAGGGTTTTGTGCGAGCAGCCGATTAGTAGAAGCTTTTGAGGAAAAAGAAAATGGTTGGACATAATAGGCTGGAGAGACAGGGTATTTAGGCAGAGGCTGACGATTGGTGGGATGATGCAGATGTGATGTCACTGGAGTGACGCGTGTCTAGTTTGGGTTGGGTGGACTTGCTGGGTAGGTGCATACGCATGGTGAACAGATGGCGACCATGTGTTTAAAAATGTTACTGCACTTTTCAACCGCGCATTACCTTTTTCTTCTAGAGCCTGAGGCGTCGACACGTGTCATTGGTGGTCCCCAACACCTTCTAGCAAGTCGGGAGACAGGCACATGGACAGGCGGTCCCCCCCCCAGAAACGATACCGACCATTAATCAAATGTGTTGACTTTTCAATGTCGGAGGGGTAGAAACTATTAACACCGATGCATCTTACCTCACCAATTTGTCCCAAGATTGCCCAAGTCGGAGATTAACAATGGATTTTGCAGAAAGGTGCGCGAAAGGTAACCATCACTCGCACGCTAGATAGGGTCTCAGATTTAATCTTCTGCATTACTTTTGGAAACATTTGCGCATAGGACATGTCCTTTATAGCCTTTGCCTTCAATCTCGAGCATGATCACAGCGGGGGTGGCAACAGTCGGCTAAAATTTGTCAAAAATGTTATTATCTGGTGGAAAATACAAACCTAGTACAATACAAGGGGCACTCATAAGGGCCCTAGGAACTAGGGTGATAGCCATAGTGATAAGAGGTAGAGCTCATGTTTGGCTTTTGCCCACGTGCTAAATTTTCATGTCTCGACCATCTTTTGCATTTTTTGGTACATTTCTTGTTGTGAGTAGCCAAATTATGCTTTTATCTTTATTTTTAGCTACATCAACCTCTGGGGCATCGTTCCAGGCCCGACCCAAAGTGTGGACGAGAGGAGGGGGAGACTAACACCTTGTGGACCCAATGGAAAAATGTGGACCCGAAAGGGAAAAGTGTGAAAAGGGGTTATAATGAACGGAGGGGAGTGAGATATATGGTGTCAAGAAATGGGACCATGCAACAAAAATTAGGGTTTCCCATGTATTGTCATCCTAAATCTAGTAGCCCATAAAAGAGAACCCATAGGACTAGGATACAAAACTAACCACCAAATTGGGACAAGGGAACAAGAGTACAGTCCAAACCCATTCTTTCTACTAAATACCCCCACTAATCCATGTCCAAATGTAGAAAAGCAAGCACAAAGACCCAATTACATAATGAGAAATCATACCTTCGGGGTTGGAAGGCCCACCTTCAAACATACGATCATAACAGAGGAGCGAGGGCACACAATGCATGGCTCAAGTGGCTGAGAATGGTGGCACATTGTGGGTAACAATCTTTAAAATTGTTTTGCTAAGGATTCATCTCAAAGACAATCCTATAATTCCTTGATTTTGTGTTCAAGGACCTATTTCAGCCTCCACTAGTTGATATTAGCCTTTAGATTGAGCCATAGGAACTTTTGAGCCAAAATCTTGAAACTACCAAGCCCTAGCACACCTATCCTAGCGAGAACCCCCTTGAGTTAGAGGAGAACTGGCAAAAAGAGAGAAGAGGGTTGGTAAGGTGACAGTGGAGCTTTCAGACTTTTAAGTTTTATCTCATGAGGTGCGAGATTTTCCTATAACAAGTGTTGAGAAATTAAAGGAGGTGATAGTTAAACAATTTCTCTTATTATGACATTATCTTGCAATGTTTCTTGTTATCATTATGTGTTCTTTCGTTTTATCTTTTCTTATCATCAATAATTCCAAACAACAAATAGAAGAGGACACAAGATGTAGGCACGCTACCAAGGAAAAACCCCTCTTTGGGGAAAACTCGGTCAAAGTTCTTCCTTGAGTAGATTCAAGATAATATGACCAACACCCTAGACTAGAGACTACCTCCATCAAGTCATCCTTGTCACTGTGTTAGCACCGAGGCATCATCACCACCGAGATCTCATTATTTTCATTGCACTGAGGTCTCCTCATTATAACATCACCGAGACCTTACGACATTGAAATCTCATCTATGTGGTGAGCACCAAACTGCAATGACTGAGAAATATCCTTGTTGTGATGACACCGAACTTTGATCACTATGATTGCACCAAAACTATTTTTACTAAAAGAGCATCGAACCATACGTGATGATAGCACCGAAATGTAGCATCAAAATTGTGTGACTGTGATGAAATGATAATTTGGTAGCACTGATATCTTTCACTGTTTATAACATCGAACCTTCTTTACTGAACCAAATTGGGATACATCACCGAAGCTCTGTCTATTCTATTCACTGTAATTTGTACTAGGTATGTTGAGAATGTTACTGTGATCCATTTGAACTGTGTATTGTAGATGCCCGAAAACATCTTATGCAATTTAGCCTGAGATCTCTGAGGTGAGGTAATGTGAGGTCCTTAGACTAGTATATATAGTAATTTTCCACAGTAAATAAGCCAACATGACTCAGTGAAGAGTTGTGTCTCCACATAGGCGAGGTAGCCATTTTGATGGCTTCCCCCTCTGTCATCCGGTTAAGCTGGAAAAAGGTATCTAACATTTCCACCTAAGCTTAAGCCATGCACTTGGTGCATCCATCATACGTGGGAAAAGATATCCTCCCAATGGTACGTTGCATCTCTGAACTCTGCGTGCTAGACCCCACATTGTTCCTGCCTTTCATCCTGCTTGAGCTGGGTGTAATCTCTGAAAGACAAAGCTGCTTTGAAGTTTTCCCCCATGGACTGCCATTCTCGGAAATAATCTCTCATGGGTATTTGATCATCCCGCCTACCTTGCTCACTTGGTACTGAGGTAAAAATGTAGGCACTGTGCTCTTGGTTAGCCTACTAAAGGTTGATGGGTGAGTGGTTGGTGAAGGGTGGTCACACTGTTATGAGACCCCTGAAGTCTCCCCAAATAGGAACTCATGATGGATGCTCTTATCCCTATTATGCTCATTGAGTCCCTCCAACATCCCCTTCTGCCCTTTGGCCAAATCATTTAGGGCCTTTAAGAGGCTATCAAATGTTTCTTACCCCTTGCTCCTTGACTACCCCATATCTACCACCTCTACTACCTTCGATGGGTAATGTTCTCCCTATCCTCCTCGTTCATAGGAAAAGATCACCACGCCTGAGCCAAAAACAAATCTCGGATACCACTTTAATATCCCTAACGGATTATACAATGATACACAAAGAAAACATAGCAAAAATACATATAAAATTTTCACAGAAATCAGACACACAATATAGAGCCAAAAACTACGTTGTTCTAAACCATTTTATTATAAAATCATGGGCTTACAATCTGATATTTGGAAAGTGTGAACATGGGCTTGCTCAAGATAAGCTAACAAAGCCCAAGTGATGAAGGCAAGGTCCCCAAATGTTGTTTGTTGATCTCTCTCTGGCTCTACGTTGAATTCCCCAGAAACTGGGCTACTGGTTGCAAGAAATGGTTGGCAGGGCCTCCTTTGGTGCTCAGAAAATTCTGGGAAATTAACCCCAGGCTCTCCACCAATAACCCACAAAAATCCACTAAGGAATTGGCCAAATGTTAATCTTGGAATTTCGGCCCAATTTTCCCCTAGCTCCTCTAGCTGTTGACTAAGTTGGGATCTTTGTTTGGCCCCTCAAATTTTCCCGGAAAATTCTGCCAAGTTAATCTTGGCCTCACATCAATAAACCCAAAAAGGAATTGGCCAATGGTCGACCTTGGAATTTTGGCCCTCCACCAATAACCCACGAAGGAATTGGCCAAATGTTAATCTCGGAATTTCGGCCCAATTTTCCCCAAGCTCCTCTAGCTGCTAGCTAAGTTGGGATCTTTGTTTGGCCCCTCAAATTTTTCCTGAAAAATTCTGCCAAGTTAATCTTGGCCTCACATCAATAAACCCAGAAAGGAATTGGCCAATGGTTGACCTTGGAATTTTGGCCCTCTTTTCCCTTAATGGCTCTTCTGCTGGGTAATTCAATCCACCTATGAAATCTGCTGCTAAGGATCCCCAAAATGGCTACAATCTCCCACAAAATACTCTCCCAGACTCCTCAAATTTCAGCCCCTAACTCCCTTCACTCCTTAACCTCCCAGTGTGCCTCCTCAAGAACTGCATTGTTAGCACTGGAATCAGCACTTGGATTGTGACAAGCGCCTGACCAGACACATCTTAAGCTCAAGGGTTTTTCTTATAATTTGATTTGAGTTTTTTGGAAAGTGGTTGAAACTCATACACACTAAAATGGGTTTTGAGCAGATAAGAATCTCTCACGCATATGAGGGCACTAGTGCATGATGTGGTAGCAAGTTTGAGTTTGTAGCCTGATGGTTAGAAGAATGGAAGACAAACAATGGATATGTAAAGTAGAAGCCCACTGCTAAGAGGAAAGGGTAACACAAATTCTAGATCTAAAATGTATAGTGAAATAATGCTTTTAAAAGACTTACAAGAATCTCACTTTACATTTTAAGAATCCCATTACAAGGAATGCTTCTGACTAACATGACTTCATGAATCAGGAATTCTTGATGAATCAAGACTGACAAAAACAGATTAACATGCATGCTAGATCAAAAGACTTATAAAAACATGAAACAAGATTTAATTCCACCTCAAGGAATTCTTATGAACAATCTTCAATTCATACTAAATCAGGGAAGCTTGGAACAAGACTTACAAAAACAGATCCATATGTCTTGGAGGTTCACAAGACTAATAAAAACATAAGACAGAACTTTTATGATAAATCCGGAAAGACAAATAAAGTATGTAAAAACAGAAGGGAAAACAATACACACACCACACAGTTTGTGAGTCCTCAAGAGTGCATCTGGATATATTATATACTCAATATACCACACAGTATGCCATGAAATAGACAACCCACGAACCCTTTTCTCCTTGCATTACACAGTATATATACAAAAAAGGAGTTCCGTAAAAAGCCTACATAAAAAGTGCAAATATGTTTCTAAGACTTTATTACAACCCTCTACATATGGTAGAGCTTATCCAAAACATAAAAGGAAAACTAAAATAGAAATGAAGACAGATGATGGCAGCATGTAGCTCAAGGTGGTTGAGTGCTTCTCGTTGCTTGAAAAAAAATTGCCTCCACAAAAAGTGCAACCTACCAACTAAAAAGAACACTTGTACCCTTATCTGCAAAAGTGTAGGAGCAGCTAACTGAAAGGAGTAACCAACTGGTAGATAACCAACCACCTTTCAGGTGAGCAACACCTTTTGTTTTAACAGATCTTCAATATTCGAATAACAATAAAAACCATGACCAAGATAAGAGATCTGTCTTCGAGCTTTGAGAAGGTGGTGTTATATTTGCTGATAGATATCAAAATCTTTTAAAACAAGCGCTGCCAGAAATTCCTGGAAAACCTGTAACTGCCTCTGCAATCCTGCCTATGCTTTCGAAAGCGTGTTGATACTGGCCACGTATCAGGATGAGAGTGGGAGGGAGTGAATACATTATCGGGGCGGAATTGCAATGCGATATATCGCAATCGCAAAATGGAGGGGTTAACACAAATCGGGGATCGGAGCTTATCGCATTTCGCAATCAGAGGGGGCATCATGGATAGTTAGCAATAGGATTTGCGATATGCGATATGCGAAGTGACGTGGTGGTAAGGTGGGTCCTACCAATCGCTTCAGGGGTTTTTAGGAGTGGGCAACATAAAGCGTTAATAAAGTGGCGTAATTGCAATGCGATATATCGCATCAGGGTATCGCAGGACGGAGTAGGCAACATGGATGGTTAACAATAGAATCTACGATATGCGATAAGCGAAATAAGGTAAGGTGGGTCCACAAAGCAATACGATAGTGCGGTATGACGTGGCGGTAGGCGAGTCTCACTATTATCACAATCGGGGATTTAATGAGGCAGGAGTAAGTGAATGCACTGAGAATTTGCGATTTGCAATGAAGTAGGTCCTATTAATGGTTTTAAAGCGGAAAAGCGAAAAATAAATAAAGCGGCCCAAAGCGTAACAAAGGAGTTTTGAAGTGTTTAAACGCTACAAGAGCATAACAAAGGAACCCGATGGTGAGTTAACAAAGCATAACATAATTGAATTTGGAGGGTTTAAAGTGGATTTAAATGGAATTTGAGGCTTGAGCATTGGACTTTGGATTTTAGTTTAAAAATGATAAAAAACTAATACATTTTAACCCTCCAAGACCTTCAACCATAGGTTAAGAGACAAGAGAGGATCAAAGACACAACTACAATAGTGACTAGATTTTGAAAAATTGCAGTGCTAACATGCGCAGTCCCTATGTTGTTGCTGTTGAACCTCTCCACAAACTCGCACTCCCGGCTGCTAGTACGAACGGATATAGGTACGACTCCCTCCTTGGGCTGCCACTCGAAGTCCACTAAAGCAAGGGATTTGGAAACACCAGTGTGCTAAACAACACTTGCAGACTTGGCTTCAGCTCAAGTGTGCTACGTCAAAAGACAATTTTCTCAAATGATCATCAATGCCCAAAGGAGAGCCTCTTGCTCTTTCTATCAAAGAGCCTCCAAAATGCCCATGTGGGCCCAGCTCGACTTTCCCCCACCAACTTCGCTCCAATGAAAGTGTATTCCACATGTTGGCCGTAATCCTCCATGGGGTGGCCCCCACGCTCAACTAGAGCCGCAATATTTCTTTCCTTCCTAATGTTTGGGACCCCACTTAATCCCAAAATTCATGTGGTGCCTCTAAACCCACATCTCCTAAGTGCAAACATGAAATAAGGCAAAATTGGACAAGATTGATATTTCCCTTAGCAATATTGCTAAACAATGACAATTCTTATACAACAGCAATGTGACATGGCAGTCCCTCTATGACAATGATGCATGGCATATTCTTGTGACAGAAATGTATGGCAGTATAGTAGTGTTGTGTATGACAGTGACAGTGAAGCATTTATTGACAGTATTGCATGGAAGTGAGTAACAGTGATCCTTGATTCAGAGTCAGTTGAGTCTATGATGATGACAGTGATGTGATGTATCTTTATGACTGAGATGTGACAATTGTATCAGTGCCTCTATGAAAATGATGTCAAACAATGCCTCTATGATAGTGATGTGTATCAGTCCCTCTATGACAGATGTGACAGTATATATGACAATGATGCTTATGATAGTATTGTCAGTAATTCTCATCTGCTACTGGGTTGGCCCTTTGAGGCCCAATATCATTTATGATGTAAGACATATATCTCATTCTCATTGTACTTTGTATCTCAGCTGAACATTTGATGAATATCTAATAGAAGAAGAATCTGGTTGGGTTCCCCATTGTGGGGTTTTGCCCTAGTCTCTGCCCTAAACCATGGTGTCTCTATTGCACATACTTTTCTCCTATTGTTCTTTACTATTCCACTGCTTTGTGATGTTATTGTTCTTTGTACATAATTGCTAAATGATGATATGATGTTATGGGGTGAAAGTAATGTAAAAATGATGAAAAAGTATTAAATTGCAATTATCTACACTAGAGAACAATATAGCTCTAAAATTAACAGTGTGTATATTTCGTTCATTTACAGTTAAATCACTTTGTTCTTTGGAAAATAGAGCAACAGGACTCCGAGCAGAATTGGTAGCTCAAGTCAGCCAGAAATGACTTCTTTAAGGATGTAGACTCTCGTGAAATCGGGGCTAAAGTGGACAAGTAATCTAGTCATGCTGGAAGGGCTGGTCTGTATAATACCACCCTGGTTCATTCATTTGTACACGTTGATGTATTTTAATTTTTCTGTGCAGTAATGTAATATAAGATGTATCTAAAAAATAAATAAATGGAAAATAATAAAGCATTATGAAGAGTAATAAACAGAAGGCAGAAAAACAGAGATACATGTTATCTAGTATAGCATGTGCAGGTTGTTTTGATATATTCACTTGAAGACATGTGTCACAACCAAGACGACAGTAGTTATAAAACAAAAACCTTCCCTAACAGCTCTACCACGATCAACAAAGCCTTTGCCAATAAAGAACAAAGCCTGTGCCAATAAACCAACCTATAATAAAGTCAATAGTGCAAGAGTAAAACGCTCATTAAGCAAATGGCTTACAACAAACTAAAGATGTGATTTGATTTGATTTACTCTGTGAAGTTGCAATTTTATCAGCCAACTGTGAACTAGAATAGGCAGTGCCAACGTACAGGAGGAGATCTCCATTTAGGAATAACCCAAAGTCCATCAGTAACTTGTGTTGGCTGGAATATTTCCTGCAAAGCATACACATACCATAGCTGAAGTAGGCTTTTACTCAAGAAGAATTTTCATATTGATAATTGAACACAGAGCAAAAGTGCTAATTGATGGAATTCATAAATTTCAAGGCTATAAAGTTATGGCACCGGGAAACAAAGAAGAAAAAGGAGCATTTAATATCATAATTCCAAATCATCTGGTTGGAACTTTTTCTATCAGCAAAAGTCCATACACACCTGTCTGTATCACTTGATTACAAAATGGTTATTTATGAACCCAACAATGTAGCACATGGGAATTTTTATCTCGAAAAAATTGCTGGAAACATAAAGATGTATTCTAGAAAACTAACTGACAAAGGAACTCTTAAAGCCCCCTTATAATAGATGCTTAAGAAAAAACAAATGTGCCAACTCCAAACCTTTAATAACTAGAAGGAAAAGGATGCATTACTGTATGATACTGTACTGTGCATGCTGCACCATAATATATTGTAATTATATGTTTACATAAGATGCATACATCACTGTCATAAAGCTATAATGAAAAACAAAAATTCACTATGTCTAAAAGCTGCAACATGGATCCCAGGAGAAGAAAAAGTATATTAGATAGATTAATTTTTCAGGAACGCCATATTAATGGAATAAAACAATTTGATAGTCAAACTTTGACTTTGTTAGAGAGGATAGTGATTTTTGTTGATTTTTCTACAAGAGCGCAGTAGAATAGTATTTTTTGCCAGATAATTACTACCTAATGATTTACACAATATTCTTATGCCACTGATATCATTGAGCAATTACACTTCAGAAAATATGAAGAGTAAATGCAGCTTCACCTTATGCATGTGAACTGAGCCATCTGATTTGTACTTGTTCTTGTTGACAATTGGTTTGGTTCCAAATGGAGGATCCAGAAACTTCCATGTCACATTCTTGATGAGAACATCATACTCCTGCCTAGCTTCTTTCCACTCATCATGAGAAAGAGTTTCTTCAAAGGATGTTGGTTCAAAGTTAGTAAATAACTTCAATTCACAACCATATGAAACTTCCATATCATTGACATCACATGAATTTGAATCACCTACATCACCTCTACCATCTTGTCTTCATGAACTTCTAGTTTTTTTGTCCAACCTCATCAAGATGAATACTTTCAAGTGTTTTCACAACCTACTTTGGAATTTCGATGATGGTCTAGGTAGCTCAACTAGTTGAGATGGTCTTCCATTCCCATCAAGGTTCAACCTTTCAATCTCGTCAATCACATCATCCAATTGAACCTCTTGTTCAGATGAAGTGATTAGATCTTTTACATGAATGGGACATGGTTCTTCAAAAGGAGATTCTAGAGGTTGATCCAAGATAGGGATTGTTACCGCTCAAACTAGTAGGGGTCCTAGGAGGGGATCCTATAGAACAACTACTAGGTCAAGGGGGAACAATGTAGTGATATCCCATTGTCACCTCAACTAAAGCTCCCTACTCGTTATGGACTTTCACCGATGGGAGGAGTCTCGGTATGAGAGGAATCTCAAGGATGAATAGGTCAATGATGGGATGAGGAGTGATTCCTAAAGCCTATTCACAAGGGAGGCTCAAGTAATTGGCTTTCTTACTTTGAAATCAAGGTGATTGACTCTCTAAGAAGGGTTATGAGGATACCTGGACCTAGGGTTGGAGGATATGCCTTGACAAGGGGCTTCCTAGGCTTAAGGATCCTCATAGCCCTTCTTCGAGAGCCAATCACCTTGCTTTCAAAGCAAGCAAGCCAATTACTTGAGCCTCTCTTGTGAATAGGTTTTAGGAATCACTCCTCATCCCATCATTGACCTATTCATCCTTGTGATTCCTCTCATGCAGACTCCTGTGAGTCGATTAAAGAGCAGGGAGATTTAGCTAAGGTGACAGTGGACTATCATGTTGAGATTTTGGGTAGCATCGGATGTGCTCTAACTCTGAAACTTTGTGGAGGGGCTAGGACACATGAGATATCCAAGACCCGGAAATCATTTGGAGAAACTCCACCCGGTGTGAAAGTTATTCGATAAATTAATTATTTTAATGGGGACCCTAAGTGTAACTTAGGGAAATTAAATAATTAAAGTGAATTAATTTAAACATGTGAGTGAGAATGTTCTAAGTGACATGGATCAAGTCTTTTATAATCTAAGCCATTGATTAGAGATTAGATCACGGTCGTTGATTTCTCAACGAGAAAAGTATTAAAGGAAGGCTTGGGTCAGTTGGAGGACACACACACAGAGTAGTAGCACTTGAGCTAAGTCAAAATTTTGGGGCGTGGTTTGCTGAGAATATTTGAGTGAGCTTGCAGTGCTTGTGAGGGGCAGATCAGTGAGGAATTATTCTGATCTGAGGCCGAGAATACAAAGGCAGAGAGGCAGATTCATACCAAGCAACGCAGACACCAGCAGGAGGGACGCAACCCAACCAGGCTCACGCAGAGGGGACACAGAGGCTGACGCAGCAGAGCATTCAAGGTGACGCAGAGGCAGCGCTGAGCCCAGAAGGGTGACGCATGGGCAGCATGTGTTGCGCAGTGGCTACGCTGGGAAGGAGAAGTTGACTGAGAGGCCAGAGGAGCAGCATTGGGGTTCCAGTGGGCCAGAAAGGGCTCGTATTCAGCATATTTCAGAGGAGTGCTTCTTCAGCTGAATCCGCCATATTTTCTGTCTCTAAGTGATAGGTACACCTGCCGTGAAATTATTTGTTGGGCAAACCTTTACTATTGCCCTTAATTGTATTCAAATATTCTGCTAATAGACAAACCCTCTAAGAGTTGTTGCATCGGTTTTCCCACATTGGGTTTTTTCGGGGTCATTGTCCAAAAAACACTGTGTCCTTTGTCATGTGTGCGCTATGCTTCAGTAAATGATCTGTATATATGTGTAGGTTGCAATTGTATTTTCTTTGATATTTTACTAAGTATTCAGAAAATAACTTGTTGATTAAATAAAACAAGTAGGAGAAGTAAATCAAGATAAATGCAGTAAGGTTTCTATATTAAGAAATTTTCACATATCACTCCTTTGTTCCCCTTTGACCTAGTAGTTGCCTCTATAGGATCCCCTCCTAGGACCCCTGCTAGTTTGAGCAGTAACATTTTTGGCGACGTTGTCAGGCACACGAGACGTGTGTTTTGTTTCCCTTACAACATCATTGATATATTATTATTGGCGACTCCACTAGAAGAACGAAGCCCTAGTTCTTCATTAAACTCCAAAGTTAATGCTCGTAGGGTGAAGCAAGCATCTATGAAGGCATTTACATTCACCCTGACGACTCCATTTTAATCCTAATATACAAAATCATGAAAAATGGATCATTGTCGAAAAGAAGATATCTTTGCGAAACTCAATGGTCAAGACCTTCAAGAACTTCAAAATGTTGTGGACCAATATGTTGAGTTTTGTGAAGATTACTGGAAAACATGGATAAAGAATTCATGCTCGAGTTTCATGGGATGACACAAAAACAACTCTACATAATCATGTGTGCTTACGAGAAGAATCTCAGTCATCTCTTTGAAGTCGCTAGTCAAATCTATGCTTTTAATATTTTGACTGACCTTATCAATGAAAAATATTATAGTCAATCACAAAGCCTCATAGAACGTAATCAATTGGATGATCAAGGTGACCTTGAAGAAAATTCAAGTGTGGAGGACCATCATGAGAGTGAGGAATATATGGAAGAATGGAATCCATCTAAAGAAGATCGTGATGGCCATAACGCCATAGAGGACCTTCAGGATGCAAATTTAAAGATTGAGAATGTGCATGGCATGAGTGAAAGCCCCATTGAAGACCATGAGAATGAACACAATGAAGTGGGGACTTTCATTCAAGAAAGGACATTTGAAGATATGAGTATTGTAGCTCCCTATGATGATGACATTTCTAATTTCTTATGCATTAATAAAGGAAAATGGGATGTGGGCAACCACCATTTTGACTATGACCCTATTTATGATACTGACATGAAAAATGAGGTTGAAATTGATTCTCCTTTTCTCCAGTACATTACTCATGATGATATACCTACCCTCACCATCGAAAGGGAATATCATTGTTTTCCCACGTATGAAGAACGTTTGTTGGAAAGAGCAAGCTCTATTTATGACATCAATGATGACAATGACAAAGGCCCTCATGTCCCATGCCTTCGCTAGGATCCCAATAACATAGCTACATTATCTATGAGCCCTCATCTTGCCTGTTCTCACATCATCACCATTACTGATGGTACCTTTTCCCCTCCTAGGTATGATGTTGAGGAAGAACCATCCATTAGATGTATCCCTCCTTCCCCCTCATACCCACAAGGCTGTGAATACAATTATTCCATTGAGCAACAAATATGTTGTGTTCTTTCGCGTCCAAGTCCCCTTTTCCTTCCCATCATAACCTTGTGGCATCCATGAGGCATAACATTATGAAGAATGGCTGTGATAGTTCACCCATGAGGCATAAGATTATGAAGAATGGTTGTGATAGGGAGTTCTTGAGTATGATCACTCATTCTTCCATCATGTGCTTAGAAGAGAAGCTCCACAATTCTAGATTGACTTATTTTTCTTCTAGGAATTCTTTTTACATTAAATGGATATCATATTTTCCCGCCTCCCACCTACATCATCCTCCATGTGATTGTATCCACATTGGTTTTGGGATCTACCACACGAGTAATCATATAGGCAAGCATATTTATATTCATTTGATGATATGTTGGTTGCATTGGCTTTATGATTACACTTAGTATTTGTTTAAGATAATATGCATGTTAGGGTAGGATGCATTGCATATTGCTTTCCGCATTACGACTAACATCATATGATATTATCATGCTAGAATAGTTGCATTTAAACTAGAAGTTTATTTCTTGTTCATTTTATGGCCTAATATTAAGCATGGATGATCTTAAGACACCACAAAAACATGTTGCCTTGTGTGCTCGATCTTTGATATGTGCAAGTAACAGGTCTACGGTCCTAAGAGATTGTTGGTGTTCTCACGACCTCCCCATTCAACTACGTTCGTGCACTCTACTGAGAGATCATGTCCTAGTTGGAGCCAGATATTACCCACCACCTGTGGGTAGTGTCCATAAGAGAAATGTTTTCTCCTAGATGGTCCTCAATCGGCAGCCAACAGCCCCTTGCAGCATCCAGATAGCTCGATGTGCCACCATCTCCGCCACCCGAGCCAGCCATTTGGTCCCTCACCCATCTGTTATGATCGTATGCTTGAAGGTGGGACTCCGCCCCTGAAGGTACCCCTTTTCAGTGATGTAGTTGAGTAATTTTGTTTACTTATTGTTAGAACCTTGTAATTTACAGTATCACAAGGTGACTGTGTACTTTCTCTTTGCAAATTTTTCATATTGTACATAGATGTCAATATTCAAAGGCTTTTCCAAAGAAATATGAAGAGAAACAAAAGAAGAAGAAAAGAGGGTATTTAAAAAGGAGAAATGCAAAATTCATGCTATAAATATGCAGCCTAAAAACTGCCTGATTTTTTCCTGAAATCAAATTGAAGAGTTCAAATTTTGCTCTAAAGGTCTAAAAAGGGATGATTTTTGTCAAGTTTGGGACCTTATGGTATGTTTATATCCTAAGTCCCTCACCACATTGCATATCTTTTAGCCCCGCCCCTTGGTTATTCCTCTTATCCTAAGTTTCATTTTACCCCCTCGACTCTCATACCCCGACTCCACCTCACATTACCTACCCCAACCCATCCGCGTTAACCATCTATGTTCCCCACCTACACATCCGACGGTTTTAGATGCATTTCGTACCCCCCTTAACCTTCGAACTTTACCATGACGGGGGGTCCAAAATGGGCAATTTCGAGTCCGGGCCCTACTCCCACGCGTCAATTCACAGTGATTTCGCACCCCCCTTTCACAATACCGCCTACCACCTTGGGACCACTCCGAAAACCAACCTTGGGTTTTAAGTTCATGATATAACCTTTCGAAAGGCAATATGTGATGAAGTGGGACCCATTCACCCGCCACACCCCCTTTTCATTTCATTTCCCTTTAAAAACATTAAACCTTACATTTTCCGCTTTTCCGCTTTATATTGCTACTTTATGGTTTTTCACCACTATATCATTATTTTACCTCTGCTTCCAATTTCCCCGATTGCGATTAAAATGGGCCATTCCTCTTCGACACGTCACCCTTTCCCCCCACCATCCATCGCATATCGGCAAAGATAAATTTTTGCATCGCAACTAAACCTTAACACTTGCGATCATCGATTTGCGATATATCGCATCACACATTTGTTAACTTACCTTTGAAGCGCCCACAATGTATTTTGTTTAACTTGCGATGCGGTTGGTCCCACCATAGCAGCTCCGCCCCCCACTTCAAGCCATTTGAAATACATTGAAATACATTGATATATCATAAAACCTCATAAACTTTGCCTTACCGCATAAAACATTCGTCGCTTTATAACTTCGCCGATGCAGTGGGCTCCATCTTGCCACATCATCCTCCAATCAACACAAATTGCACTTCGCCTGTTTTAGCATTTAACCCCGCGCTCATAACAAAACTTTAAGTTTGCAATTTGTGATGTGGTCGGTCCCACTTTCCCTCCACGTCACCGCCTTCTCCCCGCACTTCGCATTTCGCATCTTTTAGAATTTTCCTCCACCGCTTATAACTAAACTTTAGATTTGCGATCTACGGGCTACGGTCCGGTCCCACCCTACCTCCACGTCACCTCCTTTCTCCCCGCACTTCGCACTTCACGTCTTTTAGTATTTAACCCCCACTGCTTATAACAAAACCGAAGATCTGCGATTTGCAATGCAAACAGTCCCACCTTCCCTCCACGTCACCTCCCTCTTCGCATCGCATCTTCGATTACATTCTTATATCTTAAACTGTAAAACATGCGAAATGCGATGTCGAGGCGGATGCGATGCGGCTTCAGAACTAAAATCTAAACAATTTCAAATCCATGTACATGAGGTTTTACGCTATTTTGTTTGAAAAAGGGTTAAACACAACCGAAAGGGCTCGGGTAGCAAAAAGACACCAAGGGTCGAGTCAAGCAAGGCGTTTTTTCAAACTTGTTATGTTATAACGGCAGAAAGACTCGGGTAGGACCCGACAAGGGGTAAAAGGCAGAGCGAGGCTGAAAGTCACAGTAGCAAGCAAAGGAGGTCAAGACAGGCAAAGGGCATTCATACAAGACTATCGCGGTATACCAGCAGAAGCAGAAAAGGTAGTAGAACACATCAACACCGTCACCAATCAATGAAAAGTGGCCAGCACTGCACCAGATCTAATTACCTAATGTCGGTTTTCTGTAAAACAAAGCCAGATGTCAGAGTCACCATTGGTTGCCTCTTCGTAACCATCACAGCCACATCAAAGCTTACTGTTTGATCTTACGAAGAGCCATCGAAGCTTTTGATCCACGAAGAGCAACCCGAAATTAATTCTATAGGCGGTGTTGATGTCAAAGATTTCTGATCAGGCCTTGCCTGGGCACACTTGTCCATTTTCTACAATTGCATGGCCACACTTGTCCACTTTCTGCTAAATTGTAATCAATGAAAGGTTGTTGAGTAAGGTAGGGCAACCGACTTAGTTTTAGTTAAATATTGTTCGAAATATCATTATCATGGGTTGGTTGGTTTGTCGCACGGTGTCGAGCACGCGACAACGGCTCGGACAAGTACATCACCTTTATCCCCAATCTCTCTATTCAAGCTATCTCATGCTGCAGACCCGAAAGGGAGGTGAACCCATACAGAAATGAGGATGACAAATCCAGGAGACACAGCTAAAACATCAAATACTTATAAAATGAACGAGATTCCACAGATCTAGATTAGATATTACGTTTAAGACCAGTGCCTTATGGAGTCAAACAAAATCCCGTTATGCAATTATAAACGAGTTGGAAAATTGGACACTGCTAAAACTTGCATTGTAGGAAGTATTGGAACACTGTAACTGTTTGAGCTGGGCATCAATAATAAGAGGTCGTTCACAGGATTCTTGAGCTATGTTAATGGTAATGTTCTTTCCTCTGTGTTAATGTTTTTTCCTCTGTCTTTTCATGTTGTGCATCAATTTCTCTGATTGCAGAACAAAAAATTTAGATTAAGATTTGCTAAGAGAACACCTTAATTCTGTCTGTGTTTGTTATCTTAATGTTTTCCTCTAAAGTTTAGTTAAAGAATTCTTAACTGCTCTTTAGCTATTACTGAACTCACTACTTTCTCCCATTTCATATTCACACTGCCAGTAAGATCCAGTCTGCATATTTAGGTTTCCCTGTGAATGCCCTTGAAAAGTTGATGCACAATTCAACCTTTATGACTCCATAGCCCAATGGATTAAGTCTCACAGCGTTATCTGTCCAACCACACCATCAATCAAACAAACAACCCCCATCACTGTAACTAGCCTAATATCAGCATTCAAAATTGTCAAGTTAAATTATAAAAACAGAAAGAGTCCTCTCTGAGTCTAGGAAGGCTAGGTCCTGGACTCCAAAGTGGTTTAATGTTGTCTTATGTTGTTTGTTCTTGCCAATCTTACAAATTACGAAGTGATAACACTTATCATGGACACATTTGGGCATGGATTGGTGGGGGGATTCAGCAGAAAAAATGGGCTAGGCCTATATTCTTGTCTCCTCTACCCGATTTGGTGGTTAGCCTTGTATCCTAGTCCGGTGGGATCTCCTTTACTGGCCATTAGCTTTAGGGATAGCACTACATGGGAAATCCCAATTTTTGTTGTGTGGTCCCGCTTCTCGACACCATATACATCACTCCCCTCCACTCATTTAACCCCATTCATCATTTCCCCATTCGGGTGAAAATTTGTCCACTAGGTCCACAAAGGGTTAGCCTTCCCCTCCCCTTGTCCACACTCTGGGTTGAGCTTGGAATGATGCCCCGGAGGTTGACACAGCTAAAATAAAAAGAAAAAGCATAATTTGGCCACTCTCAAATGGAAATGTACCACAAAATGCAAAAGATGGACGGGACATACAAATTTAGTACGTGGACAAATGCCAAACATGAGCCCTACCCCTTATTTATGGCCATCACCCTGGTTCCTATGGGCCCTAAATGAGCCCCCTCCACATTAAGGAACCCCTGATTGTCCCAACCTCTGGTGGGCAATGAGTTGTCCCGCCTTAAAGGGGGTATCCACTGCTATATCCTACACATAATGCTCTCATCCCCTAGAGCCCCGAGCAGTTATGAAGAAAACTCATTCAAAGGCAAAAGGCATATGAAGAAGGGAGTTAAAACAAAGATCGGGGTAACTCATGTACCACGATTTCTCCCTCCTACACTCATATACCCAAGTGTGGGATTCCCCTATTATAGCTACCCTTGTACCATGGCATGTGGCTTGGAGCCTTCCCTTGATCCCCACTCTGTTCCATCATTATATCACATGCCATCTACCACTTGATGGGGATATGTCACCCCCTTTAAAGGTTGAAACCACCTAATAGGGTCCTTGGTTAACCCCCTTATTGAGCTTGGAGACACATGTACATGCCAAAGCCCACTATGGAAGGGCATGCCACTATGAAGTGCCCACTTTATTCCATGATTTGTAAACGCTTTTACTTGATTATTCTAATGATTTGTTGTATTGGAGGGCAAGGGAACACATTGGATCTTATGCAGGATTGCAGGTGGGTCTCCATTTAGGTTTGGTCTCCCTATACGGGGTCCAAGCCCTCCAGAGGGCCACATTGGCACTTGTAGGGTGAGCGTAGAGAGCCATGGGCCTCCACCATAGCAGAGAGCACTTCATGGATCCCCAGCACCATTCAATGATTGCTCGTGTTCCACCTTTTTGGATGAGGATGATGCAACTGGATCACCATGCCCAGTCGGCTTCACATTTGTACCACACACTTGACAAAGGTTCTAGGGTCTAGATGAGGATGTGTCTCACTACAGGAGACAAAGGAGGGCTTATGTCATCATCCTAGCCCTTACAGTTGGTTTACATGCATCATCGATCCACTTGGAGACCCATGAGGGTGTCATTGTGCCCCCACATCCACTTGGGGATACCACATGTGACATGCTTGGATATCAAGGGACCAACCCCTTTTACACTATGTTTGGAGCCTATTCTCACATATTGGCACACTTTGGACTCCATTAGGCCTTCTCAATGGCCCAACGACTCATCATGTTTACTATTTTGCCCTCTTGAGATGCTTATTTTTCTATTTTGAGCTATCTTGGTGGGCTTCTCACCAAGGAATGTTATAGTTGCAAATATTATTTGGGGCTCAATTAGGCCAATTAGGCTATTCAAACTCCCTTATGGATTGTATAAATTGATTAGAGGTTCATTCATTCCTCTCATCATCACCTGGATTGGATTACTACTTCGAGTGGTAGTAGGGATCATCCCCTTCAAGGTTGTAATGACCCATCTACTATTACAAACAGAATGTGAATTATTAGCATGCATATGATAGCTACATATGCATGCATCGCCTATACTGCACTAGTATTCATATCAAATTATGAAGATTTCCAAGTATAGGATAAAAGACGTAACTAGTGAAAATACTAAATAAATACCTAACTCACAAAAATATATTGAAATATGTATATTAGTGTGTTGTCATCATAATAAGTAACCATAAAATATTATTCAAAATAAAAGATTAATGCTCTATACTATATAAATTAAAATGGAATATAATTTATACGAATAAAATAAAAGCACTACAATCATAAATAAAAAGAATGAACATCTAATAAAGATATTATGCATGTTATATAAAATTAAATGAAAGAACATTAGGTAAAGGAAACAAAGGGGAATATAATATGTTATATTTGACCTAACCCAACCAAATCATAAAGGCACATTACAAACAAAAGGTGGTTGATATTATACGCTCAGGTTCCAAAAGTAAAGGTAAACCTATCAGCTTAAGAGAGACCACCGCCTCTAATTATAAATGCTTCAACCTCTTGACAAAGCCAGCACAAAATCTAGAAGCGAACATGCAACCGACTAGAAGTTCGAGAAGAGCCCTTAGGGAGAAATATAAAGGGAAGAGAGACAAAGTAAAAGGGGGAGGAAAATTGTTGGGAGAAGGTTGGAGAAATTTTTAATAGAAAGTTATAGACAGTAAGGACAGAGCCTTGGTTGTTCTTAAAGTTTTTGGGCACGAGGGCTAGAGTACATCATTTGTGAATTATTTTGGAACTGAGTACCTAGGTTGTATCCAGTTTGGCAGGGAGGTTTTAGTCTTTTGGTAATGGTAGCAAATTTGGAGCCTCAGGATCGACTTCATACACGGATATAGGTAGGTGTCTATGTATTAAATTGATAAAATTGTTGCTTAAATTGTAGTTGGAAAAATTTAGATAAACTTCGGAATTTAATTGGAAATTATATTTTGTTTTGGGCATTACATGAATGTAGGAATTTAATTTGCAAACTCAATCTCGAATTTTTTGGTTTAAAGCACTACAAAGATGTGGAATCTCATCGTCAAACTCATGGTATGTCTTTACATGGGTAAATCTATCAAGATGATCAAGTTGTCACTCAATAGTCTTGCCATTTTTACTGGATTCAAGATGAATCACATCTTTGGGAAGAAAAAACTTTTTATTTACCTCATCACAAAGACAATTTGCCTTGGTGGCATTTGAGTCCCCCAAGAAGTTAGAACATGCACTTTCAACTCCTTGCACATAGCTTGTTTCTTTGCTCCTTAGGAATAAATGCATAACAAGTGGAACCAAAAACCCTAAGATCCATCACCGAAGGAATGCAGTCATAAGGAGTGTTGCTCCTAAGAGCATGAGATGGACTTTTTTTTCTCAAATAAACTGCACATAAAATTGCATCAACCTAAAACATCAACTTCACATTCTTGAAAGATAGCATGGAACATACCATACTCAAGAGCGTTTTGTTCATTCTTTCTACTACACCATTTTGCTAAGGATTGTATGAAATAGTGGTTTGATGTTTAATCCCATCCTAGCAAAGATAGATTTCAAACTCAATAGAAGTATACTTCCCTCCATAATCAATACGAAGAGTGCCAATATGAGATTGTAATTCATTTTCTATCCGTACATGAAAATTTTTAAATGTTTTAAATGCATGAGATCTATATTTCAGCCAAAAAAAAGCCAAGACATCCTGGTGTAATCATCAATAAAAGTCATGATATATCTATTACCAAAAGCAAATGCAATAGGCATAAGGCCACACAAATTGTTGTATCAACTCTAGCTTTCTACATGCTCTCAAAGTGGTATCATGAAAATGTTGCTTGCTATGTTTACCAAGGATATATGCATCACATTTCTTCAAATTCAATGGTATGGTAGGAAAACCAAATACACCATTTTTCTTCAACATATGGAGACTATCATAATTGATGTGCTTGTTGTTTCCTAAATCCACACCTAGGCTAACATGGAGAAATTTTTTAACTCCACTTGGTGTGGCCTTGGGGGCAAGTCTCGAGTTGAGTGGTTATCACCCTCCATCTAGGCTAACTCCTAGCAAAGCCAAGGGCGGTGGACCCTATGAGACAAAAAAGACTAAGGCTTGACTTAATCTAAGTTAAACTAAATCAAGTTCTAGGAGTTACTAAGGCTTGACTTATTCTAAGTTAAACTAAATCAAGTTCTAGGAGTTAAACGAAATTAGACAAGATACATTCAACCATCAATTAATGAGTTGCAACATGTAATCTCCAAAGCATGTAAAATGATTTCACAAGTAAATTGCCATAAGTACCATGATCATTTGTAAACAATAGATATAACAATGATAAGAAATTGAATGAAATGCTCACAAATGATATAACCAGATAGAGACCAATGCCAAGTAAGATAGCTTGGAAAAGAAAAGATCAAATCCTGAGATATTACTTGAAAAGTAAAGACTTGAAAGTAAAATGCTTGAAGTAGAAGTACTTGGGAAATAAAGTGCATGAATGTAAATGTACTTGAACTTGGAAATAAAATTTGCCAAAGGTAAATGAGCTTGAAATGTAAAATGGCAATGATATAATGATCCAAATGTTGCAAAACGAAAATGAAATGGAGTGTACTTGGTTGCTTTTAGTTAAAATTAGAATTTTCACTTGGGTTCAAGTTAATTTGGTGTGTGCGTATACATCATGCAAATGGGTGATTGCAAAAAATTAAAACTAATCTAAGGTCGGTTTCCTCTTCAGGCCTTATCCTCGCTGAGTTAAGGAAAGTTGCAAGGGAATCCTACAAGGGGAAGCTTAGGCTTCAATGAGTACCCACAAGAGCCCACAATTCAGCGCCTTAGCAAGGAGGTCCAACACTAAGGGTGTTGGAAAGAAATCCAAAATACTGAGAGGGGAGGTGAAACAGTATTTCATAAATTTCAACAATTTAAATATAAAAATAATTAACCAATGAACACGAGATATATATGAACAATATATTTATATTAGAAGGGAAGCTACAACTGATGAATTTACCAGCTACAACTGGAAGGGATACAGCTCCAAGATTTACCAACTCCCACTAGAAAGAGGCAACAACCTCCTGAAGGAAGCTGCAACTTCCTTTCCTAGCACCACCCTGCCACCCTATAGAATAAACGATAAAATATACTTCTTTGGCTCATGTACCAAGGACAATGACCCAATTACAACAATCTTAAGACCTTGGTTATCTTCAACTCCAATATTGCCCCTCTGTCCTGTCCAACTTACATGTTTCATTAACTCATATTGTAGACAATTCAACAATAGAAATGCATACCTCATATCATCAAGCAGGTGCCCTTACTCTGCCTTTGATTTTCCCTCACAAGTTTTTTAAGGTTAGCTAAAAAGTCAGATCCACAACTTTACTAGAGGTCTGCTTCAACACTTATCAAGACATCCATCAATCTCTACTTCAACAAGGGTTCCTTAAGACTTCAAGGACTGCTCCAAAGATCTGCTTCAACAAGTGTCAAAGTCTGCTCCAGAAGAAGCCTGCTACAAACTTTAAGGTCTGCTGCAAATCACATTCCAAGGTCTGCTTCAGATCGATATAGGTCTGCCACAAGTATGTTGTCAAGGTTTGCTTCAAAACACAAACTTCAAATTGACCCTAGGGCCTAAACAGATATTTTTTTTTCCATCACAGCAGCCCTCATTCTGCATCGAACCAGCCTTCTGTAGAAATTTCTGTTCCCAACCCCGGTTTTCAGTCTCTCCTTATTTCTCCCATAAAGTTCAATGCCCATTCCCATAGCTATACACTCAACACGCTGGAAAAATAAATATTTTCTAAAAACACAAATTCTGGAAATTTCACAGTGCTGAAATGCAGAAATAAAACTCAGAAAAATAAATCAGTCACACACAGAAAATAGACAAGCTGATTTTTTGTCAACTTGACTTTGGAAAAACCCCCTACAACTCTTAGGGAAAACCAATTCGAAAGCTTCTCTTTATTTTCTGAATATTACTTTTACAGTGAAACAGAAAAACACAGTAAAAATTCCAACAACCAAATTTACAGACTTATCTCGATTTTCGTGCTTGCACACCGCCTCAGAAATTGTGCCAAATCAGCAACTTGCATAACAGAAAATATTACAGCATTAATGGCAGCAATAAATGTTGTACGGCCACCTCGGGAAGCATGCCGGTACAGGTTGTACATAACTGTACGAACTGTACGGATTTGTACAGCAGCGCTCCTTGAAATCTGAGCCAAGAAACTACCTGGAAAACTGTGTTGTAGCTGCTGTCCTTTCTCTGTTTTTGTGCCGGAAATATCAGCAGCTCTTCTCCTTGAAATCTATGCCCAGTTTTCTGCCTTGGACAGCGTGCTTAATGTTGCTGCCCTCTTCCTAGATTTTCATGCCTCCTTTCTTGGAAACAGTGTCTCTCTCTCCTGCTGTATGGATTTTCTGCCTTGGGATTTGTACCAATAAATGTTGTACGGATTTGCTGAATCTCCTCACTGCTACCCTCTTTCTTCGCACTTCTCAGAAAAATCTCCTTAGCTTTCTCTCCTCCTCTCTCAATCTGCTCATGAAAGAATTAATGAGTTTTTCCCTCCTTTTCCTCCTTTAACCTAACCCTAAGTGACTTTTGGGGATTCCCTAAATCCAATGGCTGAGACAGCTTTAGATCTAGGGCTGAGATTAAATGCTCATTTAAATCTCACTTTCTATTTTTTAATTCACCCCACTTTAATAAAGACCCACTTAGTCATTTATTTCCAAAGTCACTTTTCACTTTCTAATTTCACATTGACTTTATTAAAGTCACTTTAAAATTAGACTTAGTAACTTTATCACTTTAAGTCACTTTTAAATTAGATTTGACTTTATAAATTTATAAAGTCACTTTAGAAGAAAAATTAAATTCTTTTGGACACTTTTCCCTAGGCCAAAGATCAAAGCCTTAAGGAACCACCTGTCCTCCAGTAACCAAATTTCAACACTCCCTCTTACCGAGGAAGGTGTCCCTCACCACACCCATCTTGTCTCTAAAGTAGACATTCTTGCCCCGTGGTAAGGCTTTGGTAAGAATATCTGCAACTTGCTCATCAGTGGGAATATACTCAAGCTTCACAGCTCCCTTCTGAATATAGTCTCTGATGAAATGATATTTGATCCCGATATGCTTTGACCTGTCATGAAATACTGGATTCTCCATGAGTTTAATGCAACTATGATTATCACAGTAGATCACTGAAGGTCTCAGCAGCTGACCAAATAAGCCAAACAACATCTTGCGAAGCCATATGGCCTCACAACTAGCTAGACTGGCTGCCATGTACTCTGCTTCCGCTGAACTCAATGCTACTGACTGCTGCTTCCGGCTGAACCACGACACCACTGTCGAATCCAACCCAAAACAGCACCCTAAAGTGCTCTTCCTATCAAAAGCACAACCTGCCCAATCAGAATCAGTGTAACCTGCCAATCTCACTCCATCTACCTGCCTATAATCCAGACCATACTCCACTGTCCCCTGCAAGTACCGCAAAATGTGTTTTGCAGCAACCTAGTGCACCCTCCTAGGCTCACACATGAACTGGCTCATCGTGTTGACTGCAAAACATATATCTAGTCTAGTGTTGACCAAATACATCAAGGAACCAATCAGCTGTCTATAGTATATACAAAGTGGGATCCACCAACTCGGAATCTGAAGCGTGAATCTTCTTCCAGTTGGAGATCATCGGTGTCGACATGGGTCTACAATCCTCCATGTGGAATCTGCCAAGGATGTCCA
The DNA here is from genome assembly GCA_034641835.2 of Pinus albicaulis. Lineage (NCBI taxonomy): Eukaryota > Viridiplantae > Streptophyta > Pinopsida > Pinales > Pinaceae > Pinus > Pinus albicaulis. The sequence continues at coordinate 279,055,565 of CM076577.1, read as the reverse complement.
CAATATACTTCCCTGCCCCAGGAAGAAATGCCCCTCCTCCTGCCACACCTCCAAACCCAAAAAGTAATGCATCAAGCCAATGTCCTTCATCTTGAACTCCAACGCAAGATCTCTCTTGCAGCTCTCTATGAGTCTCTCTGCACCCGTAATGACCAAGTCATCCACATACAACACTAGAATGAGAGGCTCCTCACCTATCACAATAAAGTAAAGGTTCGGATCTACATCACTCTTTGTGAAACCCATCTCCTACAAGTATGTATCTATCCTGGAGTACCAAGCTCTAGGAGCTTGCTTCAAACCATAAAGGGCCTTCTTCAGTCTACATACATGGGACTCCTTCCCATGCACCTCAAAGCCCATGGCTGCTCAATGTACACCTCCTCCTGTATGAAGCCATTGAGAAATGTGGTCTTCACATCCATCTGGTGGATCTTCTAACCCATCTCTGCTGCTATCGATATAATGGAGCGAATCGAAGTATATCGAGCCACGAGAGCGAAGGTCTCCCCACAATCTACTCCCTCTACCTGGGAGAACCCTCTAGCCACAAACCTTGCCTTGAATTTCTCAATGCTACCATTTGCAGCATGCTTTACCTTGTAAAGCCATCTGGAAGTAACCACGGATTTTCCCTCATGCCTCGGCACCACCTCCCAAACATCATTCTTTATGATAGAAGAATACTCCTCCTACATGGCCTCTCTCCAGACCTATTGGTTAGCTGCCTCCTCATAGCTAGAAGGCTCAAAGTCAACGATGTTGGCAACCATTGCCATATAGCTACAGAACCGCTCAGGTGGTCTGCTCTCTCTGACCGACCTCTTTGGCCTAGCAACAAATGTGGCCTCTCTCAAGGTATCCTGAAGCCACTTGGGCTTCCTCTTCCCTGAGCACACTTCTCCCACTGGAGAATGAAACTCCTCCTCCTCATCAGGAGCCTGAACTCCTGATTGTATGTCTATTGTCCTCCTGCCTAAACCTGAACCTGTAGACACTGAAGTACCATGTGAACTGTCCATTAGTGGACTCCCTAGTGATCTGCGGACTGCTCTGCATGCTGCCCGAAGCACCACCCCTCTGACTCTGCAAGCCACTTCTCTCTAATGGACCTGACACCGTAATCGATGTACCTCCAGATCCTCCTAATCCCTGCCCATTGGATCCCTGCGACTGACTCGGCTGCTCCTGAGGACCTAGCTGACATAGATACTCTAACTCTTGTGACCTCCTCAAAGCCCGATCCTCCTCGAAATTCACATCTCGCCTGACAACAACTCTCCTTTGTGCAGGAATATAAATCCGAAAGGCTTTCGAGGTCTCACTGTAGCCCACAAAGATACCCTTCTCTGAAGTGGGCTCTAGCTTGGTCCTCTTCTCCTTGGGTATGTAGGAATATGCAATACACGCAAAGATACGAAGATGACCAACATCAGGCTTCTTCCCAGAAAAAACCTCCTCCAGAGTCACATGCCCCAAGGCACGATGCAGACTCTTGTTCTGCAAATATACAGCAGTGTTGCAGGCCTCTACCCACAAAAACAATGGTAACCCCTGATCATGTAGCATGGCTTTGGCAGACCATCTGATGGATATGTTATTCCTCTCTGCAACCCCATTCTGCTGGGGGTTGTAAGGAACTGTGAACTCCCTCCTAATGCCTGCCTCCGCACAATAGTCAACAAACTCACCAAGGCTTTACTCCCCTCCATTGTCCGACCTTAGGGACTTGATCGTCCGACCTGTCTGAGTCTCCACAAGAGCTTTGAACTCCTGAAACCGCTTGAATACCTCACTCTTGGTCTTCAAGAAATAAATCCAGGTCCTCCTGGAGTGATCATCAATGAATAAAACATAATACTCATATCCACTCAAGGAAACATGAGACATCCGACCGCTCACATCGGAATGAATCAAATCAAGTATCCCAGTCGATCTGTTGTCGCTATGTCTAAATATAGAATGCATGTTGATTGTTATTATCTCTTAATAATAATTGGACAATAAACATTAATCTATTCTCAATTAGCACTTGGAAATAGTTCACTGAAGTGGCAAATCAGTTAGCTAAGTGGATTTCGAGTTGAGTGGTTGGTTGGTGGGACATGCAAGTGGACTTAGTTGTAACTGAGTGATTCGAAGTTGTAATAGAGTTGGATGTGTAGTTATGTGAGTTGTAAAGTAGTTTAACTAAGTTAAGTGAGTTAAACTCAGTTGTGCTAGTTGTAATTGAACATACACTAGTGAGAGATCAGTCAATTAATTATTTAATTAATTCACAAGCAGTGGTCTCACATGCAACTGAAGATTTACTGCTGTTAACTACATGCATGGCAAATCCAGTGGAGACCCAGTTGAGAGATAGGTGAAAGGGACAGTTTGACTATCAGTTGTGACATTAGTGGGTGCACTCATGCAACCACACACACATTGGAGATGCCAATGAGCATTGCGCAGTCAAGGCAAGCAGGATCTCATTCATTCAGGGATTGTTATCAGCAGGGATTGCGCAGTGGAGGCAGGTTGTCAGGAGGCAGTAAATTGGCACATGTATTTGCCAATTTTTGTATGACAATGTGAGACGATTGTATATGGTACTGAGAGCTCTTGGATTAGAGTTTTGTATGAGATTGTTTCATGATCCATGATATATACATAATATATGATAGTAGGGTTTTTACCTTTATGATTTCCTGGTAAAAACATTTGTGTTATGTGTGATTGATCTTTCTTCATGTGTTTGTAATTGGCGATCGTGTTTTAAATTTCCGCAAAGATTTTTGTAGAAGCGATTATGTATTTAACAGTGGCATATAATTGTTAGATCTGGAGAATCCAGGCAATACATAATTGTATTAAAATTTCTACAGCCGAAACTGGCCTCAAGCATGACCGAATTAGGGCCTCAGGGAAACTACAAAATCTCCGCAAATATCCACAGATAACCCGAGCTAGAACAAACTTTAAAAAAGGCCGAAGACAAGCCTCTAAACCACGACTTCTCATACCTGAATATCCCTTGATTAGCCCATAAAAGAAAGTGAATTCTTCATATAAATTAAGGTGGATTTAAGCTCAAAAATGCTCACCAAAGATCCAACAAAAGACACTCTAGCAACTCGACCTTCTTCTTTAGGTATTCAACAAAGCACAAGGCCTAAGTCCAAATCAGATTACCTTAGATTAAATACTTCTCTAGACCACCGAATTTGCTTTCCCAAATTTTCCCACAACTAGGGCTATAAATAGTCGTTGAACAGGCCTATAATGGTGCCAACATGACCCTTTGAAGAGAAATGTCTATAACAGAGCCGACCTGAATAAATCTAGTAATTATATTTTGAAAAGAAAGCTTTATTTGGAGCCGAATTGAAAGAGGAGAGTTGACTTATTTAGAGGAGACTTAGGATACTCAAATAAATTTAATTTTTTGACTCTCATTCATCTTCTTTCAAGTTTATTAGGACACATGTATTTTGGTCAATCTTACTATAATTCTGACCTTCATATAAGAGTTGCCATTAAGTATTAAAACCATAAACACAGTGGGGCATGATCTGGTGCAAAACCTATTCATTTGGAGCATCAATTTTTCAAAATTAATATCTCTCCAACCAGGAGGACCCACAAAATGTGCCACCTATCAAATGAAATGGCTTGACAAGCGCTATCAAACTAGGAGGTCCTTGCAACCAAGTTCACTTGATTTGTGCATGCAAATTATCAAATAAATGCTGGCCCATTCACCCTTTGACATCAATGACAATTTCTCCAATAAAGGGAACAAGCCCAAAGCTTTACTTCTCAAGTCGGATGTTTACCGGTTTCCCCCAATCTCAGAATAAGAAGACATGGAAGAGGGAGGGCCTAATTAGTCTACTTCAACCAACAAACTGTTGGAACCTGTTGGAGGTTTGTTACTTTGCAAAATGAAATCTAACCTAAAAACATGAAATCAAAACTACTCAAGATTGCAATTAGATTGTCTTTAATGAAATGGAAATTAATCTAAACTAGATTGCATGAATGAAGATAAATCAAAAGAAATTGCAACCTAATCTAATTTTGTGCGATGGCTAAACTATTCTAAGGTTAATTTTAGCCCAAGAAGGCAAACCAAGAAAAGAGAGAAACGCGCACACAAGATCCCCAGTGGGAAAGATGGATGCTTAGGGGATTCCCGTAACTCCCAAAGTGTTACAATACTCTATTGAATCCCTTGAACTCAAAGGGATCAAAAGAGGAGAAGCAATCCGTTATGAATAAATGGGCTTGAGAAATGATTGATGGAATTACAAATGAAATCTCTTATAAAGAATGGAATGAAGATGGCTTTTGAAGAGGTTACAATGGTGAAATTCATTTGTTTTACAAGGTGGAACGTTATAGGTTTTCTTTGAATGCTCCAAATCTTCAATGTTCACGAAATTCACTAGCATCTCCCCCTGTAACAGTAAGGACCAGTTAAAATCAGCAAGCCAAAATACCAAGTGAAAATTATACAACTAAACTAGTAAGATCCTACTCTAATTTGCTAAGGAAAGACCAAGGGAAACTTGATCTTTTCTCAGAAAAATGATTGTTGTTAGGACAACAATGACTTTTAGCCTTTAAACGCTTGATATAACAATGTAAAGCAGAAAAGAGAAGCAAGAAATATTTGAAGTTTATATAAGAAAGGAAGGGAGAAATTTGAGGGTCTTTTGAAGTCCTCTTGAAAGCCCTTTGTGTTAATTTTTGCAACTAGGGTCAAATTCCACTATGGACAGCTCAAAATGATTGAGATAATAATTTAATTAGATTCCTCCTTTTGAGAGGATCAAAATCGACCTATAGATCGTCCCAATCGATTAAGAGAAAGTTAAGTTATGAACTATTTTATTATTTTATGGGTTGGCCTAACCGCATGTTGATCTGGTCAAAGCCCCAAGCGGTCCCTCACAAAGTTATAACTAGAGGCGACCTAAAGCTCATTTGTACACTTGCTCAAGTGATCTATGATTTGCATCCATTAGTTTGTTTCATCCATTTTTATGTCTTGGCTCGCACAGGTACGTCAGGAGGAGCTCGCGCAAAGGGTCGAGATCACAGATGTTATCACGCATCAGATTTAGCTGATCTGAAGCAGAGTCGCGGACAGGAAGAGTTGAGGTAGCGCCCTACGTAAGAAAAGTCACAGGCTGGGTGTGTTGTGCTCGCAGCCAAGGACCCCAGAGTTGTTGGCTAAGCTAGTTAAGGGCACGGCCAAGTCTCAGAAATCAGATCGGGCTGATTTGAAGTAGAGCCACGGGCACAGAGTGTTGTGGTAGCGGCTCAAAGCCCCAAAGTCGCGGGTTGAGCGTGTTAAGCCCACGACTCAAAGAATTATGGGCAGATTTAATTTGATTCACCTTCAGTTGATTGTGCAATGCCTCTAGACAGCAATCGTTCAATCACAGTTGCGTCAGAACAGTCATTAACAGTGTCCTGGATTCAGATCTAGGACTTCAAAGTTGAGATCACTTGATGATCTATCAGATCCGTGTTTTGGTATTATAGATTTGTTGGTCTGTAGATCAGATCTATTTGTTTCCACTGCAAGATGTATTTACAGTCCTCATTCAGTATCAGTCGTATTCATCAGTTTGCTAAAGCCAGTGTCAGTGCATTTCAGTTCTCACATTCACTTTCCTTCATGCAGAAGTATGGATATGGTTTTATTGCGTGTATGCTAATTTTTTTCGGCATCGTAAAGATATGTACCTATGGATCATTGTACTCTTGTTGCTGAATCATTTGATGACGATCTAAGAAGAAGAATTTCCAAGTGTTTTCCCCGTAGTGGGTTTTGCCCTAGTCTCAGACCAATCCTGGTGTCTCTATGTGTTCATGCTTCTCTTCCTTTGATCTTTTACTTTCCGCTGCTTAGATGATGATGATGATGGTGGTATTTTTCTCTCTGCATAGTTTCATATTCTGATGGCTAATAATATAGATTTGTACAAAGGTATAATAATTTAGGGTGAATGTAACATGTTAATGATGAAATGTAACTATCAAAGTAAAGAACAATGTTGCTTTATGAAAAATTAACATGGTATCAGAGCTGGTTGAAGAAAAGCCATGGAGATCACCCCAAGGAGACACTCTCATGGAAACAAGCAGAGAATGGAAAAGACCTAAAAGACTTCTAGGGTATGAAGAAAACCCTAGGCAGTTAGTGGATAAGGGTTTGACATAAACCCTGGTTTATGATAAAGTCTTGAGATTTGGTGTATGAAACTCTCGCATAGCCTTTGTAAAGATGTTTAAGTACTTGGGACCGATTTGACAGCTAACCTGGGTATTGATAAAATTGTTGATTGAAGGCAACATTGTTTTATGGCCTATGGATGACACTTGAAGGCTGGTTCAAGAGGGAGAGGATGATCTCTCATTGAAGATAATTATTCCTTGACTTATAACCCTTATTCTTGTTTATGCTTATCGATCCGATTTCTATGTGTTGATTTTTTGCTAGCATCGGATGTGCTCTAGCTCCGAAATTTTGTGGAGGGGCTAGAACACATGAGATCTCCAAGACCCAAAAAGCATTTGGAGAAATTCCACCCGGAGTGAAAGTTATTCAAATAATTAATTATTTTTAATGGATCCTAAGTTAAAACTTAGGGAATTAAAATAATTAAAGAGAATTAATTTAAACATGTGGGTGAGAAGCTTCTAAGTGACGAGGATCAAGTCTTATTTAATCTTAGTCGTTGATTAAGGATTAGATCACAGTCATTGATTTCTCAACAGGAAAGTATAAAGCAAGGCTTGAGGGTCAGTCGGAGAAAACACACAATGAATCAAGAGATCGAATTCTTCTACTGAGCAGTGTTCGGACAAAGATAAGATCTAAGTGATTCAGTTGCAGCGAGGGGCGAAAGCAGTTATTGGTCGGAGGACCAAGAGTACATAGCAGAGAAAGGGCAGCAGAGACAGCAAAGGAAGCAATACAACCACTAGGAGAAGTGACGCAGTCCCCAGAGACAGTGACGCAGGCTCACGCAGGGGCAACGCAGAGCTTCCAAGATATAGTCTTGATTTAGCTGAAGATCGGATTTTCTGAGCCCAGAGGGTTGAAACTCGATTCTCTGAGAGGCAGATCAAAGCAGAGAAGGGGTGATGCAGTCCTCAACCAAACCCACACAGGCCTACACATCTACTGTACAGAGGTAGTTGGGGTTTCACCAGTTTCTGATCCGGATCAGTCGGGACTTGCAGTGTGAGGTAAAACTCACTATTTTATCTGTCTGTCGAGGATTTTCTCTGTTGGGTGAGCTAGATTTTGGCACCCTAGTTGTAATCAAAATATTGTTGCTTAATAATACAAATCCTCAGATCTGTTGCACCGGTTTCCCACATTGGGTTTTTCCAGGGACAATTGTCCAAAAATAAGTGTGTCCTTTGTGTGATTGCTTCATTTATTTTTCAGTTCTTGATCTGTATATTGGTGTAGGCTGCAATGTATTTGTATTAGAATTTACTAAATAATTCTGTAAATAACTTGTTAAATGAAGAAATCAACTAGGTAATACAAATCGGATAATTGCAGTAGGATTTATGTATGTTAAGCTTCAGAAATTTTCACATGGTATCATAGGAATTGCAGATCAAGGAGGACTGAAGCCATCAGCGAAAGGATAGATGAAATTTTGCAGTGGGAAAGCAGTTGTCCTGAGAGACAGCGCAGTCCTAGGCCTGAGGCAGAGGAAGGGTGACACAGTCACCTGGGAAAGCTCACGCAGAGTCTGCGCCAGCCTGCTAGGGTGACGTTGTAGCTGCAGAAGGCAGCGCAGTGCTTGCTAGGTCAGCGCAGTGCTTGCTAGGTCACAAATTTCTGGATTGTCGTGGCTGGAGGTGCAGTTATTTCTATAGTTGCTGGTGGGGCGATGTTTCTGTTGGTGCATAACAGTGTCTAGTGGGGCAGAAGCAAAGTAGAGGGAAGCAGTGCCTTAGAAGATTTCTTGCCAAGAAGTCTAGATCTAGTCTTGAGCAGTAGCAAAGCAAGATCAAAGAGGAGTGTTTCAACATATTTTGGCAGAAGGGTTTCCGTGAAGGAAATCGAAGTCCAGAGGGAGCTTGTTCCTTGGAGGGTTTCTATCGCCAAAGAAATCCAGATCCGAGTTTTGTTGGGGCAGGGACAGAAGAGGGAGAAAGAGACTTGTTCGACACTTAGTTGAGCAGAGATGGTCGTGAATGGACTGAGGGATCAGGACAGGTTGGATGGAGCATCGAACTTTGTCATCTCGAACGCCAGGATCCTGGCAGTTTTGGATGAACATTGCATCAAGGATCATGCCTTGAACACTATTGTTGTTCCGATTGATGTTGATCCTCTCAAGAAGTACGAGGAGGCTCAAGCAAAAGAAAAACACATGATCATGGATGGAGTCAAGGATAATGTGATCCCACATATTGCTGAGAAAAAAACAGCAAGAGAAATGTGGGAGGCCATGACCACTATGTACCAGGGATCTTTCGTTCAGTGGAAGATGTTGCTTGAGAACTAGCTAAGATTATTTCAGATGCAGAAGGGAGAAGAGATCGACCCCTTCCTCATTAGATTGCAAGGGATCCGAGATCGGCTAGCTTCTGTAGGGGCTACACAAGATGTTGGACTTATGGTCAGGACTGCCATGAATGCAGTCACTAAAGACTGGGAGACCTATGTCCAAGGCATTTTGGGTAGGGAAGCTCTGCCAAGCTGGGAAGAGATGTGGGCAGCTCTTTGACAAGAAGAGCTCAGACGGTGGACCAAGGCAGGAAGCAGCAGCAAAGGGATCAAAGTAAAGAAGGAGGAAGAGGAAGATGCGGCTCTCGCATCTAAGGGACAACAAGGGCAGCAGAGAAGGAAAAAGAAAGACCTATCGAAGATCAAATGCTTTAGATGTGGGGAACTAGGACATTTCGCCACGTAGTGCCCTCTGAAGAAGAAGGGCAAGGAAGAATCTGACTCGAAGGCTACTACAGCTCAGGCTGATGAGCATGATGATGATGGATGCGCCATCAGTGCTCATGCACCTAATAAGTGGGGCAATATGGAGTTGTAGATCAGCTACAGTTCTGAGGGGCAGGATCCTTGAGGTGCCCAAACTCTTGGATCACATACGAGTACGGGAGCCCTTAATGACAGTAGCAGAATGATGAGTGTCATTTGATGCAGGGGATGATGGAGCAACAGTGGCAGAGCTAGAGTGTCGAAGTCTGAAGTAGCACAGAGCAAAGTCAACAACAACGCAGTGCACAGTGGTGCAGCGTAGTGCCAAGCAGTGCTTACGCAGTGCAGAGGAGCAACAGCGCAATGGCATCAAAGGGTTAGCAAAAATTAGCAGCAGAGGTAGATCCAGCATCGAGGAGTATTTAGACTGATCGATATGTCAGTTTTGGGAGGTTTTTCAGTTGCTTAACTCTCAACAACTGAGTTGTTGTGCAATAGTTGGGAGTGGCAGTGTTATGGGCAACATGGTGCAGCATTTTGGGAGGGAGATGTAGTACAGATGTAGCAGTGACAGTGGCAGAGTCATGGGCAGCAGTACAGATAGCAGCAGCGCAGTGGATGAAGGGCAACAGGCCGAGCATCAATAGCACAGAGGACAGATGTCGTGGATCAAGGTGATGCTTCCGATGAAGAAGTATTGCTAGAGCACATTCCTCCCTAAGAGGGAGAGTTTATTTTTGGGTAGCATCGGATGTGCTCTAGCTCCAAAATTTTGTGGAGGGGCTAGAACACATGAGATCTCCTAGACCCAGAAATCGTTTGGAGAAATTCCACACAGAGTGAAATTTATTCAAATAATTAATTATTTTTAATGGAGCCTGAGTTAAAACTTAGGGAATTAAAATAATTAAAGTGAATTAATTTAAACATGTGGGTGATAAGCTTCTAAGTGACGAGGATCAAGTCTAATTTAAGTTTAGTCGTTGATTAAGGATTAGATCACGGCCGTTGATTTCTCAACAGGAAAAGTATAAAGGAAGGCTTGAGGGTCAATCGGAGAAAATACACAGTAAATCAAGAGATCGAATTCTTCTGATGGAGCAGTGCTCGGACGAAGATAAGATTTAAGTGATTCAGTTGCAGCAAGGGGCAGAAGAAGTTATTGGTCGGAGGACCAAGAGTACATAGCAGAGCAAGGGCAACAGAGACAACAAAGGAAGCAACACAGCCACCAAGAGAGGTGATGCAGTCCCCAGAGAGAGTGACAAAGGCCCACGCAGGGGCAGCGCAGAGCTTTCGAGAGACAATCTGGATTTAGCTGAAGATCGAGGTTTCTGAGCTGGGAGGGCTGAAACTCGATTTTCTGAGAGGCGGATCAGAGCAGAGAAGGGGTGATGCAGTCCTCAGCTAGACCCACACAGGCCTACACATCTACTGCGCAGAGGCAGCTAGGGTTTCACTAGTTTCTGATCTGGATCAACCGGGACTCGCAGTGTGAGGTAAAACTCACTATTTTATCTGTCTTTCGAGGATTTTCTCTGGTGGATGAGCCGATTTTGGCACCCTAGTTGTACTCAGAATACTGCTGCTTAATAATACAAACCCTCAGATATGTTGCACCGGTTTTCCCACATTGGGTTTTTCCAGAGACAATTGTCCAAAAATAAGTGTGTCCTTTGTGTGATTGCTTCATTTATTTTTCAATTCTTTACTTGTATATTGTTGTAGGCTGCAATGTATTTGTATTAGAATTTATTGAATAATTCTATAAATAACTTGTTAAATGAAGAAATCAAGTAGGTAATACAAATCAGATAAATGCAGTAGAACTTTTGTATGTCAAGATTCAGAAATTTTCACACTATGACTATTGTTTCTTGTCGTTACTTCCTGCATGTATATTTCAGCACCTGGATATTTCTAACCTCCGTGATGAACTGTAATCAGTGGATCCCTCTTGAGGATCTTTGGAAATGCAAGAAAGATGGCTAGATCTAGAAAAGGAAAGATAGCTAGATTTGGAAAAGGAAAGATGGCTAGATCCGGAAAAGGTAAAGAGGCACTTGCGCACTACAAACTGCCTATGTGAAGGTGCACAGGTAATACCGCAAGGTATGCATGGTATATTATTTTAATGTTATGATTCAGCTACAACAATAGATGGCTAGGTAAGCCCTACGATATATTGAGAATGTCTACTTCTCAGATGGATTATGCATGCATATGGATGATTGGGATTTATGTTTCCTATAATGAAATGGTGCACCTGGTATTGAATGTTTTGATCATGATGATATGCTTGACTCTGCAAGAGTACTTATTGTTGATCTTGGATATAATGGCATATATTGATGTGTGGCTAACATCTACTATTGTTTTTGAGATCCTGATTTTGACTCTAGTGGATGGTACTCTTAACTCTTGATATGCATAAGATTTGTTGGATCTCTTATAGAAATCTACTAGATCTCTTATAGAAGGTTACCTCATTTAGATGGTGTTGATATTGCGTGTGATAAGCATGATGAAAGCTCATAGAAAAAGAGTAATTGCACCTTGTTGGTTTATCGATTAACCTAACTTAATCCTCTTGATTATGATATGCATGGTATTTGCAACCGTGATGAAAAAGGCATATCTATGAGATTGATGTTTCAGATCTTTAACTATTTGCGGTTATAACATGCGGTGAAATTTAATGCTCTAACTTGATGTATTGTTATTGGGATCTTACAGTTGTGTTGTCACATCAGCCTGTCGCCCTGATCTTTCAAGTTCATCCCTTGATGAAAGATTGATGACATGATATTGATGATCATGATAGATATGTGTTTATGATCTAATAGATCTACTATTGCATGATCCCTATAAAGACAGGTTGATGACATGAATGAAGTGGATTCTCATTCAAAGGGAGAACCTCTCTCCTAAAAGATTCTTTTTCATGTGCCACTATATGTTTAATTGAAATATGATTTATGATTGTTTGACATTGATTAATCCACAACAAAGATTTGATCCTCATTCACGCAAAGGAAGGCTCATAGATGTGATTATGCCTGAGAGACACAGAATTGAAGTTTTGTACAATCAATTCGGTCTATACTTCGAATCCATTTTGTCTTGTCGTTGTGAACTGATTTCTGGAATTGCTGGAATTGAGCATGAAATCAAATGGTCACTTGGAAGATGTTAGTTCTACAGATGTATTACAGATGCTAGTAAGATCTGTCAGCATGGAAAGTTTGTATGTCTGAACCGAACTTGTGTGTACTAAAACATTCATATGGACATGTCATTATGTTTAAGGAGTGTGCTACATTTTTTGACCGATTGGTTCTAATACTTTTGACATGATGCTTAATGATTGAGATATGTCTAGAATTATATCGCACATTTGGATTTGGCATGATTTGAACTGGTGATAGATGATTTTCCGTGATGACTATGTTATGTGGACATAGTGACCTTCAGTGTCGTATGTGAGTATACAGACGTATGGTACTGTATCGGCCTCCTTGTTCCTAGCACAATGGTTGTTGTAACTTAGTATGAACATGCATAACTTAATCTTGATGTATATGCACTTACATCTAACGACGAAAATGGCCTGTAATGACATGTTAAATGACAAACTTGAGAAGCTTGACATGAAATGAAGTCTAGACTTGATATGTGCTCTACCTGTCTCTAGTTAAAAGAATTGATACTATGAACTCAATGTCTTTGATAATAGTTTTGACTGGCTTCTAAACTTTGATGCGCTGATTGTGTTGACACAACATTGATTTGTGCAAGGCTGGATATGTTGGCATCATAAGGCATTATGCTTATAGAGAGCATAGCATGATGCAAGCTCCTTGATTCAGATTTGTTTATATTTGACTGTTATCCAGTGAAGTAAGGATAATGAGTTCCAAGGTGTGGCCTTGATTTTGATTATGGCTTTGATTATACATACTGATAGTCTATCAGTGACAAGTGATTAGCCTCTGAAAATCTAAGTAAGAGGGAGATGGCTTCTAAATATTGTAATAATGTATCATGGCATGATGAATTGATTTCTGGAATTTGGGAAAGGAATTCCATATTGAAATATTGTTCAAATGTCTTTGTGTAATGTAAATCCTTGGACACTCTGATTTAAAGTTCAAAAGTTGATTGAACGTGACATGGCAATTGTTAGTTGATTGAAGCATTGATGTTTCGTTTTTGAACATCCATCTATTTATGATGTGTATAGAACATGATTGAATTCATGATCAAGCTGCTTCTTTCAGGATTTCCACCAAACATCTTTTAAAATAAATGCATAAAACATTCTACTTTTAAAGGTTGAGATATTTCTCCCATGATATGTAGCTGCATGAATGATCAGATGATGTTTGGGATTAGTATTGTTGAGCACATTTGGATGTTTCCTTAGTATGAGATATGCCTTGATATCTTGGACGAGAGGTCCATAACACGACCGAGGTCGGGTACAATGCTGCTAGCAAGGCTAGCTGTGAGGCATGATGTAGAAGCTCCTTAGAGAGCTAATCGAGCATAATCTAGATAAGACATGGATACACTATGATGACAGAGAATCCCAAATACGTATAGTTATTATGTTTTCTCCATTTATTGAGACAGTGTAGTTGTTCGAGACAAGCTGAAGCTTGTGATTGACACCTTCGTGAGAGGGTAGATGATTATAGTATCCATGTAACCTCTGTGAGAGGGAGGATGATTATAGTCTCCATGCATGTTTGACACCTCCATGAGAGGGAGGATGGTTTTGGTATCTTGTTGTTATTGGTATCTCATTGTGATTTACATGATTATGTATGCTCTAACATAAGACTTGATTTGATGTCTTGTACAAATAGGAATCAGCAGATACCAAATGAGAGCAGCGCTGATCGAGGACACTGAGCCAGCTGTTCCTCTCTGTTTAAGCTCCTAGAACAAAAAATTGGGATAGAGGGCTCTTGGGGTTGAGGGAACTCTCGACAATAGGGTCATAGATGTTGCTCCCTATCAGTGACTCGTGGGATGTGTGTGATCCTTGTTCATTTTGACAAGTAGAGTATCTCCCCCACCTTTGATCGTTGCAGAGTATACCCCAGTTGGTATCATACCCACAAGCATGGCTTGTCGGGAATACCTCTTCATTTGCCCAATGGTTGAGAAGCCTTAGAGGTGTGTGATCCTTACCCCTTGGTAAGTCAGGTATCTCATCCAAGCTAGATTATGATGCAGGTGTTCTACCACATGACTATTCAGGGTCATCAATGGGAAGATCAGTAGGCAATAGGATGAGTTGATATAACTCTATGCGGTTTCGAGTTGAGAGTGAGCTCCCGATGTAATCTCGGGGTCGAGATAGGCTGCCCTGCATGGATGGATATCCTATTGCTAGATATGGGGTTGTAGAGGTATAGCTCCCCTGTGAGATTTTGGGTCGAGATGTGCTCCCCGATGCAGTTACAGGTTAAGATGTGTTCCCTGTTGATGTGCTCTCCAATGTTTATTAATGAGGATATTTCGGGTAGTACCCCGATAGCAGAGATTCCAGAATGATAGCCTGATGGATGAAGGGTGGCAACCTAAGTTCCCCTCCGGTGTAATATTCCCTTTTTTGGTGTCACCTATGACAGGGTTAGGTTGGACTTCCAGAGTTAGGAGAAGACAGGTCACAAGTACAGATTGGTGTTATCAACGGGCTCAGGGGCATTTTGGAGGAGTTTTGAGGAGTTTCCATGATGTCCGGTGGCATTCGCTTGATGTATTCCATCATCCAAGCAGCTTGCCTTTCGTTCTGGTGCATTCTAACAAATTTCGGAAAATTGAGTTATTTTTGGGCTTAACACAGTTAATTATGCTCAAGGTGGCATTCTGGGAAGAATACATGATAGAACACCTTAGTTTGATAGCTCATTGGAACCGGGACGAGGATACCTACATGATGGGACAGTTGGACACGAGTTTCAATGACCGTTGGAGGCGTGGTAGCCGATTTACTCTTTTCTGCATTAAAAAGGAATATTTTAATAAGAGCAAAAAGTGCTCCATGAATAAAATAATATTAAAATAAGGCTCTAGAAGGCTCCAAGAGATCTATAAAAGAAAGGGAGGAGGCCATTGAGGGACATCTTTGGATCATATAATTTTCTTGTGTGAGAGGTTTGAGACGTGGTTCTCTACTTCAGCCGTAGCCCCAGGACGAAAACCCTCGAGTGATTTGTGAGTGTTGGACGAAAACCCAACTCTCTTTGAGGAGACTTCATTCAAATGTTTTGTGGAGCTTCAGAGATATGTGGAGTGAGGATCATTCAAATCTTCAACAGGTGCTTCAGTGGATTCACTGGTAGCTGTTTCTGGAGGGAGAGTGTAGCAGTTCAGTTTTGGTGGCCATCGCAATGTAGCAATGCAGCAGATTTTCTTGAGGCCAGTTGTATTTCAGTTATCTCAGCTATCTTTCATTTCAGCTTGTAACCCGAGTGATATTATAATAAAGTTGAGATATTTTCGTGCATTATGGTGTTATGGAGTTACATGTATTCGTATGTTTATTTTACATGGCAATCTTCTGTTAAATGCATGTTGATCTTACGACATAATTTGGGGTTTAAATAAATTTATGCAAATTTAGTAAAATATCCCATTTGGGGATATTACAGTGGTATCAGAGCCATAATCTTGGCTCAGCCATGGGTTATCTTGAAAGACCAAGATCGAGGGTTTACTGCAGATTAACTTCGAAGAAGATCGAGGGTTTAATACTTTCTCAAGCATTATTTAATGTGGGGAAATTGCATGACGTGTTTATCAGAATGCTCAACGATTTCGTATGACGTGAAAAGGTGTCTGTAGTGAAGGGCCGAGACTAAATCATGTGATAAATGGCGGAAGGTTTTAACAAGGGCCAAATTTTATGAAACAAGAAGGATCGACTGCAATACTTGTGAGAGTCGAGGGTGCCAAAATTAAAATTGAGCAGAGAAATGATTTTATCAACTTGGTGGGCATTCGACACATGTGGAGGCCGCTGCAAATGGTATTGATCGCAATCGTCTTGGGTAGGGCACACGACTCGGAGAACTCTGGCCCGTGACACCGAAGAACTGAGGCCACGATTTTCCTCTGTGTATTTTCTTTCACGGGATCATGGTTCGACATTTGAATACAGCATCGTGAGGGTGAGCCATCGGTCGATATAGCCGTCACAACACCGATGAAGTATTGACATTTGCAATCGAAGGATTGCAGGAAAGGGAAGCGAAGAGCACATCCGGTGCCTGCGGCGTAGTAAGTGAATTTAATTAGGCCGCAAGTCCAACAATCGGCAGATACGAGACCCGTGGCTGCGCGTAAATGGTGAAACATTCAGTCGGGAGTTGTCAAGGGGGTCAGACACAAGAAACAAACGCAGAAGACCAACTGCGGTCGATTCCAGGGGGACAAGCCACGTGAAGCAAATAATCCACGAGGGATTCGTGGCGTAAACGACCACTCTCCATCGCTCAAAGTCAACCAAAACAACAGCGGGAGTAGCCAACAGATGGTGTGGGAGAGTTATGTCGGGTAAACGAGCACTTCCACGTCGATAAGGGGCACAGCTACGCTGCCACAGCAGCCGAAGTTGGGTAATTCGCGACGGTGACCTCACCCCGTCAGCGGACAGTCAGATTGAACGACAGCTATAATATATGCAGAGGCAGGTGATATCGCTGAGACTGGTGAGATGGTGTGTGCACAAATTGACCGAGCCACCGAAACGTATTTCAAAATTTATCACTGCTGTTACTGAAGAAATTACCGTGAAATTACCAAGTCTCTCCACTTACCGCATCGTTGTTATTTTAATTAAAGCAGATGAAATATGAGTTAAGTTCATAATCCATGTTTCCAATTCAGACGCAGTGTCATTTGCGTTTCGAAATCGGTCTATTACAGCAAGGAAGGCTCACTGTGCGTGTAACGACAATTAAGAAAGTACCTACAACAATGTGTAGGCAAATTGACTGAAAACCCACAAACCCAAGGGGAACGTTGGTATTTTATTTTATTTTTTTCTGGTGGATTCTAAGTAGTTGTGACAGACTGGGGAAGGCAACAATAAATGAAGTCGACCTCCTAAAAATGTTCCCCACAACCATGCAAGAAGAATGAGTAGCATACTAAGGGCAACTATAGGAACCTCAAACAAGTTCAAGTCTGAGATTAATGCTCTAGTCGAGCAGAGGGACGTTATCACTTGAGCATATCATCGTGGTAATGTCACTATTGTAGCAGATAGCAGGAAGCAGCAGAATGAAGGGGTTACTCTCGAGAGGTCATCTTTGCTACGATATATGAAGGTCGGGCGTAAATTCAAGGCATTCACAGCGCTCAAATCAGGTTCTTCTAATCTAAAGTTGTGATACGTTTCTCATCATTTTATTTGCATCTCCATTTGTTAATATTATCACCAATATCAAACAATTTATGTTATTAGTCCATGCCTAAAACATTCAAGCCAAACCTCACCTACAGCAATAAGGAATGTCAAGTATTTGACAAATTCTCTGTGAGTAACATACACTTAAAACTCAGAAAAACAGTGATCATACCATTGGCTTAACCATGGAGGGATTCCTAAATAGCTTGAGAAGAATAAAAGTTGGTTCCTTGAACCACCATGCATCAAAAGACCAGAAAACAAAACAGAACAATAGACCCTTCTCTAAGAAGATACATAATTTATTCCAACAAAGGCATCCAAGAAATTTACATAAGGAGAGAGAAGTGGGAAATTGGCTTTATGCACTTGGGATGGACTTAAAGAGTGGAAGATCAGAAAATGTAATATTCCCAATTAGCAGCAGCTAATTGGAAATATTAATTTTGATTAATTTTGCCTTTATAAAGTTAAAATAAAAATAAAGTGGGTGAAAGGAGAACATAACTCACTCTAAACATAAAGTTCACTCCCTAGTAGACACAACGTTATAACTTAAGTGGGCCAAGGGGGGCAAAGAGACCACGTAGAGAGGGGACCCACTAGAGCACGTGGAGGGACTGCGCAGGTTGAGTTGGCAGCGTGGGGCCAAGAGAGGCTACGATGGAGATGATGGGCCTAGGGTTTGAGAGAGAGGCCAACGTTATAAAAGGAGGAGAGCCTCCTCATTTTGGTCATTCGATGTTTATGATATTGAGCTGGTCATTTTGACTTCTTGAGCACGCTGGTTGTTTAGCTAGTCTGCAGCACTGTTTAGTGCATCAAGTGTCTTCGTTCGGAGATCTCACCCTCAGCCCCGGGGGACTTCGAGTGCCTACTCGGGTGAGGTTATTCCATCAGTATTTTGCAAGAGGATTGGTGTTTGGCTTTTGTGGAGGAGCAGTGCATTTAGAGACTGCGCAGTCTTGAGAGGGAGGACGCAGTTTGGAGGATTCGAGCCTGGAGATTGAGCAAGGGGCCAGCGCTTGCCCATTGGAGGATTTTGGTAGAGTTTGTGGCTGTATTTTGGTGGTTTCCATTCAACCTCAGCGCAGAGCCTTGGAAGATAACGTAGATCCTCAAGGGGGTGATTTTCAGGGGTCGGCCATTTCAGAAATGCTTTCAGGGCTTTTTTGGGTTTGGTGAGCAGAGGCAGATTCCAGAGTTTCAGCTCATTCTGAGGAGGGGAGCAGCCCCAAATCCTCATTTTGTTTCAGCAGTAGCAGCTAGACGGCAGTTTTCCAGCAGCTTGGACGCAGATCAGAGAGCAGCCATTTCCTTGTCATTCTGAGAGTATTTCTTCACTTGCCTTGAGCAAGTCTAGGTGCCATAACTCTGATCACCTATTGTACTCTCTTATATTTCTCAGTATAATAAAATGGCTTAGCATTCTCTCTATATTTCTGGAGTATTTGTTACATGTTCGATATATGTTATTGTATGCTTGCACTACTGTTATTTCTCTCATCTTTGAGCATTTCAGTTACTATACCATTTGGTGTGTTTTCCCCATACTCTTAGACAGAGTCTGGAAAGGGCCAGGTAGCCTCCAGATCTCACCCTCTTTTAAGAGGTGAAATATCTGGTAAACGCCCTCCCAGTCCATCTCTAGTTGGAGTTTGCTTGTGTTTGAGAGATATCCTTGAAACGGGATATTACAGAAAATGACTTTCCCATGTTGGAGAAACTGGAATCGTGCCTTCCAACGATAGAGCAATCTTATTGGAGTTTAAATTGGGCTTTGGAGCCATCTATGCTTGCATTGGTACAAACCAGATTCTTGGAACATCCAAGTGAGAGAGTCAAGCTTATAGTTGCCTCTTGTTTCAGTGATATTTTGAGGATAACAACACCCTTCCCTCCCTACAATGATGACATTATGAAAAGAATTTTCAGACTGATAGTAGGAACCTTTCGAGATTTGGACAATCGTGCAGGCTCTACATTTGGGAGAAAGCTCAAGGTCTTAGAAGTCATGGCCATGACTTGGACTTATGAGGTCATGATCAATCTTGAGTGTGATGGCTAGATTCTGCAAATGTTCCAATGCTTCTTCAGCATTAGGAGACATCATTCTGACATAGCCATAGCTCACATGCAGTCCATCCTATCGTCATGTATGGGGGACCGTGATGCCATTTGTCGGGAGCTGCAGACTAGGTTGTTGAGCATTTGGAGGAGAGAGCAGTTGGTCTCACCAGCTGCTTATGGGCTAGCCCAAGGGCTAGTTGAGTAGAACATTGAGCTTTTCAAGAGACAGTTGACCAGGTAGGAGTTCTTCTAGTTTGGTGGATCAGGTAGCAAAAATGAGTTGAGGAAGGGACTTTGCTTCATTTGCAAAGAACCTTGGGGGCCTAATCACTCATGTTTGAGGGATGCAGATGAGGTGGCAGAGGTAGAGCAGGTCGACATTCCTTTTCTATGTCAGGATGAAGACTCTTCTTCAAATGAGTCCATGGGATCAGATGAGGATGCTTCTAGGGGGCGAGAGCAGTCATGCAGGGTTGATGGCAGTAGCTCGGTGCTGCATTCCATTATGCAAGGTGAGCAGTCAGGGGACTCTACGAGAGATACTCCGGGTGATGAGTCACTTGTGACGATTCAGCCAGAGCAACATATGATGGAGCCTGAGTCAGCAGAGGAGGATACCATGCACATCAAGCATGATATTCCTTTGGGGGAGACCCAGATGGAGGCTCACATTGAGTCTATGATGGATATGCGACTAACCTTGGGGTCAGCCATTGAGGTGGAGCAGACAGATGCACAGACATCGAGTACGGTGACAGCAGTTGCAAATCCATATCCTCTGGAGGTGTTGGAGATTGATGGGATAGTTCTGCAAGGGGCTAGTAGACAGCAGGAGCATGACATTCCTGATCAGGGGTGGAAGGAGTTGTTGGAGATGGTGGAGCATCCATCTGTGGGCCGACACATTGATGAGGTGCAGATAGATGCACATGCAGTCAACAAAGCTGCGGTACCCTCAGGGAATAGCACCCTCCAGGGGTACATAGATGGGGCTTGCAGCATATCTTGCCCACTTTGGCCCATTATAGAGAGAGGGGCCTTCTTCAGTAGGTAGATCTCGTAGGCAGATGGGACAGAGCATCATGAGTTGATTACGGACTGGCGACAACACTCTAGGCATGTTCCGTATACTGTTGACACTTCATTGGATTCTTCTTCCAGGATAGATTGGCGGGAGATCATGATTTGGTACCCTCTTGATGGTACGATCTTCTGCGTAGGGAGCACAGGGGAGCAGGGGCCCTTAGACATGGCAAATGATACAGATTCCAGTTGGCAGTGGGGCACAGATCGATATTTCTGCAGCATTCCATCCCGGTTTCAGGAGAGCAGGATCAACATTGGATTTAGTCAAGGGTTGGATTGGAGAGAGGTGATGAGTTGGTACACAGTTGGTGTGGCAGCTTACACAGTCATAGATACAGCGCAGCAAGATTCGTGGTCTTCACCTCTTAGAGCATCAATTATAGCCAGAGGCAGTGCGCATTCTGAGTCGTGGGACTTGGGCGATGATTGGCCATGGTGGCATTGGGATCCGAGAGGATTGTTTGATGACAGGTACAGTGAGAGATTAGTTTGGGATCCCAGTATTGAGGGGTCTATTCCGGGTGGCTTGACACAGGCACATAGTAGCACCAGGGGGTTTGTATGGGATCCGGGCATTGGGTCTTAGTTGCATTTGGATTGCTTGACGGCAAGCAATCTTGGGGTGGAAGGTCTGTAATATTCCCTTTTTGGTGTCACCTACGACAGGGTTAGGTTGGACTTCCAAAGTTAAGAGCAGACAGGTCACAGGTACAGATTGGTATTATCAGCAGGCTCAGGGGATTTTTGGAGGATTTTTGAGGAGTTTCCATGATGTCTGGTGGCATTCGCTTGATGTATTCCATCATCCGAGTAGCTTGCCTTTCGTTATGGTGCATTTCGACAACTTTCGGAAAATTGAGTTATTTTTGGGCTTAACTCAGTTAATTACGCTCAAGGTGGCGTTCCGGGAGAAATACATGATAGAACACCTTACTGTGATAGCTCATTGGAACCGAGATGAGGATACCTACATGATGGGACGGTTGGAAATGAGTTTCAGTGACCGGAGGAGGCATGGTAGCCGATTTACCCTTTTCTGCATTAAAAAGGAATATTTTAATAAGAGGGAAAAGTGCTCCATGAAAAAAATAATATTAAAATAAGGCTCTAGAAGGCTCCAAGAGATCTATAAAAGAAAGGGAGGAGGCCATTGAGGGATATCTTTCGATCATATCATTTTCTTGTGTGAGAGGTTTGAGACGTTGTTCACTACTTCAGCCGTAGCCCTAGGACGGAAACCCTCAGGTGATTTGTAAGTGTTGGATGAAAACCCAACTCTCTTTGAGGAGACTTCATTTAGAAGTTTCACAGAGCTTCAAAGATATGTGGAGTGAGGATCATTCAGATCTTCAACAGGTGCTTCAGTGGATTCAATGGTAGTTGTTTCCGGAAGGAGAGTGCAGCAGTTCAGTTTTGGTGGCCATCGCAATGTAACAGTGCAGCAAATTCTCTCGAGGCCAGTTGTATTTCAGTTATCTCAGCTATCTTTCATTTTAGCTTGTAACCCGAGTGATATTATAATAAAGTTGAGATATTTTCGTGCATCATGGTGTTATTCAGTTCAGTGTTTTAAAAATCGGACTCGGGTTCCGATTCAGCCGAGGGTCGGCTCCGACTCCGACTCCGACTCGATATCGACTCGGCCGGTTCAGTTTCAATGACTCGGTTTTTGTAAAAAATACATTAAATATTAATTTTTTTGTAAAAAAACATAATTTTAAAGATTTTCATTCATGTTTACAAACACAAAGCATTACAATATAGACAAAAGACAACATATGATCAAAGTAGGCTCATGAATATATCCATTATATCAAAATTGCACCCAATGCATTGTCCAATACATGATGATGACATAGAGATTAAAACAAAAAACATAACCAAGGAGGCTCTAAATGGCCTCTACAACAAAACATGAAGAGTCACTACTGCTAGACATCTGACAAGCCAATGTCCTCTTCCTTAAACTCTAAACCAGAGGGGGAAACTACTCGCTCCTCCTCTGAATCAACATCCTCAGTTGGAACTATAGCCCTACCACCCTGAGATAGACGAGTTATGTGCCTCTGTCGTGGCTGACTAGAGGAAGTGCCTGTGTCTGCAATTGGAGGGCTTGGGACTGGGCCTGCTACTAGTGGATCAACATTGACCAGAGGCTCTAACTATTTATCGAAGTCCATACCCAAACCAATATCCTCATTTGAGTCAAATTCTGGTGGACAAGACTCCACTACCCAATCTGATGTTGGATCAATATCATCCAACACAATGGGATCTGAATCAGGTCTTTTGTTCAGCAATTGATTACATCTTAGTCGGAGGATGTACTGGACATACACTATATCATTTAACCGTTTTTGCTCCAAATGGTTTCTCTTCTTTGTGTGAATCCTCTCAAAGACAGACCAATTGCGCTCACACCTAGAAGCACTGCAAATTTGACTCAAAATGCGGATTGCAAACCTCTGCAATTTAGGACAATGGCTACCAAATGCCTCCCACCATTGTGCTGCAAAAAATGAGTTTCAGTTAGCTCAACAAATTATATCCAACTTTGAAATTGAAATTATAAACAATTATACAAAGTAATAAAATATGAATTTCAAAATTGAAATTCTTTGTTTACCTGGCTCATTTGATTCCCTTGCAATCCTTGCAAGGTTCTTGCTAAAGGTCCCTGTGGCTTGGCTGAACACAGTGATCTAATTGTGTGTCAACAACTAGTCACTCTCCTTGGGGATCATGCGATCAATGCAGTCAATCAATCCATCTCTAACCTCCCCAGTCAAAGCTCTTGCTTCCTGAGCTTTATAATGATACCTTGGGTTCAGAAAATACCCAGCTACATGTATAGGGCGATGGAGTTGATTGTTCCATCTCTGATCAATGATTGCCCAAATGGGCCCATACTTACCCGCTCTGTCCTTGTATGCTGCCCTTATTTGCTCCTTTTCTTGATCCATAGCCTCATAAATGAAGCCCATAGCCAATCTTTCCCCATCCACCAAGCGCAACACCTTAACTAGTGGCTTAGCGAGTTTCACAATCTCTGCTGCCGTTTTCAAAATATTCCTTTGTTAACTTTCCTTTTCACATCTTTGCCATCTTGTTTGCGAGCCCACTGACATTCATTCCATTCATCACTAGAAAACAACTTTTGCAAGTTTCTATGTTGGGCAAGCATAGATTGCAATGTCAAAAAATCTGTTGCAAATCTAGCAATGGCAGGCCTAATAATTTCCTCGCCCCCTGTGTGTTTCCTCATCAAATTCAGAATCAATGAGTGATTGTAAATACATTTTGTGATGCTTTTGGCATGCTCTATAGTGTTCTTGATCCAGTCTATTTTGCCAATATCCTCAAGCATGAGGTCTATGCAATGTGCAACACATGGGGTCCAAAAGATAGTTGGGTGTTTTTCCTCTAACAATTTACCAACAAGAACATAGTTCGAGGCATTATCTGTGATGATTTGAACAACATTTGCCACCCCCACCTCTTCAACAACCTCATCCAAAAGCTCAAACAACAAGTGTCCATCTTTTACCCTATCAGATGCATCAAGTGATTTTAGAAACATGGTTCCCCGTGGGAAAAAGACAAGAAAGTTTATGACGGTACAGTTCCTCTGATCAGTCCATCCATCTGACATGATGGTACATCCTGTATGTTCCCATGAGTTTTTGAACTCTTTCAAATAATCATCAATGGACATAATCTCTTTTTGCAAAAGAGATCCTCTTAACTCATGCATAGTAGGGCCTTTGAAGCCCTTTCCAGCAGCATATATGGCATCAAAAATAGGTTCATAATATGGTGAACGAGTAGCATTGAAGGGAATATCAATATCATACCACCATCTAGCAATGTAATCACAAGCAACATCTCTCAATTCTTTTTTCCAATGACCATCTAAAGTGGGTTGCACTTGGCCTCTGTAATATCCCGAATGGGAAATAGACAGCAATGCAAGCATACAATAATATAGAAAATCCCGGAAATAGAACATAAAGCAAATACACATAAAAATGCCGGGAATGCTAAGCCATTTTATTAATCTGAGAATATAACGAGATACAATGGATAATCAGAATGATAGCACCTCTCCTTGCTCAAGGCAAGTGAAGAACTCTCTCAGATGGACTGGAAATGGCTGCTACAGGAAACTGCGTCCCAGCTGATGGAAAACTGCCGTAAACTGCTACTGCTAATATAGACTGAAAACTAGGGCTGATCCCCTCGCCGGAATGAGCTGAAAATCTGTAGATCACCTGTACTCACTGCTCCGGACAAAACCCAGAAATCATAAACAAAATGGACCACCTCCGAAAATCACCCCAAAAACCCTCCTCAAGGAAAAACGCTATCCCTCCAGGCCCAGCGCAGATGCCAAATGAAATATGCTGAGATGGAGCCACAAACTCCTCAGGAAACTCTCCAACTGATAAATACTGAACCTCCACACCAAATAACACTGAATCTCCTGCAGGAAAACCCCGCAATAGAACACCTCCTCCAAGAACTGCGTCCACTCTCCTAGGGACTGCGCAGTCACCAAAGGAAGCCCAGCTCCTCCGCAAATCAACAACCAAATCCTCCGCTGCAAACTATAGAAAAGACCTTGCCCGAGCAGGCACTCGAAGTCCCCCGGGGCTAAGGGTGAGATCTCCAATCGGAGACACTCAGTCGCACTAAACAGTGCTACAGACAGGCTAAACAGCCAGCGTGCTCA
The DNA here is from genome assembly GCA_034641835.2 of Pinus albicaulis. Taxonomy (NCBI): domain Eukaryota; kingdom Viridiplantae; phylum Streptophyta; class Pinopsida; order Pinales; family Pinaceae; genus Pinus; species Pinus albicaulis. The sequence goes on along the minus strand of CM076577.1, from coordinate 279,030,290 downwards.
AGAAGACAGAAGTCTAGCTCAAATATCATCAACAACAAGAATGCCAAATGAAATGGCTTTCCCACCTTTTATAACGCTAGCTCTCCTCAAACCCTAACGTGGTCCCCCTCTCCCCACGTGCTCCTCATAAGTCTGCGTAGATGCTCCTAGAGGCTATGTGAGGCCTCCCTCATATGTGGTGTGGACCCCCAAGGCTCCCCTTTAAGTTATAACGTTGCTCCTACTAGGGAAGCACTTTATTTTATTTAAGTGAGTTGACCCCTCTTTTCTCACTTTTATTTATTAATTAACTATAGGCGACAAAACTATAAAAAAATCAAATATTCCAATTAGCGGTGCTAATTAGGAATATTACAGTCTCCCCTGGCAAAATGTTGCTTGTCCTCAAGCAAATGAAGTGATGGATGTTGTAATATCTTCTCATCCTCCCAAGTGGCATCCTTATCCGACAAAAATTGCTTGTCCTCAAGCAACGCTTGAACAAGCCTCCTCTCTAGCTGATGCTCCCTACTGATACTGCAAAATGTGCCTGGGTCCCACTGAAACCTCTCTGACCTCTGCATCACCCTGATACGAAGGGATATCTCAATGCCAGGATCCCAAAGTGACCTCTCACAGTACCAACCAACCAGTAATCCTCCCGGATCCCATCGCCACCATGGCCAATAATCACACCAGTCCCACGGCTCAGACTGTGCACTGCCTCTAGCTATGACCAATGCTCTAAGAGGTGAAGACCACCAACAAGCATCAATGCTCCCGGGCTCCTGCTGCGCTTTACCTGTAGCTGCATATGCTACCCCTCCAACTACATACCAACTCATCACCTCTCTCCAATCTAAGTTGTGACTCAACCCCATGCGGATCCCGCTCTCCTGAAATCGGGATGGGGTGCTGAAGAAATGATGACTTGTGTCCCCCTGCCAGCTGGAATCTAGAACATGTGCTATGTCCATGGGCCCCTGCTCCGCTGTGCTCCCTCCGACGAATACCATAACATCAAGAGGGTACCAATTCATGATCTCCCGCCAGTCCGTCATGGAAGAAGAACCTGATGTAGCGATAACAACTGCATATGGAACATGCCAGGAGTGTTGTCGCCAACTCGTAATCAACTCCTACTGCTCTGCCAGTGAAAGCTGCCTGTAGAAGGAAGCCCCTCTCTCTATAATGGGCCAAAGTGGGCAAGATATGTTGCAAGCTCCATCGATGTACTCCTGGAGAGTGCTACACACTAAAAATACTGCAGCTCTGCTGACTGTGTGTGCACCTATCTGCGTCTCATCCCTGTGTCGACCCACAGATGGATGCTCCACCATATCCAACAACTCCTCCCACTCCTGATCAGGAATGTCATGCTCCCGCTGTCTACTGGTCCCCTGCAGAACAATCCCATCGACCTCCAAAACCTCTAGAGAATACGGACCTGCAGCTGCTGTCACCGTACTCGACGTCAGTGCATATGACTGTCCCACCTCGATGTCTGACCCCAATGTTAGCCGCATATCCCTCATCGACTCAACGTAGGCACCCATCCTCTCGATAAAGTGTCGATACAGTGTCTGGAGCCCAAACACATACTGGGATGCTACCTCTGTTGTACCCAGTATCCTCTGCCCATGCATGTTCTCGACATGTCGTGAGGGAAAAGTGATGCATGTCTCCTTCATGACCTGCTCCCCAAGCGTAGGCTCGGTGATGACTGATGCACCACCTCCGCAAAGGATCATCTCATCCCCCAACCTGTGGCTGTCAACTAGCACACCAACCCAGTGCCACTGCTGAGAAGTCTCTCGCCTAGTGTACTGAGTGTCATCCAAATATCTTGGGTGAACCTCGCGTACCCTGCTGCTCACGCCCAAAGTGCCAAAGGTCAAAAACATAATCAAATGTACCTGTGAGTGATGTCGAAGCGAGTCAGGTGTGTGAGTCCCCACAGATACTGCCAAGTATCGCTCCTCTGTCTCTCCATCGATCCTGGGTGAACTACTCCCAAAGGTAAGCCCGATGTCCCTGTCCATGAGTCTCTCTGGAAGCAATGCTCTAAGACCCTGCTGTGCAGCACCGTATGCCCTCGCATACCACTGATCATCCATATACTCCTCAACATGCCACTGCACACTGAGGCATACCTCGGTATACTGCTGGATACCATGTGCTACTGCTGTAGCACCCTGTACGATCTCGTGCCCTGACTGTGTCCAGGCATCGGTCACTCTCCGCATGCTCACAATGTGATGTAGGATACTCCTACTCCACAATGCCGTCCCACACACTATGGTACACCACCATGCTACTCCATGTCCACCGGCAATCCACCGCTCAATGCTAGAGGCTCCCACACATTCCTAGATGTGATGACCTAGAGCTGTGCCTCTACATGTCGGACTACCACCAATCGGTAACATCGTCTCCCATGTATCCTTTCTCCCACTGCCGACGAAGGTCATCCCCTTCAAATCCTCTCTCAAAGAGAGAGATTCGAGGAGAGTGAGATCTCCTGCAGTATTATTGATGTAGTGTTACCACTAACGCCAGCTCTGGCTAAGTCCTCATTACACACAAGGAGTGTTGAATCATGGCCCCATACAAGGTGCCATCCCCGGTGGCACAACGATGCCACCTCCTTCGACCAGTTCTGCCACATGTCATTACCCATGATCATTAAATGTGAATGTCATGCCAAGACAACCTAGGGAGTCTGCCCATAAACTGGTTGGCCACTGGAGCTGACCGAAACTGCACATGCTCTACTACTAGGCCAACTGTACTCTCCAAGACATAGTCAGCCGACCTGCCTGGGAAACGGTAGGTGATCCCACCTGGATCCCAATGCCAATCTGGGGTTCCTGTACTCCCCATGCATAGAAAATCCTGCTGAGCTACACTCGGATCCATCACTATCTCCATAGCCCGCTCCACCGAGTACCAACTCAAAATCTCTGGCCATCCAACCTCAACATGTGGATGCTGTACCCTGTGCAACTCTGATCGTCTCATATCGCTATCCAAGTCAACATATGAGATCTGACTAGGTGGCTCTGCCTCTCTCTCTCCAACGGGGAGAGATGACCCAACAACACTGCTAGTCCCATCCATGCATGCCTGAAGGGGAATGATCTGACGCTCCAACGTGCCCTCTGATTGTACCATCAGGGAATCTAGTTGTTCCCCAATGCAGACCAACAGCAACCAATAGCTTCCCGTATCCTCTCTGCAACTTCCTCCTGACTCTGCAACAAGTAAAGCCTCCCAGTACGGCGCGTCTCTCTCAAAACTGGAGTCCCGTCAAGGGCGATGTTGTTGTCTACACGACTCGACATCAATACCTCTGTACACACTAGTGCCTCTGTTCGAAGGTGGATATGTATCCCTAACGCCTCACCACATCATGTGTTGCTACCACACGAAGACTCGGGACCCGGCCTGGGTCATCCACACCTCAATGGATGGCTCTCTGCGCAGGGGTGACTCTACCTTCTCCACTACCACATCAGCAGGCCTTGCCAGGAGGTCTCCAATGAGGAGTGAAAGAATCTGTGTGTCCACCTTTAGGTTAACTTTCAGACTCACCGATCACAGCAGCCGCCTGTACTCGGTGCAATGTTGCCACCTTAATGGCCTCCGACTGCGACATCTGGTTAAGCTGGAAATAGATGTCCAACTTTTCTACCCTAGACTTTGCCGAATTGTTTGATGAGCCATCAAACGTGGGCAAATGAAATCTGCTAGCTGCGCGGTGGTCGTCATGATGATGTCTGTGTCCCCTGTGATGATCACGGGGTCTACCATCACGCTGGAGCTGAACATAATCTCTAAATGAGATAAGATCTCTGATCGCTGGCCCGCATGCCAGGTACTCTGCAATGTAGGCGTCCATCTGGCCAGGGTCAACCTCCGGCTCCCGCTGTGCTGCTGCCCCTGTGTCCTCTACTAGGAAAGTGGGCATAGTGGGTCGCGTGGGTGCATGCGATGCCATGATGGGAATAGCATCACGCTCCGGCATATGGTGTGACGTGCCTGATCCCTCACCGATCTGAAAACCCCTTGGGGTTTCTCGCTGCCTAACCTCCAGCGCAGTGAGTCTCTGTGACACATCCTGCATGTGTTGGAGGAGCGCCTCTCTAAATCTCCTCGCATCCTCCTCGTCTGCCATTGGCACTTCCTGCTATGTGTCTACAGGCTCCTCAGAAACTGCACGGCTGCTGCAAAACCATACTACTGCTTGATTTCGACCTCCGATTTACCCATTGAAAACTACTCAAAAAATTCTAGGAATTTGGGAAGGTGATCCTTGCCCAAAACCCAGAAAAACCCAGAAAACGTTTCTTCTAATTCCAACCTTCAAAATTTGACCCTTTATATTTTGGCCCTTTTTCCAATTTCGTTTTTGGTACTGCAACTGCTATTGCTCTCCAAAATTCCAGCAAACCTCTGTATGATCTCTTTCCCGATGTCATAGACCACAGGCTGAGCCAGAATTATGCTCTGATACCACTGTAATATCCCGAATGGGAAATAGACAGCAATGCAAGCATATAGAAAATGCCGGAAATAGAACATAAAGCAAATACACATAAAAATGCCAGGAATGCTAAGCCATTTTATTAATCTGAGAATATAACAAGATACAATGGATAATCAGAATGATAGCACCTCTCCTTGCTCAAGGCAAGTGAAGAACTCTCTCAGATGGACTGGAAATGCCTGCTACAGGAAACTGCGTCCCAGCTGATGGAAAACTGCCGTAAACTGCTGCTGCTAATATAGACTGAAAACTAGGGCTGATCCCCTCGCCAGAATGAGCTGAAAATCTGTAGATCACCTATACTCACTGCTCCGGACAAAACCCAGAAATCATAAACAAAATGGACCACCTCCGAAAATCACCCCAGAAACCCTCCTCAAGGAAAAACGCTATCCCTCCAGGCCCAGCGCAGATGCCAAATGAAATATGCTGAGATGGAGCCACAAACTCCTCAGGAAACTCTCCAACTGATAAATACTGAACCTCCACACCGAATAACACTGAATCTCCTGCAGGAAAACCCCGCAATAGAACACCTCCTCCAAGAACTGCGTCCACTCTCCTAGGGACTGCGCAGTCACCAAAGGAAGCCCAGCTCCTCTGCAAATCAACAACCAAATCCTCCGCTGCAAACTGTAGAAAAGACCTTGCCCGAGCAGGCACTCGAAATCCCCTGGGGCTAAGGGTGAGATCTCCGACCGGAGACACTCAGTCGCACTAAACAGTGCTGCAGACAGGCTAAACAGCCAGCATGCTCAAGAAGACAGAAGTCTAGCTCAAATATCATCAACAACAAGAATGCCAAATGAAATGGCTTTCCCACCTTTTATAACGCTAGCTCTCCTCAAACCCTAATGTGCTCCCCCTCTCCCCACGTGCTCCTCATAAGTCTGCGCAGATGCTCCTAGAGGCTACATGAGGCCTCCCTCATATGTGGTGTGGACCCCCAAGGCTCCCCTTTAAGTTATAACGTTGCTCCTACTAGGGAAGCACTTTATTTTATTTAAGTGAGTTGACCCCTCTTTTCTCACTTTTATTTATTAATTAACTATAGGCGGCAAAACTATACAAAAATCAAATATTCCAATTAGCGGTGCTAATTAGGAATATTACAGCCTCTACTTGGAGGACTAGGACCATGTGCACTATCAGAGGGAGAATAGGGCATGAAAAAACTTTTGATAGTACCCCTATTTCTCATTGCACCCTTACCCTTTTCAGAAATAGACTCCATAGAGGGAGGAACATAGCGAAAGGGGTTTGATGCATTAGTTCAAGTGATAGATGAAGAACCCTCATAATCAAAAGTTGGATTGGCAGCCATCATGTATTGTATATTTCTCTCTCTCCCAAATTCAGCCTCTACTTCTTTTTGCCTATTTTTGTCTTCCTCAAACTTCTGAAATTGCTCTTTCAACTCCTTCCTAATTTCCCCAATGTTTTCTGCTTCACATGGAGTAATTTGGCCTCTAAGACCAGCCAAATGTAGTTTCAGTCTATGAACCCCTCCACACCCCTTAATTTTTCTCTTACAAAATTTGCAATGCATTTGATCATCAATCATTTCAGCATATGCCCAAGCAGCATCTTTCATTCTAGGGGCCATTTTGGACTGAGTTTTTGACTTGGAAAGAAAAGGTTTAAATCTGAAAAAGAAAACAAAAAAAAGACTATTCATTCTATGTTCATTTCTTTCACCAAAAACTATGTTTACCATTTTCAGATTTGCAAAAAAGATGAAACAAGCAAAGGCAGATTTTAGAAGAGAAAAAAAAAATACCTCTAGGCTCTGGCCTCCTCAATGCAGCTCCAACAAACCAACTCCTCAATGCTGCTCCAAAGCTTGCCCAATAAGCTCCTCACTGTTGCTCCAAAGCTTGCCCAAAAGACTCCTCAGAATCCAACAAAAATATTAGCCTCTTAATCTGAGCATCACAACATGGAGTTTGGACCTAGTTGTCCAAATTTAACAAAGTTGAAAGAATATTACAGAGTCGAGCTCTATGGGTGGAGGTCGATGACAAAAATACCAAATTCTTTCATGATTTCGCGAACAAAAGGAAGCAAAGAAATGGCATCAGGGGCATCCAGGGTCCTGAAGGCCAGGTCCTTACTGAACAAGATGATCTGGCACGGGCTGCATTTGACTTCTTCAATCGTCAATATGTTGCATAGGACCATGACCTTGAAGCTCAGCGAGCAATGATAGAACACTTGCCCATCATGTTCACTCCGAAAACAAATGAGAATTTGAGTTGTCCGATTACGAAAGAGGAGATCTACGAGGTCATTAAGGACACAACAAAGGAAAAATCCTTCAGGCCTTATGGATGGGGTGTCGAACTGTATCATCATTTCTTCGCGCTTATGCAATCGGAGATTCTTGCTGTGGCCGAGGAAACCCGCCAAAGGGGGTTTATTTCGAGAGCATTAAATGTAACATTCATAGCTCTTATCCTGAAGAAGGAAGCTTCGCTATCCTTTGTGGACTACCGATCGATTTCCCTCTGCAATGCTCTATATAAGATCATCTCTAAGCTACTGGCCAAGAGGTTAAAGAAAACATTTTCGAGGTTTATATATCCTGAATAGTTTTCCTTTTTGGAGGAAAAACAAATACAGGATTCCATCGGCATCACTCATGAATGCCTTCACTCCATGAAGGTATACAAGAGACAGGCCAGTTTGCTCAAAGTGGATTTGATTGTACTGATTGTTGTTAATTTTTGCAATTAAGGTCAAATTCCACATTGGACAACTCAGATGATTAAGATAATAACTTAATTAGATTCATCTTTTTGTGAGGATCAAAATCGAGCTATAGATCACCCCAATCGGTTAACCAAAAGTTAAGTTATGAATTAATTTAATATTTTATGGGTCAGCCTAACCTCATGTTGATCCGATCAAAGCCCCAAGCGGTCACTCAAAAAATTATAAATAGAGGCAACCTCAAGTTCATTCACACACATTCGCTCATGAGATCTTCTCCATGCTATTTTTGTTTTTGATCGTATTTTCGATTTCTTGGCTCGCACAGGTACGTCAAAAAGAGTTCGCGCAGTGGATCAAGGTCAAAGAATGGTGCACATTCATATCTGAGTCTATTTAAGCAAATTCGCAAGCAGGTAAGGCCCTAGTAGCGGCCCTGCTAAAGCAGAGTCGAGGCCAGGATGTGTTATGCCCGCAGCCAAGGTGCCAAAGTCATTGGCACAACATATTAAGGGCACAGCCAAAGCGCTGAGGTCAAATCGGGTTGTTCTGAAGCTCAACCGCGGGCACAGGGTGTTGTGGTAGCGGCTCAAAGCCCCAGAGCTGCAGGGTGAGCGTGTTAAGGCCGCGGCTCAGAGAGTTACTAGGCAATCAGATTTGGATCACCTTCAGTTGATTGTGCATTGCTTCCAGACTTCAGTCATTCAGTCACAGTTGCGTCAAAGCGTCATTAACAAACTCTTGGATTCAAATCTAGGACTTCAGAGTTGAGATCACTTGGTGATATTTCATATCCGGGTTTTGGTATTATAGATCTGTAGATTTGTAGATCAGATTTGGTTGCTTCCACTGCAGATGTACCTTCAGTCCTCATTCAGTATTAGTCATGTTCATCAGTTTGCTATAGCCAGTGTTAGTGCATTTCAGTTCTCAGATTCAGTTTCCTTCATGCAGAAGTATGGATATGGTTTTAGTGCTTGTATGCTATTTGTTTTCTGCATCATAAAGATATGTACTCATGGATCATTGTACTCTTGTTGCTGAATCATTCAATGAAGATCTAAGAAGAATAATTTCCGAGGGTTTTACCCATAGTGAGTTTTGCCCTAGTCTCAGACCAATCTTGGTGTCTCTATGTGTTCATGCTTCTCTTCCTTTGATCTTTTACTTTTTGTTGTTTAGATGATGACGATGATGGTGTTGTTCTTTCTACATAGTTTCATTTTCTGATGGTTAATGATATAGATTTGTACAATGGAAAAATTATTTGGGGTGAATGCAACATGTTAATGATGAAATGTAACTATCAAAGTAAACAACAATGCTACTTTATGACAAAATAACAATTGGGAGTTCTTGCGGATGATTTTACACAAGGTGGGCATCACTCTTGACTGTATCAACTGGATAACGGCATGTATCATCTCTGCGAACTATGCCATTATTATAAATGGTCTTCCAACTGACTTCTTCAAAGCTCACCGTGACCTTAGACAGGGTTGTGCCCTTTCTCCTCTTCTCTTCATCCCCTTCATGGATTGTCTGAGTTTCTCTTTGAGAGCGGCCAAGGATCGGGGTCCTTTACTGGGACTGAAGGTTTCTAAGCATGTGAGGGTGACTCATTTAATGTTCGTCGATGACCTCCTCTGTGGTGGTATGAATGATAACGAGGATTGGTGGGTCATCCATCAGCTTCTTTCGACCTTCAGCAAGGCTTCAGGCTTAAATATGAGCGCCACCAAATCAGTTCTCATCACTGAAGCTCCGGAGAATCCTCCCAATCGGGAAATTTGCAAGTTATTCGAGATTACAGCGTCACCTATCAATTCAAGTATCCTCTATCTGGGTTTCTATTTAAAAGCTAATAAATACTGTAACAATGATTGGGGTTGGTTGTTGGATAGATTTCATAGAAATTGACAAACTAGGCTAATAAGTGGCTCACCATTGGGGGCCGTTTAACATTGGTCTGTTCATTACTACAGAATTTATCCGTTTACTGGATGCACTTGTTCTTGATTCCGAGGGAGGTCTGTCTCAAGATCGATGCACTCATGGATAGGTTTATTTGGTCTGGTTCTGAATTAAAGGGGAAGATTCATCTTGCATGTTGGAAAGCCATAGCTAGGTTGATTGACGTGAGGGGATGGGGCATTCTGTGCACACAAAACTTCAATCGTGCCCTAATCATCAAAATTTTGTGGAGGGCTACTATTGTTGAAGGCATCTGGGGCAATATCATTAGTGATAAATATTTAAAGGGTCTCACAATCTCCGCCTGGTCCAGATCGGGGACTTATTCGAGCAGCGGTTCATCTTTTGTTTGGAGGAGCATGCTAAAGAACCGGAACTGGTTGTTTGGGTTTATGAGATGGACTATTGGGGACGGGTGTCTGACTGAGGTGGGTTTGGATGCATTGAAGGGATTATCCAACAGTCATTCTTTTTCGGATGCACTCATCCATTCTCTCCGTGACAAGGGTATAACTCACATCTCCCATATTGTCAGCGGCCATCCTCGACTCACTGAACACCCGAAATGGAGGAGGGACGCTAGATCGGTTTGGGGGGCGAATTGGCTATTGAATGGGAATGTTATCTCACCAGTCTTTATCATGCAGGGATTTGTATTGGGGTCGGTACAGATGAATTATAGTGGGAAGGACCAAAGCGGCATGGGATCCCTAGTGTTAAATACATATACAGCAACCTCCCTTTGTCCAACATTGCTTTCAATTTCATTTCCTAGTTCAAGAAGACATGATAGTGGGGGATTGTTAAAATTGGAAACTAGGGCCAAATTCCACTTTGGTCTCCTCAATTGATGGAGATAATAATTTCATTGAATTCCTCTTTTCGAGAGGACCAAAATCAATATAAAGATTGTCTAATTTGGATAAGGAAAAATATTTAATTATTCAAAAGAAATGCTATAAGTCATGATTTGGTTTAGGCGGGAAAAAATGAAATTTGAATTTTGAATTTGCCTCCAAAAGTTATGGCAAATCATCATGTCTAAATTGTATATAAGGAAACTCTTATCATCCCATTTTGACACATCCAAGTGCTCAACCTCTCCTCTGAAATAGGACAGCATCTGAGGCAGGACGCAGGTGGCAGGGTCGAGTTTATGATGTGGCCCATCTCTGTTTAGTGCACGGTTTTCCTATTGAGAAAGAGTCACAGGTCTATAGCATCATACGTGGAGAATAAGAGGTCTGTCTGGGCAGTGTATCCCTTGTTTTTGGGTTCATATCTCCTTTTGAATAGAGCCGCTGAGGGCAGCATATCTCTCAATGTTCTTCTGTGCTATTTTGGTGAGGTGCATCTTTGTTACAGGACACAGACAGAGAGCCATTACTACAGCTAGTTGTTAAGTTGTTTGAGGGTATGAAGGCATGGTTAAGTCCTTCTCTCTAGGCCTCATATGCCCAGGCTTGCAGGTAGTAATGGAGAAAGAGGGATAATTCAGGAAGCCCTAACCAGTATTCAGAGAGGGCTAATTCAGGCAGCCCTGACCAGTATTCAGAATTGCAGTCTAAGGTCAGATCTTCTATTTGGCAAGTCAGTGTTGACTTTAAATCATTGTACTCTCTCTCTCTCTCTCTCTCTCTCTCTCTCTCTCTCTCTCTGCTGAACATTGGATTATGAATAATAAGAAGAATTGATCAATGGTTTTCCCCGACTGGGGTTTTTTCCCTGGCTTGAGCCATATCCATGTGTTCTCATTGTCTTGGCTTGTCTTCAGCATCTTTATGTTCTTTCGTTAGTTACAGCCATATAATGTTTAACGTGGATTAATGGGCTTAATGTTGAATGAAGTATCTAACATAAGCAAAGAACATGTTATCTCAATTTAACATGGGATCAGAGCTATGGAGAAGACAAAGCCCAAGCATGAGTAAAATGGAATGAGTTATGATTTTGTTGGAAGCATCAAGATGAAATTCAGTGTCTCATCCAAGGCAGCCCTGGAAGGATGTCTAAGTTCTTCTGCTCTGTCTAATTAGGCCACTTCTCCCTGGATGAAGACAACAATTCGCCTCAGTCAACCTCAATATTAGATATGCTATAATAAAACCCTTGCTCAGATTTGTTATTTCGCATTAGAGTTTGACAATCCCTTGGAAGCAAGCGAAATAATATATGAAAGATGGATCCGTAATTCAGAGAAGACCAAAGGCATTTTTAATCTTGAAGGAAGATCCAGATCACCTATCAAGAGACTCTTTCTTCAGCCTCTAAACTATCACAGGAAGGTTGAAATTATTGAGAAACTTTCTGACCATTTATGACGTTATGACGTGGTAAGGTTTTTCAAGCTCAATTCAGAACACGTTCTGATCTCATCTTCAAACCAGGTATGGTTTGCATTCATATTATCTGTCTCTACATTAGAAGCCGAGTTTTGTATCTAAGAAGTCACAGTCCTGGGCATCGCTTAAGTGTACCAAATCCTAGGCCAGAACGTATTTCAGAAGGTGCCATTTGCTCCATCAAATTCTAGGTATAATGATCACTGATTTATTCAGCACTTAAGCTCTAATTCTCTTTTCAAGTCTGTCTCTTCTGTGCATTTGTTTTTTGAAAGGATATTTTGCTTTGAAGATATAAATCTTCTATGTCCACGGTTTTATATTACTGAAGCATCAATTAAGATAATTTTATCATCTGAAAGCTAAAGATGATCTGAGGTAATCTGTGATCACCTGTTGAGGACTTTCTGCATGACTGTGATTTATTTTTGTCAAATATAAAGTCACCATTTGAGACTCAGCCCTGAGTGTCACTATTCTGAGCATGAAAGTTTGATCAAAGAATGTATGAGGTAAAGCAATGGCATTCCAAGCCCTATTCTGTGCCACCAAATTTGCAATAGGATCAAAGACTCAACTGTTATGCCAAGTGTGAACAGTCTTTTTTTCTCACCGTCTATAGATGAAGAATTCAAGGCATTTCAGAGCAGTCAATCTGACAGAAATTTGAAGACAGCAGTTAAGTCTCCTTCATTAAAGTATGTGGGCCAGATTCTAGCCTTATTTATGACTCCTTCATGTGATATAGCTTCAGCACTTAAACAAGACAAAGGCTTATTGGTTGAAAAGATCAAATCCTGTCAGAGCAACCTTAAACTCAACAGTGGCAAACTCAAGATATAAGATATGAGTTGATTATCAATTGGAATTTTTCAAATTTGTATAGAGTGCCTGAGATGGCTAGGTTAAGCACTCAAATTGGGTCACCTATAGCTAAGGATCAGAATTACAATATATCAAGCAACATTGAGTTTGGAAATGTAATTTGAGTCATGTAGATTTGTGCTTTGAAAGGCACATTCTGGATAATGCTTGTGACTGAATCAGACTGTGGTATTTTTTAGCATGTCTGCGTGACATTATGTTGAACAAAGTGGTCATATTATAATGTGTGATAATTGACATAATGATTGAGTTGTTTTGAGTAAATGATGCAGGCATTGGTAGTGTCCGAATATCAATCTGAAATCTTTGAGTGGCAGGGCTTGATGTTCGTTATACTTCAAGAGAACTTAATTCAAGTCTCTGACTCAAAGAAGGAAATAAATCAAGACTCCTATCTCGTTTTCCTTTTTATGCTCTAAGTGACATCATCAGCACATACATATACACAGCCTAAACTTCAGTGGAAATTGTTGATGTTCGGTGGCATCGTTGTTATACTCTTAAGGTATAGACATCTTGATCGCACCATCAAGCAGAGGGAGCATTTAATATTCTATATCAAATGTATAGAAAGGCATTAATCCTCTTTCAGTTTTGAAGGGACAGTCTCCTTGAAACTTTTTATATCATAATTCATCCTAGAGACCTGTAGCAGTATTATTGAATCATGCTAACAGAGTTGTCATCCTTTGAAAGGGATCTAGCATAGATGATTAGATCCATCATTGTTTAAGGCAATCTGGAGGAAGTTTATTTTAAGCAGACAAAAGTCCAGAAAGAATATGGGTTGCAATTTTTGAAAGTTTCCTCCTTTTTAAAGGACGGGTTTATGACCCTTTGGATCGGAATCTTGCAGCAGTTCTTACAATCACAAAGAACAGAAGTACCCCACCGAGGAAGCATTAATGGAGTGTACTAAACAGTCTCTAATTTTGATTGATCATTGGGCACTTTAACTTTATGATCTTAAAGATGAAAAGTAGTCTGATAAAGGTCCGATGATCCAATTGAAGTAAGTCTGCACAAGGAGCTATTCAACTCCTGGCAAATGGCTTGATGACTCTTCCTGTCCAATAATTATTATAATAAGGAAGATCATGTCAAAATACCTTGATAAAAGCAAAGACATGACTATTGATCTAATGAATCTAAAAATGATTCCATATATCTCTGGTAGCCTGAGAAGTTGCATGAAAACTTTAAGCACATAATGCCAGAAAGCAGTATGTCACATTCCTGATATTTAGAGGGCGCCATGATCAAAAATTCTACCATCAGTGATGTCTATTTAAAACCTGTTAAGCTCAGATGGAAATTCTTGTTGAGATGTAAAAGCTGCTGATCCCTGGTCCTCTTGGATAGCCACTTGCTAAGATATCCCTTGGACGCTATTATTTGTGATCTGAAACTCACTGCCAGAATATAGGATTTCATGGCTATTTTGATACTGATTCAATTGACAGTATGATGAATAAGAAGAGCACACCTGATGTTACACATTTTGACTCTGTTAAAAGCATTATTGAGGCTGAATATATATGGCAGCTAGCATGGAGCCAGTTGATTGAGAAAGCTCTTCTGTAAGCCATTTGAACACATGCTGATGACATCCAGTGTATATTGCAGAGTAGAATTCAGAGAATTCAGTTATTAACACCATATACCACTTTATTTGGTACGACACAGGTCATTCCTATTTTATGCCATGATTGAATGGATAGATTTCATGTTGAACAGGTTGCCTGATGGGCACTTAGCAAAGACAAGCATAGGCTTGTGATCTCCCTGAGTAAGAGGGAGTAAGAGGAGTTATGTATTTTCTTGATTTGAAATCCTGAAATGTAGAAGTCCAAGGATTGCTAAGTGCTGCTAAGATCTCTGCTGCTCAAATGTCGAATTGTAAGTCAGTATGTCTGTTGAAGCTCGTTAGTAAGCATTGTGCCTTCATATATACATCTTTGTGCTGCTGGGTGGAGCAATGAGGCTCCTATTAATGTACCGGTCATCAATATAATCACCAAGAATTAGTCTTGGTTTTCAGAAAGCAGCCTGGCACTAATCCCTATATGAAGGGATCTCTGGCTAAGATTGAACATTGAGCTCTGGGAGCTCATGGAGGCTTGAGGTATTTATTGAACTATAGTGGTTCACCTTCCCCTACTATTGGTGACATATGCATAGGATGAGTGGCTCACCTTCTCCTATGGCATATGAGCAAGATGAGTGATTCACCATCTCCTACAAGTACTCAAGTGAGAGATGCATATAGGCATCTATTGACATGTCGGTGGGACGTGGTTCATCCTTTCCCCACATGTAAGAAGCTCATTCCCTACGATTGATGGTTAGCATGTCGGTGGGATGTGGTTCACCCTTTCTACACGTGTAGGATACTTCCTACTATTGATGGTTTTTGCATGCGTGTAGGAGGTGGTTCTCCTTTCCCTACTGTCGGTGTCTTTGCATGCATGTAGGAGGTGGTTCATCCTTTCCATACTGTCGGTGTTTTTGCATGCGTGTAGGAGGTGGTTCATCCTTTCGCTACGTGTGATTGTGATGTTTGTTTGTAGGATGTGGTTTCTCCTTTCCCTACATATGATTATGAGCAGGATGTTCATTCTGTGTTGGTGTTTCTGCATCATCCTACCCATGTAGTCCAAGACACATGGGAAGTACCTCTCATCTGGCCAATAAGTTGGAAAATGAGGATAGAGACCATATCACTACCGATGGACGTATCGTGTACTGTTGTACTCTCTATGCTAGGATGCATGGTGTTTATCTACTTGATCTGGGATCAATCGAGGTTCTACCTATGGATTGACTTTTGTCAGTGGAGAGTGACAAGGTCTTGTGACTCACTCTCGATCAATTCATCTTTAGTATTCACATCAGTGTTCAGCAAAGCAGATATGACAGAGATGGCTCACGATGAAAAAGATGGTTCATGATGATCTATGACAACAGATGGATTGGCAGGTGGAATTCTCCCCAGTTGAGAGGGAGTGTTAAAATTGGAAACTAGGGCCAAATTCCACTTTGGTCTCCTCAGTTGATGGAGATAATAATTCCATTGAATTCCTCTTTTCGAGAGGACCAAAATCGATATAAAGATTGTCTAATTTGGATAAGGAAAAATATTTAATTATTCAAAAGAAATGCTATAAGTCATGATTTGGTTTAGGCGGGAAAATTTGAAATTTGAATTTTTAATTTGCCTCCAAAAGTTATGGCAAATCATCATGTCTAAATTGTATATAAGGAAACTCTCATCATCCAATTCTGACAAGTCCAAGTGCTCAACCTCTGAAATAGGACGACATCTGAGGCAGGACACAAGTGGCAGGGTCGAGTTTATGATATTGCCCATCTCTTTTTAGGGCACGATTTTCCTATTGAGAAAGAGCCGCAGGTCTGTAGCATCATACGTGGAGGATAGGAGGTCTGTCTCGGCAGCGTATCCCTTGTTTTTGGGTTCAGATCTCTTGTTGAATAGAGCCGTTGAGGGCAGAGTATCTCCCAATGTTCTTTTGTGCTATGCTGGTGAGGTACATCTTTGTTACTGGACGCAGACACAGAGCCATGACTACAGCTAGTTGTTAAGTTGTTTGAGGGTATAAAGGCATGGTTAAGTCCTTCTCTCTAGGCCTCATATGTCGAGGCTTGATCGCAGGTAGTAATGGAGAAAGGGGGCTAATTCAGGCAGCCCTAACCAATATTCAGAATTGCAGTCTAAGGTCAAATCTTCTATTTGGCAAGTCAGTGTTGACTTTAAATCATTGTACTCTCTCTCTTCTCTCTCTCTCTCTCTCTCTCTCTCTCTCTTTGTTGAACATTTGATTATGAATAATAAGAAGAATTGATCAAGGGTTTTCCCCGACTTGGGGTTTTTCCCTAGCTTGAGCCATATCCATGTGTTCTGATTGTCTTGGCTTGTCTTCAGCATCTATCTTTATGGTCTTTCGTTAGTTACAATCATATAATGTTTAATGTGGATTAATGGGCTTAATGTTGACTAAAGTGTCTAACCTAAGCAAAGAACATGTTATCTCAATTTAACAAGGATACCCAAAAAACTCCTCTGTTTTGGTTGGTTCGCCATCCATAATAGGACTCTCACTTGGAACAATCTGCAGGGTAGAGGCTATATTGGTCTGAGCATTTGTCTGATGTGCAAATCAGGGGAAGAGGATATTGACCATCTCTTCACGGGGTGCTTTTTTGCCAAGGAGGTGTGGGCAGGGGTGACGGACCATTTGAAGCTAGAATGTCCAAGCGCTCCACACACACTATCTCAATTTTTCACCTTTTGGTCTAGGAACCAACAGGATTACCGGGCTCTTCCCTTTTACATCATTTAGGCTATTTGGCGCAGTCAGAACACCTGTCTTTTTTATAACAAAATTCCATCGGTTTGGGACATGATTTGGAAAGCCATCAACTATTTCTCAAAAATTGGACCTCAAAAGTCAATCGTCAAAGTGCAGAGGAACAGGAAAAAGAACATTAAGGACCTTTATCCGAGAAGATCCTTCGATGGTGTATGTCAACAGAAGAACTGCGGGTGTGGAGTGGTTATCACACTTCAACCAGGGCGGTACCACCATTTCTGGTGGCAGGGAGGTTGGGGTTCGAATAGCAGATTCGAGGTTATAGCTCTCTAGGGTGCACTCACATTTGCGAAATGGCTAGGTCTGAACTCCATTTTCATACACGGGGATGCAAAGAGTATCATCGAATGCGTTAAGAATCACACCCAATTCTTTCCACGTATCCTATCCAACTGGATGAGGCGAATCAGGCTCCTGGATGCTACATTCCGGAATATCACATACTCTCATATCTACAGAGAACAGAATCAGGTAGCGGATTGACTGTCAAAGCGGGGCATCGCAGCTGAACCTGGTAAGTATCATTTCGCAGCCTACATCGACAACAGGCTCATGAACACAGGCTTCAACGACTCCCTTTAGGATTCCTTTCGGACTGGGTTCTGGTTAATGATGCTGATTTTGTTTATATCTTTTTGACATACTCGGCTCTAACACTGAATCATTTCCATGTCTCTACTGCTGGAAACTGGAATGTAACAGAGGATTTGGGATGGGAACCTTTATTGTTATATCTCCTTTTTTGAATATTATAACAGGATTAGAACAGGACAGAACAGTTTTTGTAATGAATAGGATGGCCTAAGAGCAAATGACTGAAACAGTTTAATGTACTTTCTTTTTATTAATGAAAAAGGGAGCGTTTTTTTTGTCTAAAAAAAGGAAGCATTTCTGTTGTAAAGAAATTGAAATTTTACTTCCCCCTTTTCAAGTTGATGAGATTGATTTTTTTCTTCAATTTCCTTCCGGTTTATAAAACCCATCTCCTGTCGTTCTCCTGTTCTTCAACTTTTATGTTTCTAAACCCATCTTCTACTGTTTTTCTGTTTCTCAACAATTTCACCATTTCTCCCGTTTCGTCAAAAGTCTACCCTAAAGGTTCCCCATTGCATGCTATTACTACAGTGCCATATCCCTCTGCTAGGATTTTATTCCACATTAAGAATTGATTTGCTCTCTACTCTACTCCTCATGGGCAGCAGAGAAAAGTTGTAACTTGTTGCATCCACCAAAAGTCGTCTAAATTCATGAAAGCATCTCGAGGCCCGAATCTTAACAGGAAATGCCATAATCAAAATTCCATAGAAAATATGCAAACCACTTCTATTCTCAGTGAAGAAAATACAAAACTACTACAAGGATTCCATCCGAAAGATTTCTACATGTGTTTACGCACGTATGAGTTTTTCTGCTGACACTTGAGGATCTAATTTGAGGAATTGTTGATTAAAGTTTTCTTATCGAAGCTCTACAAGTATGGACGTAATTCAGTAGATTGGCAGAGTGTAATTACTTACTTGGGTTGTGCGGAAACGGCATTCCCCGAGGACATGATAATGCAACTATGGCACTGCTGAAGCTCGTCATCGCCAAGTTCATTCCTTATCTCGTCTTTCTCTTTCAGAAAAACAGTTCAAAGATTTGCTCTGCACTTTTCGAAGAGGGAGTCTATCTCCTCCGCTGGGTCATAAAGAGATCGATTATAATTATGATTAAAAATGAAAGGTTGAAATAACCGTCTTATATTATGTCACAAAAAGAGAAAACCTTAAAATAACCATGCTGTATTTTATATTTTATAAATATCAATTAATTACGTTTATTTGAATATGGTTTAAAATATTTAATATGATAGATTATTTGTTCAAATTCTGATTACTAATTGTAAATTAAAAAAATAACGTAAATATTTATTGTAAATAATAAAATATTATATTAATTTTATATTTCATTAAAAACTAAATAAATTTAAATTATATATATTTTGAATCATAAATTATTGATAAGTTTTATATGCAACATATTTTAATAAATTATTGACGAGTTTTATATGTAACATATTTTAGTAATTACAATGTAAAATTGCATTAATTAAAAAATTAGATGCTATAAATTTGTATTACTTTATTTTTATTTTTTTAAATTAAATGATATTATATTTTTATTAACAATTTTATTAACTAATTCTAAATTTAAAAAAATAACAGAAATGTATTTTAGATAATAAAATATTACATTAAGTTTATATTTCTTTAAAAACTAAATAAATTTATATTATGAATTTGTTCATAGCATATTTTAATACATAATAAAATATTACATTAAGTTTATATTTCTTTAAAAACTAAATAAATTTAAATGATATATATTTTCATTTTATTTATTATGAATTTGTTCATAGCATATTTTAATATTAGGAATTCCTAAAATTAATTCCTAATATAGAAAAATTCCTAAAAATTATATTTGTATTTTATATTTTTAAATTAAAATAGTGAAAACAAAATAGAAAATTTTATTATCCATACCAAGGTTATAAATTGACAATCAATTAACTTGCAGTTTGACCAAAAATAAATAAATTATGATATAAATTTACGTTATGAAATGGAATTAATTTTTTTTTTTGGTTTATTGAGTTTCACTATTATTTTATGATCACTTATTTTTTTGGTTTATTGAGTTTCACTATTATTTTATGATCACTACTATGTGCAGAATCTAACATAAACCATAATATATGATAAGTGTGATACAGTTGCGAGGGTACAGTGCAATAATTGGAAATAGGATATCGGAAATATTTCTTAATTTGGTTGATGCATTAAATAATATTTTTAGTCATAGGAGTAGTTTTTAATGCGATTTTTTTTTAATGTTTTTATGGTAGTTTTTTCTGGTTTAATTTCTCTAAAAAATAGAAGTTTGAAAGGTAACCTTATACAATCAAACTGCCCTAGAAGTTTTTTAAGGTGTTGAATCCATATATATAGTCAAAAAACCAGTTTGAATAACAAAAATCAAGATTTTGAATAACATCAATCAAGATTTTACCTGAAATTTTTTCACCTGATTCCAAACTCCAAAAAGTCTCACTAAAGACAACTCATTTTTCATATTGACGATGTGGGGAAGAAATGAAATGATATTTTAAAGTCCACAAGATTACAAATAATTTATGGGACTATGAGTTCCCTTTTTCTTATTCAAATTGATGATGCACTGGCCCAACCTTCCAACAATCCCATAGTTGAAAAGACAATGTCAAGAAACCTATGCTAACATATTCCTATAACTTTCTCTCATGTCTTTGAACCCATCACATTCCAAAATGAAATGTTTTTCCAATTCCACTGCCTGTTTCACACCCAAGTTGATGCGAGTTGGTTCTTAATTGAGCAATAAGAATGTACTCCTTTTGTTAGAAATGATACATAAGGTTGAATTCTTGAGTGTAGTACTTCGTCTTTCTACCCAACTCTTTTCCCCATACCTATTTACTTAACAATTCTTGAGTGTAATACTTATTTTTTCTACCCAACTCTTTTCCCCATACCTATTTACGAAACTTCTCCATAACAAAATTCTTTAGCAAATATATCGTATCGTTAGTATTGATCTCTTCGGTATTCAAGTTTTATATCACTACATGTTTAATAAGCAACTAAAAGTACAAACTAACTACATCCTTATATAATATTTAATTTAAAAGATAAAAGCTAGTGTGTTTTGTGTGTTTTGTCCTAGGAGAATGTATAACACATGCCCTAAAACAACACAATGTTTTTAAGGTGGCCCACATGCGCATGAATTATAAAAATCATGTAAATGTGTTCACCAAAATTAGAAAATCATTATTTATAAATTTGTTAACCAAAATTAGAAAATCACTATTTATACTCCCCACTATAATGAAAATTTTAGCATACAAAGGCCATTTGCAGACAAATGTCTTCGTGGTTTTCCTAATGAATTCGTTCACTTTGACTTACCTCTATGTTTAGAAACATGAGTCAAAGGTTAAATATCTCTATTCACAGCACATCTTCAAAGTCGTATAGATTTAAAATGGAGACATTTTGTTATGAAGTAGCAATCTGCCGGTTTTGATCACTTCGGTGGGATGATCAATGGACTCTATGTAGATCGACATTGAAAATTTATTAAAAATCTATAAATTGTTTCCAAAATTCTCGTGAACGCGACGTTGATTAAAAAAAATTAATGTGTGGTTATATGGTTTGGAATTTTGTAAAAAGTGGATGTGAATATTCAAATTACAATGCATTATTAATTAAAAATATTAAATTATTATCCTGCCAGTATTACGCATACCTATTATTAATTAAATTGCATTTTGAGAAAAAAAATAGAAAGTTTATATTGTGAAATATAATTAATTTATTTTTTTAATATTTTATTTTTATTTATTTAAATTTTGATTGGCCTATTCGGTTTCATTCTTGTTGTGTGATTATTGCTATGTATAGAATTTGATATAGATGGGATATGTTAGAATTTGATTGCTATGTTACAATGTAGTAATGGTAGATGGGATATGGGATGTAATAGTAAGTTTGGTTGTCGTTTCTAATGTATAAGTGCATTAAAAATTGAATATTTATATAAATGTATGTTTCACAAATAGAAAGGAGTTAAAGAATTTTATGTTCGAAAAGTTCTCTAAGGGTATATGGGTACAAAAAGAGTTGGGTAGAAAGAAGAAGTATTATGTTCACGAATTCAACTCCATTTATGATCTCCAACAAAAAGAATATATTGGGGAGCAAAGGTTCTTATTGCTCAATTAAGAACTAACTCACATCAACTTCGGTGTGAAAAGGGACTGTGGAAGAGATCTAAACAACTTTGGGAAGAAAGGGTATGTACTTTTTGCACTTCTGGGTAGTGGAATCAGAAAAACATTTCATTTTGGAATGTGACGCTTTTAGAGACATCAGGGACAGTTACCCGCAGTATGTTAGCATCAATTTAGTGACATTGTCTTTTCAATGAGGGAACTCTTAGAAGGTTGGGTCAGCTCATCATCAATTTGAGTAAAAAAATATTGAATTACAAAAAGAAAAAAACAAAGAAACTCGTGATCCCATAAACTATTTTTAGTCTCATGAACATTAAAATATCATTCATTCATTCATGGTCACAATTTTCCATATATAACATGGGGAGTAAAAAGACTTGAGTGCAACGAAATTAAAAAAAAAAAAACATGACGCCTAGACGTCCAATAAATAGACTTTTTCTCATATTTTTGCCCCTACAATTAAAAAAAAAAAAATCATATTTGAATGATAAGAATGCAACACATCTTCGTTTGCCCCTAAAAGTAAATTCAGGCCCAGGTTATTCAGTCGTAAGCTTCAAAGCGGCTTTGGAATTAGAGTCGTTTCTGGTGGAGAAGAATGCATCACATCTTCGTTTAAACAATGAATTTCTTTTGTTATAAAGTTTATTCACGTTATTCTTTCTACATCGCTTTATGGAACACTTATGCCCAGGACGTTCCTAAGCCGGTGGTGATCCAGGTGGATCTTGGTGGTCACCCGCCTATTCCACTTGGGGCTCCACCATTGTCTATTTCAGTTTTTCAGTTTCGGCACAGTTTACTATTTTTAGCAGTTTTTCGGGTCCTAAACTTCCGGGGCCGTTTTGAGGCCCTAAACGACGTTTTTTGGGAAAACGGAGGGCAACATGGGTCCATGGACCGATGTTTCCCATTCCAAATTTGTAGTCCTCGGATAGATCTTTCTAACGAGGTATGGTACGCGTCAAACGGAGATCGTATGCCAAAGTTACGCCCCTGGGAAGTTGAAACACCAATTTACCCAAACGGGGCCCATAGTTTTGCGCTTCATCTCCTGAGGTTAGGGTTTTTGAGTACACATTGGATTCCCATTGTTTCTAAATGATAAATAGGCCTCGAGCCTCACATTGTAACTCGGTTGGAGAACTGTGCTTGTATCTCTTCTCGGAAGATAGCTACCGGCGCCCTACCTAGTTTATTTCCATTCTGTCTGTAAGAAAATTTTAGTTCTTTGATATTAATTAAATGAAGTGTTATTTTCACTAAATATTTGTATTTATGGTTATATGTGGATTCTATTACATTCATGCATAAATCTAGATCAGTGGTATCAGAGCGGTCTGTTTTTTCTCGATCCTTCTTTGCATGTGCACAACGAGGTCGGGGTATAAGGAGTTAGGGCTCAATCTGGTGGAACCTTTGCAAGATCAGCCTCACAAACCCTGACGAACGCCCATGGGGGATGAAAAGAAAGATGAGGGAGCAGGGGATCCTATCAAAATATTGCTCGAGGAGGCCCTTGAAAGACAACGTGATGGATAACTGCTCGAATCCTTCACTTGAAATTCTGCAAGCGAGCGCATCTACATCCAGCAGCCACTCTGGAGGCGCGACTCCTTTAAGGTACAAGTAAATTTTGACATTCCCATATTTGAGGGTCAAATAGACGCAGATGCCGTAGATAGATGGTTGAATCTGTTAGAAGGATATTTCTCGGTTCATGACTTTTCAGACCAGGAGAAGATTATTTTTGCACTCCTCAAAGCTACCCCACATGTTAAGGACTGGTGGGAAACCTACTCTGAGAACAAGGACCAGACAGAACCCTCTCTGTTCTCGGCCGTACCCACTTGGAATTCTTTCTGAGATGCCATCAAGGAACAATACTATCCCGTGGGGAGCTATGAGGACAAGTACATACAATGGACCATGCTGCGATAACAAAGGGATCTAGATGTGCATGAGCTGACGAATCTGTTCCATACCCTGCGCACCAAGTTGGGTATCAAATATTCGGAAGGGGCTGTCCCCAGTGCTAAAGTATCGCAGCATGCACTAAATACATTAGGAGAAATGGATTCCTTGACATCTCATAAGCAGTACGACATCTGCGGTATCTTTGCCAAGATTGAGCAGAAATTCAAACAGAAGAAGCGATACTTTGGATCTACAAATCAAAAAAAAAAGGAAAGGTGCTTCCAAACCGCAGAACAAAGGACAGAGCCAAGGCATGGCCGCTAAAGACAACCCATCGAAGCCACAAGAAAAGAACAACACCGCAAAGCCAAAGAAGGACACGAGAAAGTGGTGTGAGTTCCATAAGAGCTCCAATCACAACACAAGTGAGTGTCGGGCCAAGCAGTCGCTGGTGGCCGAGATGCAAGCTTTTGAGTCAGATGCATGCTCCGACTCTGAATCAGAATCTGACAAGGGGAATGACAAAGGGAAACAGATTATTGATGCGAAGCCCAATGCCACTGTTTCCACTACGAAGATCCAGATGGAGGAATCGGAAGATCCGGAGGAGGAGGAACGTCTCTTCCACTCCCAGATGTGGGTAAAGGGCTCCCCGGTACAGTTCATTGTCAACAATGGGAGCCAAAAGAACCTCATTTCAGCGGATGCCGTGAAGCGGTTGGGCTTGCCGACCACAGCTCACCCACATCCATACACCATCGGGTAGCTTCACCAGAGCTGAGATCTCACGTCGGTAGCCGAGTGTCGCCTTCCCTATAGCATCAAGCCCTTCACGGATGAGGTATTATGCGACGTTGCTCCTATTGATGTTTCTGATGTATTATTAGGAAAACCATACTTGTGGAAGCGTCATGCGGTGTATGAGTCTTGGCCTCGTGCTGTTATTGTTACTTTGGGAAATAAGTTGTACAGGATACCAGAGGTACCACCTCCTGCCACTATCTCTTTGGTTACTGCAAAACAATGCAATAAGCTCATTTCCCAAACCGGGAAATTCATTTTCCTTATGATCCGCCCCCAGGGCAAGAAGAAGACTATGGCCACGACCTCGGACAGGGCTCCTGCGCAGCAACAACAAATAGAGAAGTTTGTGGAGGAGTACCTAGACATATTCACCTCACCTGCAGGGGTGTCTCTGAATTATCAGGTCAAGCACCCCATCGATCTAAACCCAGCTATGTTGCTTCCTAATGGACCAATCTATCGGCGCTATGTTATGGAGAATGATGAAATCAAGAGGCGGATTCAGGAGCTACTACAGAAAGGTCACATCCGGCCAAGTTCATCACCCTGTGGGAGCCCAATCATGTTAGTACAGAAGAAGGATGGGACTTGGAGACTTTTTATTGATTATCGAGCGCTGAACAAGATCACTGTGCGGAATAGGTTCCCAATCCCACGGATTGATGACCTTCTGGACCAACTCAAGAGTGCAAATATTTCAGCAAGATCGACACCAAATCGGGTATCACCGGTACCAATTGAACCCTCCGTGTGGAAGAAGTTTGCCTTCAAAGCGAGGAGAGGCCTTTTTCGAATGGTGATCATGCCTTCGGGTTGACGAATGCTCCCATACCTTCATGAGGATGATGGATGACATCTTGCGGCCATTCACCAACTCATTTGTAGTGGTGTACTTGGATGACATTCTGATCTTCAGCAAGACTTGGGAAGAGCAACTTCATCACATCCGACAAGTCCTCCAAACACTGTGGCAACACAAGCTGTGTGCCAATCTGGAGAAGTGCACGTTTGGCATGACCCAGGTTCAATATTTGGGATACATTATTGATGAAGGGGGGTGCATGTGGATCCAGCCATGATCCAAGTCATTCAGGATTGGCCAGCCCCGACCACTATAACAGAGCTTCGCAGCTTTCTGGGTCTTGCTAATTTCTACCGCAGATTTGTGTTGAGATTCTCTCATATCACTTGGCCCTGGAGTCAAGTCACCAAAGGAGGAGCAAGAGAAAAATTATTTTGGTCGGAACCTCAATAGAAGAAGCCAGAAGGCGTTCTGAGAACTGAAAAAATCACCTCTGTTCTGCCCCAGTTCTCTCATTACCAGACTTGCAACAACCATTTGAGATCGAGACAGATGCCTTTGACTATGCTATTGGGGCAGTTCTTACTCAACAGGGACATCCAGTGGCATATCACAGTGAGACATTGTCTGACACAGTTCACAAGTATCCCACTTATGACAAAGAAATGTATTCCATTGTGCAAGCTTATCGAAAATGGAAGCATTACATTTGGGGGAAGGAAACAATCATCACCCTGAGACCCGCAGGCCTACGGTTACATAGAACACAAGGAGATTGAGAATGATCGCCATCGAAATGGTCTACATACTCTGCAACAGTTTCATTTGAACATCAAGTATAAGAAGGGTAGCACCAATCATGTTGCAGATTGCCTCAGCCGACCACCGATCGTGGCGCTCACCACTGTACTCAACGCTTGTGGGCACGGGACTTCTGATTGGCCGCTTCTCTATGAGAGTGACCCAAAATTCGGCCAAACTTACAAGGCACTCCTGGGGGGTACGCAAGTTCAAAATTTTCACCTCCAAGATGCACTTTTATGTCACATGGGACAAATTTGTGTTCCTTCAAGCGAGCGTGCCAAGATGATATGGGAAGCACACTACAATCGAGTCGCTGGGCATTTCGGGGTCGAGAAAATAGTAGCAATCCTGCAGAAGCATTTCTATTGGCCGAACCTTCGAAAGGATGTCGAGAAGCACATCAGATCTTGCACTGCTTGTGCCATTTCCAAACCAACCATCAAGAAGCAAGGCCTATATCCTCCTCTACCTACCCCTAGTCAACCTTGGGAATCCATCTCCATGGATTACATGTCGGGCCTACCTTCTACTAAGCAGGGAAATGACTGTGTTTTCGTGGTCGTCAACAAATTCTCGAAGATGGCCATTATGACGGCCTGCAAGAAGAATATCACAGTAGAAGCCACTGCTAAACTCTTCTTTGAACGAGTGTGGGTTCACTTTGGGATCCCACAGTCTATCATATCAGATCGGGATAGCAGGTTCCTCAGCACATTTTGGTCCAGCCTCTGGTCAATGTTGGATACCAAGCTCACCAATTCCACAGCTTTCCATCCCCAAACAGATGGCCAGACAGAGGTCATCAACAGAATGATTGTACACATTCTGCGCATGCACAATTCAAAGCATCCACGCACATGGGACGAGAGCCTCCCATATGTACAACATAGTTATAATCGGGCTCTCCACGGTTCAATCGGCCATAGCCCCTTTCAGGTGGGCTTGGGATTCCAGCCACGATGTCCTATTGACGTAGCCATACCATTGATAGCTGCTCCGACCGATTCAGCTCATGTCCAGTCTGAAGTTGACAAAGCAAGTAGCTTCATCGAGCGCATTCAACACATCCATCAATAGGTTCATGATATATTGGACAGAGCCAATGCCAAGTACAAGAAACGCCATGATCAACACCGGGTGCCACACAACTTCGAGGTGGGTGACAAAGTATGGCTACATTTGCAGAAGGAGCGCCTCACTAGACCCCACCGCAAGCTTCACCTACTTCGATACGGGCCGTACACCATCACCAAGGCTATAGGGAACAATGCCTTCGAGGTCAGTATTCCACCATTCCTTGGTCTGCACCCAGTCTTCAATGTGGATCGCCTTCGTCCTTACTTCCCACCTCTACTGGACACCTCGGACATTCAAGAACAACTCACACCAGCCCCGAGTTAAATCCGATTTGCATGGAGCAGGAGCCACCACAGTTGTATCATGGACATGTAAATCAGGAACACTCGCCAACATAAGATCCAACTGTATCGGGTTGTCAAAGGTAGCCAACTCCTACACCAAGGAAAGTGGTTCACCAGGGACCAAGTTCAGTAGAAGTTTCCTCATCTCATGGAGGAACTTAACGTAATGGGGACCATTGCTTCCTAAGGGGGGAGAAATGATCCCGGTGGATATTGGTGGTCACCCACCTATTCCACTTGGGGCCCCACCGTATCTATTTGAGTTTGCTGTTTAATACGATTTACTATTTTTAGCAGTT
>CM076577.1:278791653-279002486 GCA_034641835.2 Pinus albicaulis | reverse complement strand
AGGGCATGCACCTAATTCTATGGAAATCGGAGGTGTGTTAGAATTTTAAAGTGATATTTGAACAGGGCTAAGGCCCAACCCTCGTAGGTAATTTATTTTATTACAAAACCTTCAACTTCGTTCCAAGGATACGGCATAGTTCTGTGCTCATATCCTCTACCCAATTGAACAACACTTTCTCCTACCTGCAAGAACAATTCAGGAAATTCTGGGAGAGAAATGTTTTGAGCAAACCATTGCTGCCCTTGCTATCTCGGCCTATTAACCTCTGCAATTACTTCCTCTGTGACAGGAACTTCCAGACCTCTAACCCGCGAATGATTCTCCTCTAAATTTAGTGTGAATCCCATTGTGATACCTCCATCAAATCCCTGCAATCTGTCAAAGTAGATATCCCATCCTACGTCGAAAAAAACTTACCAAACCTCTGGATTGTTGCGAACTGAAACTATGTTTTCAGGCTCATGTCGCACAACCAGCCCACCCATACTGTGGAGACTTGTAGTAGTAGACCGTTGCGCAAGGTTGTGGGTACCAAATTTGGAGGAAAAACATAGTGAAAATGGAAAGGTGGTAACGGTAAATATGGTTGGTAACTCTCAAAAATCGAGAAAAATCATGAAAGAATATGATAAGTGTGGTAAAATAAAAATAATAATTGTTCGTACAAGGTGGATGACATATTACGAATCCCAATACGATTTAATGATGATACCACATATTGATGGGAATCATATGAGCGGAATTTCACACTTAACTTATGAGGCAATTATTACACTGTCCTTGGCATGACGACACCCCCCCAACTTAAATTTTTTCCATCCGCGGCATTAAAATCTTCACATGGGATATTTAATTCAATCAGTAAAAGTCACGTGGAGGCGTACCTGACAGCCTACCAGGATGATGTGATGGTTGGTAGGATGACAGCGCAGTAATGATGTGGATGGTGTAAATGCGCATCGTCTTTAACAAGAATGGAGTAACAACATTTGTGTAATAGCATTAGTGTAACAAATATGTAACAGATCGGTGTAACAACATTTGGGTGTGGATGCAGAAAGTGTTGTAACAACAATGTAACAATGGAGTGACAACATCGTCAGAATAAAGAGTGGGCATAAAGATCCGGTTTAACATCATCGTGTAACAACACCCTATGTAACAGAGAAGCAGTAACAACATCAAGCAGTAACAACATTTCCGTGTAACAAGATCCTGTAACATCGGTGTAACAACAAGTGGAGTAACAACATCGGTGTAACAACATCACAGTAGTAGCATCTCGATGGGGTCAAAAGACGTGTCCATTATTCAAGAGGTAACCGCGTAGCGGTGTAACAACATCGCGTGTAACCAAATGGGGGCATTGAGAAAACTGGCTATGGAAGAGAGGACAGGAAAATGACAGCTTGAATAATTTAAAATTTGTTCAAGTCTTTAGCAGCCATTTGCATCTCCTTACCCCTTCAAGCACAAAATAAAAAATCTGGTTTTCTTTGAGCTAAGCTGGAATAAATGAAAACTAGTCCCAGTTCAGAAAAATCTAAATCGTAGGTTACAAAAATCAATAGACTTGCAGTTGACATCAATTGTTTAAAAATGGGGTCCATCCACCCAACTGCCTACTATGCCAATAAATATTGAACTCAGTTGCATCAATGTTCATAGACATGCATTAAACTACCTTTATAAAGGTAATGGGGAAGTTTCTTCCCTAGATAATGGACAATAGTCCTGGTCCACTAATAAAATCAGAAGTTTATGGAAGAGGTAAAACTACCAAAAAAATCGAGAGAAGTTCAAGAACTAAAAAATTTCATTCAAGTTCATAGATGAAAAAGAATATAATCATACAAACAGACCACAATCCTTCTTCATATGAGAAAAACAGATTAAACAGTACAAGGCAAAGGATCAATGAAACAACCGGAATAGTAGTACTTATAACTCTTGATCTCCTTCTTTGTCCTGGTTCGAAATGTCGACAGTAAATATCTACTTAATACGATGGATCCGGGAAAAAACATTATTACAAAATAAAAATCAATCAAAAAACTCTTGACCTTTTAAAACAAGAACAAAATAGAAATTGTAGGAAACTGAACCAACCTCTGTATCACATGCATGAATAAGATTTTTCTACTCTCCCATCAGCTTCCCTGCAACCATCTTTGCAGTCTCCACTCTCCACATCCTCAACAATGCAAATATTTTTGTATAAATGAATAAGTTTCTCCGGAACATTGTTGCTATCACTGTCTGTAACACCAGTTCAACCTTCATTAATTGCAGAATCTTGACCATTGTCCAGCCCAATATGCTCACCCTTAGTTACAGAAATTTCTATGTTTTTCTGCTCTATCCTGCAACTGCCTCCGTCCTCCATTTGTAAAGGCCTCCCTTTCTTGTCTTCCTGATTCAATGGGGTTTCCTCGAGATTCCTTTGTACAAACTTGTTACCAGAAACTCCACCTGCGTCAGTCATATGAGACATATGGCCTGTTGTTTTTGTGATTCCTGAATGAAAACCAACCTTTTCTAAAGATGTCACCGGCTTGATTAAAGGATTCTTGGGTGAATAAATATTTCAATTTTCTAGATGTTGTAGTCCTTGATTTTGTGCTGAAGTGGTTTTATTCGGATTGGATAAACTAACTTGTTTGCCTCCTATTTCTGTGGCTATAGGACCCTGAACAGGAACATTTTCTTCAACGGACACACAATCTAGTTTTTGTATAAGAGCCCCACAGTCTAATGCAGGTGAAGTAAGCATTAGCATATTGTCTCTACCTTGATTACTCATTGATAAAACCTCTTATGTTCTAGAAGAAGGGTTTGTATCTAATGTCATAGGCTGGGTATCAGTTCCTACACTGCACATACTGCCTTCTGCATGACTTCTCATAGCATTTATTCTCTCAATTTCTTTCCGCCAAGCTTTGTTGTCCGACTTCATTGCTAGAGCTTTTTTGGAGGCAATATTAAGACCTTGAGGAGTGTAACGTGCATATGTACCTAATGTCATAGGCTGGCTATCAGTTCGTACACTACCCACACTGCCTTCTGCATAACTTCTCATAGCGTTAATTCTCTTTGTTTCTTTCTGCCAAGGTTCTCTGTCCAACTTCATTGCTAGAGCTTTCTTTTGGGCAATAGTAAGACCTTGAAGAGGATAAAATATAATTATATATATTGACTTGTAGTCTTTCTATCTAATGCCATAAGATGGCTATCAGTTCGTACACTGCCCGTATTGCCTTGTGCATGACTTCTCATAGCGTTTATTTTCTCTATTTCTCTCTGCATATTGATTTTGGTCTTGCCTCAACTGTGTTTGGTTTCTGGAAGTTTGCATATTTTCCCGGCGATAGCTATATTGCCCCTTTTGAGAGGTACCACAATGGTAATAAGGCGGGACGCTATTCAAAGCACTTGATGGAGACCAGTATCTTTTATTATGATTTGGACTTGATTCCCTCAGTTTCAAGCTACTAGACCTCATTCTCACTACATTGTTCATATCGTCTAAACCCTTGTCAAAGTCACGGGTTCTATGCAGACAAATATCGCTATCTTCTGGCGTATATGCATTGTGGCCTCTGTATTGGTCAGATATGGGTCTAGTTAGCTGGCAATCGGCTTGAGAACCCCTATACACTGCAAAGTTTTCTCTAGCATTGGAAGAATCTCGGTCATGGCTAGACAATGAATGATGGTTGGAAGAGACAGACCGTTTTATGGCTCTAGAATCACCTAACGATTTTGAACTAAGCTTTGAGCTATTTCCTCGGTGATCGCCTAAATGTGACTCCCCTGAGCTGTTGTGCCTCCGTGAATGTGACACTCCTAAGCTCAATTACCTAAATCGAATTTGTAGATAACTATGAGAAAGGCATCTGAGGCAAAGTTATAACTAAAACATAAATTAATACAGGAGACTGGAATAGTTTTTTATATTAAGTCAACAGCATTTCCATCAACAATACACCAAGAATGACAAGTCGAGTTGTTTTTAGTTTTTTTTGCTGATTCTTCTAATCAAATTTATTTAAAATTTGGTAAGAATTCATTGATTGAAATCAAGTAATTCTACACAATGAAATGCGAGTGCTGAATCATATATACAGTAAAAAAAAACTAATTTAAATCACACAAATAAAAATCAAAATTTCACCTGAAGCTCCAAAAAAATATCACTAAGCATAAACACAATTCCTTTCAAAAAAACTCACTAAAAATAAACATAATTCCTTTAAAATATAGTATGGCAATATATATTTCAAAAGCATTCATAATGTACTCAAATGTATCACAGTAAAAGAAGATTTAACAAACTGGTATGTGAAAATCCTTTTTTTTCATTCAGTGTAATTGAGGAAGGATACAAGCTTAAGAAAACTGAAAACTTTACATCTCATTAACCTTTTATAGGACAAGCTCCCTTCATTGGTTGGGCATCATCTCCTATAATTTCAAGCCATGCAACTACTTCTTGAATTGTGGGTCTTTTAAATTGGTTTTGATTAGTACACATGCAAGCAACATCAAGTACCTGCAACATTTGATCCTCATATCCTTTGCCCTGGATCAAAGGATCAAAGACCTTCTCCTTCTTACCTTCGGACCTCATTTGCTGCACCCATGTCACCAAATCACTGCTTATTATTGACTTGGAGACTTCAACTGGCCGCCTTCTAGTGAGCAGCTCCAAAATAACAACCCCCAAACTGTAGACATCACCTCTGAGAGTAGCTACCCATGCTTGTCCATACTCAGGGGGAATGTATCCCAGAGTGCCTACTAATTCTGTGGTCACATGTGTATCAAATGGAAAAATCAACCTTGAAAGGTCAAATCTGCAACATAAGCACAAATTGCTCATCCCAGAAATATTACTAGACTTTAATATCACAAATTAACAGTGTGAGGATCACCAGAACACAAAATATGCCAGCTTTGCTCGCTCCTTGGGCTATTCTTAGTCGAGTAGAGCGGTCAACATTAGGATTCCATCATTCCTTTCATGCAACCAATAATCCAAACTCCCATTTTCCATGTAGGAGTAAATAAGCAACCTGCAATTGCCAATTCTGCAATACCCTTGCAAGCATTTTAAGATTCTTATGTTGTCCTCTTGACAAGCTTCCACTTCTGCTGTGAATTCACGCTCCATCTGACCACAATCTCCTGTTAATCTTTTGATAGCTACTTTTGTACCATTCCCCAAGGTGGCTTTATATACCAATCCAAATCCTCCACATCCAATGATGTTGGCTTGATCAAAATTATTGGTGGCTTTCAGGATATACAGTAAAAAAAAACTAATTTAAATCACACAAATCAAAATCAAAATTTCACCTGAAGCTCCAAAAAAATCTCACTAAGCATAAACACAATTCCTTTCAAAAAAATCTCACTAAACATAAACACAATTCCTTTAAAATATAGTATGGCAATATATATTTCAAAAGCATTCATAATGTACTCAAATGTATCACAGTAAAAGAAGATTTAACAAACTGGTATGTTAAAATCCTTTTTTTTCATTTAGTGTAATTGAGGAAGGATACAAGCTTAAGAAAACTGAAAACTTTACATATCTTTAACCTTTTACAGGACAAGCTCCCTTCATTGGTTGGGCATCATCTCCTACTCTCATTCAAGCCATACAGCTACTTCTTGTTTGTGGGTCTTTTAAATTGGTTTTGATTAGTACACATGCAAGCAACATCAAGTACCTGCAACATTTGATCCTCATATCCTTTTCCCTGGATCAAAGGATCAAAGACCTCCTCCTGCTTACCTTCAGACCTCATTTACTGCACCCATGTGACCAAATCACTGCTTATTATTGACTTGGAGACTTCAACTGGGCGCCTTCTAGTGATCAGCTCCAAAATAACAACCCCCAAACTGTAGACATCACCTTTGAGAGTAGCTACCCATGCTTGTCCATACTCAGGGGGAATGTATCCCAGAGTGCCTACTAATTCTGTGGTCACATGTGTATCAAATAGCAAAATCAACCTTGAAAGGCCAAAATCTACAACATAAGCTTCAAATTGCTCATCTAAGAGAATATTACTAGACTTGATATCTCGATGTACAATGTGAGGATCACATACCCTATGCAAATATGCCAACCCCCTGCTTGCTCCTTGAGCTATTCTTAGTCGAGTAGGCCAGTCCAACATTGGGCTTCCATCATGCCTTTCATGCAACCAATAATCCAAACTCCCATTTTCCATGTAGGAGTAAATAAGCAACCTGCAATTTCCAATTCTGCAATACCCTTGCAACGATACAAGATTCTTATGTTGAGCTCTTGACAAAGCTTCCACTTCTGCTGTGAATTCACGCTCCATCTGACCACAATCTCCTGTTAATATTTTGATAGCTACTTTTGTACCATTCCCCAAGGTGGCTTTATATACCAATCCAAATCCTCCACATCCAATGATGTTGGCCTGATCAAAATTATTGGTGGCTTTCAGGATATACAGTAAAAAAAAACTAATTTAAATCACACAAATCAAAATCAAAATTTCACGTGAAGCTCCAAAAAAATCTCACTAAGCATAAACACAATTCCTTTCAAAAAAATCTCACTAAACATAAACACAATTCCTTTAAAATATAGTATGGCAATATATATTTCAAAAGCATTCATAATGTACTCAAATGTATCACAGTAAAAGAAGATTTAACAAACTGGTATGTGAAAATCCTTTTTTTTCATTCATTGTAATTGAGGAAGGATACAAGCTTAAGAAAACTGAAAACTTTACATAGGATTAACCTTTTACAGGACAAGCTCCCTTCATTGGTTGGGCATCATCTCCTATAATTTCAAGCCATGCAACTACTTCTTGAATTGTGGGTCATTTAAATTGGTTTTGATTAGTACACATGCAAGCAACATCAAGTACCTGCAACATTTGATCCTTATATCCTTTGCCCTGGATCAAAGGATCAAAGACCTCCTCCTGCTTACCTTCGGACCTCATTTGCTGCACCCATGTCACCAAATCACTGCTTATTATTGACTTGGAGACTTCAACTGGGCGCCTTCTAGTGAGCAGCTCCAAAATAACAACCCCCAAACTGTAGACATCACCTCTGAGAGTAGCTACCCATGCTTGTCCATACTTAGGGGGAATGTATCCCAGAGTGCCTACTAATTCTGTGGTCACATGTGTATCAAATGGCAAAATCAACCTTGAAAGGCCAAAATCTGCAACATAAGCTTAAAATTGCTCATCTAAGAGAATATTACTGGACTTAATATCTCGATGTACAATGTGAGGATCACATACCCTATGCAAATATGCCAACCCCCTGCTTGCTCCTTGAGCTATTCTTAGTCAAGTAGGCCAGTCCAACATTGGGCTTCCATCATGCCTTTCATGCAACCAATAATCCAAACTCCCATTTTCCATGTAGGAGTAAATAAGCAACCTGCAATTGCCAATTTTGCAATACCCTTGCAACGATACAAGATTCTTATGTTGAGCTCTTGACAAAGCTTCCACTTCTGCTATGAATTCACACTGCATCTGACCACAATCTTCTGTTAATCTTTTGATAGCTACTTTTGTACCATTCCCCAAGGTGGCTTTATATACCAATCCAAATCCTCCACATACTTCTTTGTTGGCTACGATCAAAATTGTTGGTGGCTTTCGGGGATATACGGTAAAAAAAAACTAATTTAAATCACACAAATCAAAATTAAAAATTTCACAGGCTCCAAAATCTACTACTTCAACATAAACACAATTCCTTTCAAAAAAATCTCACTAAACATAAACACAATTCCTTTAAAATATAGTATGGCAATATATATTTAAAAAGCATTCATAATGTACTCAAATGTATCACAGTAAAAGAAGATTTAACAAACTGGTATGTGAAAATCCTTTTTTTCATTCAGTGTAATTGAGGAAGGATACAAGCTTAAGAAAACTGAAAACTTTACATATCATTAACCTTTTACAGGACAAGCTCCCTTCATTGGTTGGGCATCATCTCCTATAATTTCAAGCCATGAAACTACTTCTTGAATTGTGGGTCTTTTAAATTGGTTTTGATTAGTTCACATGCAAGCAACATCAAGTACCTGCAACATTTGATCCTCATATCCTTTGCCCTGGATCAAACGATCAAAGACCTCCTCCTGCTTACCTTCAGACCTCATTTGCTGCACCCATGACACCAAATCACTGCTTATTATTGACTTGGAGACTTCAACTGGCCGCCTTCTAGTGAGCAGCTCCAAAATAACAACCCCCAAACTGTAGACATCACCTTTGAGAGTAGCTACCCATGCTTGTCCATACTCAGGGGGAATGTATCCCAGAGTGCCTACTAATTTTGTGGTCACATGTGTATCAAATGGAAAAATCAACCTTGAAAGGCCAAAATCTGCAACATAAGCTTCAAATTGCTCATCTAAGAGAATATTACTAGACTTAATATCTCGATGTACAATGTGAGGATCACACACCCTATGCAAATATGCCAACCCTCTGCTTGCTCCTTGAGCTATTCTTAGTCGAGTAGGCCAGTCCAACATTGGGCTTCCATCATTCCTTTCATGCAACCAATAATCCAAACTCCCATTTTCCATGTAGGAGTAAATAAGCAACCTGCAATTGCCAATTCTGCAATACCCTTCTTCCACTTCTGCTATGAATTCACGCTCCATCTGACCACAATCTCCTGTTAATATTTTGATAGCTACTTTTTTACCATTTCCCAAGGTGGCTTTATATACCAATCCAAATCCTCCACATCCAATGATGTTGGCTTGATCAAAATTATTGGTGGCTTTCAGGATATCAGCCACAGTCAGGTCCTTGATATCATGATTTTGGAATAGAAGCACCAAGGAAGATCCTAAAGCATCAGAGATTCCATGAGACATGCTGCACTGTATCTCATTTACATATGCCTTAGTTTTAATGGGTTTTCTTGATAGGCTCCACAACAATGCACCTAGCAAAAGAGCAATACCAACTCCAACACTAACTGCTATACCTAAGATGCCATTCCTGTTCAATCTCCGAGTCTTGACTTAGAAACCCATGTAATCATAACCTGGCTTTAAAATACTGGCATTGCAGGGAGAAAGAGGCGGTCCATATAGACCAGGGTTGCCTTCAAAACTAGATTTTGGAAAAGTATCGAACTGCTTTCCTGAAGGAATAAGTCCTTCCAAATGGTTATTGGATACATTGAATTTTGACAAAAATGTGAGTTCCTAAAGAGATGTGGGTATTCTTCCAGTCAGACTATTGTCTGAGAGATCTAAACTCTCCAAGTTGGTATGTTCCCTGTTAAACTGTTGCTCCTTAATTCCAAAATGTGAAGCATTTTCATGCACCCGAATTCTGGCCATATACTTCCATTGAGATTATTGTTGCTTAAGTATATCGCAAGAGGAAACTTGGACAGCTGCTTGTACTGCAGTCCAGATGCATTTTCATTGTGCTTAACAATTAGTGGCAATTCAAAGGAAGTTTGATCCATATCAGTGTAATTTTTCTTAGATATTAGGCTAGGCAGCTTTGTGATTTCAAGGGGAATCGATCCAGAGAAGGAATTGTTTGCAATATCCAAGTAAAAAAGAGACTGGAAACTGCCAATCCAATGTGGAATGCTTCCAGTGAGTTTATTCCAGGAAAGGTCCAATACCTGCAACTTTGAACAATTCCTCAACCAGCTGGGAAACTTCCCTGAAAGAGAACAATTTCCAAGGGCAAGAATCTAAAGCCCTTCAAAGCCCGTGATGCCTTGCGGAATGGACTCCTGATGGAAGTTCTTAAACAAAATCAAAATGCTGAGGTTCCTGAAGTCCTGAAAAACATGAAGGGCTCTTGTAATATTTCTCAGGCTATTGTTTGAGATGGAGAAAAAGGTGAGAGACTTAAGAGATGTCATGCTCTCTGGGATTTGACCTTCAAGTTTGTTTCTTGACAAGCTTAATGACTTGATCTTTATGCAGGTCGATAAAGTAGGTGGAAACTGACCGGAGAACTGATTGGAAGCAACATCAAGTGAAATCAGGTCAGGAAATCTTCTGAAATCAAGATGGATCTCTCCGCTCAGAGAATTGTTCCTCAGGTTGATGACTTGCAATTTGTGACACTGAGATAAAGATGTTGGCAGGCCTCCACTGAACTGATTGCTATAGAGAACGAGTTGTTCCAACTTCTCAAGCTTTCCAAGCTGCTTGGGAAGATTTCCTGTGAAATTGTTGCCATAGAGAGACAAAATGGTGAGATTTGAAAGGTACCCAATATCAGAATTCAGAGCCCCAGAAAGCCTGTTGATGGGTGCATAGAACTTTATCAAATATGATATATTATATAGATCCTTCGAGAGAATTCCCACGAGGTTGTTGAAACCCACTTCGAACTCCTCAAGTACCTTACATTCTTGCAGCCCTTCATCAAGGCGTCCCTCAAATCTATTCATCGAGAAATCAAGGACCCTGATTGAGCTAAAATTCCTGCAAATAACTGTTGGAATTGGACCAGTGAAAGAATTGTTACTAACATTAACGGCAATCAGATTTGAAAGAAAGCCGAGGTGGGAAGCCTATCTGAAAAGGAATTGCTTGAAACGTTGATGGATTAAATCTCCAAGTCTCTGCTATATACGAACTATGGGAGGCCCTAACGGAGTCCGGACCAGAGAGAGTCGGCCAGGCCCTAACGGACCATGATGGGATTCCTGTGACTGTTTTTTTTCCGACTCAGCCAGCAAGAACTTAGAAGATAGATGTGCACAAATCCCAGCCACTTCTCTGAACCACTGAAAAAATAGGGCGAATGCCATGGAAATCTGGAAAATCGATTGAAAAAATGGGGCGAATGCCATAGAAATCTGGAAAATCGGGGGCGAATTTCATGTTTCTAGTTTTGTGCACCCTTTTTTTGGTGGGCTAATATTAAATAATTATTTATTTTTAAAATATTTTTCGGGCTAACTTTATTAAACTATAAAAATTGAGTTTTATATAAAAAATTCGCCCTAATAAAATATAAATCCCTTAAAATTCGCCTTTGGGCTAAAATTTTCCCCTAAAATTTTCCCTGCAAATCTTGAAAGTATATTGGTTTCTAAAAACCCTATAATTACAGAATCATTGATCTGTCTGGATGGGATAGCTTCAATCCATTTAGTAAAGTAATATTTGGCAGTAAGGATCCGTCTGTGTTGTCCAGAATAAGGAGGATGGATTTCTCCAATAAAATCTAGTCCCCATTGTTAGTCCCCATTGTTGAAAGGGTCTCTCGGTGGAAATTGGTTTTAATGGTCAAGGTAACAATTTTCTCTTGCCTTCGAAGATCTGACACTTATGACAAGCAGTTACAAATTTCTTAACATCTGAAAACAAGGTTGGACAATAAAAACCAACCCTCAAGATCTTATCTGCAGTTGACTTCCAGTAGAGGTGTCCACCACAATCTCCTGCATGAAATTCATTAAGAACCTTGTCAGTTTCATCTTTCAATAAACAATTTAATAGAATTCCATCACGATTCTTCCAAAAAAGAGCACTATCTAAAATACAATACTTTAAAGATGTCATTTTTAAGAACCTTTGTTTCGTTCTGGATAACCCTGGAGGAGCTTGCAGGTTTAGCAAAACATAAATGATATTAGTGTACCAGGGTGAGTCTAAAAAGGCTTGACTGATTTGTGGAGTTTTCATCTCCTGTTCGTCATCCAGTTCATTAATATCCAGGGCTTGGCAATTTGTTTCAGTCATGAGTTGAGCCAAACCTTGACCTTTTATGAGTTTTGTTGGTTTTATTTCAATATCATATTCTAATATGGTAGCTATCCACTTACCTCTTTTTCCTTCAATACCATCTTGAGTTAAGATGTCTTTAACGACAGCATTAGGTACATAAGCTATCACATGAAAATACAATATATAAACTCTGAAATCTTTAACTGCTTTTACAAGTGAAAAATCTTGTTTCTCCATAATATTATATTTCAATGATGCATCTCTAAGTGCTTTACTAAAAAAGGCTATTGGTTTTTCACATCCTTGATCATCCTTTTGTAGTAAAACAGCTGCAACTGTATGTTCAGAAGCGAATGAAAAAATTGTGAAATATCTATCAAATTTTGGACTGGTAAGAACTGGTGTTTTGGTCAAAGCTATTTTGATTTCTTCAAATGATTGCTTGGCTTCCACGGTCCAGTCAATACTTGAATCCTTTCTTAACATGTTAGTAAGCAGTCTAAGTAATTCAGCTAAACTAGAAATGAATCTTCTCAAAAAATTGATCTTTCCTATGAAAGCTTGAAGTTCTTTAATGTTTCTGGGATGCGGTATCTGCAAAAGGGCTTGTATTCTTTCAGGATCAATTCTAATGCCATCTTTAGAAATAATGTGACCTAGGAGCTTTCCTTCTTCAAGACCAAACAATGATTTTTTTGGATTTAAATAAATACCATACTTTCTGCATTTTATAAACACTTGCCTTAGATGATCTAAATGTTGTTGATCTGTTTTGGAAAAAATAGTTAAATCATCTAGATAAATAACCAGAAAATCATGAATTTATTTGGAAAAGGCAATGTCCATTTCTCTTTGGAAGGTTGCTCCTGCGTTTTTGAGTCCAAAAGGCATCTTAACATATTTAAATGTACCCCATGGTGTTGTAAATGCTGTTTTGCCTTGATCATCAGGATGAACCAAAATTTGGTTATACCCTGAAAATCCATCCAGAAGAGAAATTCTTGAAGATCCCACTACCCTTTGTAAGATATGGTCCATTTTAGGCAGAGGATAGTTATCTTTTAAAGAAAATTTGTTTAAATTTCTCAAATCGACACATATTCTAATCTCTCCAGTCTTTTTTCTTGTTGGTACTAAATTAGAAACCCATTCAGAAAATCTGATAGGAGCTATAATTCCTGCTTCATACATTCTTTTAATTTCTTTCTCAATTGAAGGTAGTAAAACAGGGTTGATCCTTCTAAGTTTCTGTTTGAAAGGTTTCTAATCTGGTTTCAAAGGTATTGTATGTTGAATTATTGATGTATCATATGATTTAAGATCTTCATAACTCCAGGCAAAAACATCCTGGAATTCTTTTAACAGTTCAACATATTTAACTTTTTGATCCTCTGGAAGAGATTTAGATAACTTAACCATCTTGGGATTTTCTTGAGTTCCTAAATTGTATTCTTCAATGTCAGCTTTTACCAGTTCCATTTTGGGTTTTAATGGAATGTCATTTGAGTCAAAAATATCTTCTAAAGGAGTTAATCCTTTGGGTAAATGATTATATTTCAGATTGATAATTTCAGATTCATCTTCTATAATCTCATCGATTTCCATTTGTTTCAAATCCTGCATATCTTTTTTAGTGAATTTGGTTGGGTGAAGCATGTGAATTGCAGTTTCTTCTTAAATATCTGTTGCTTGTTTATCCATTTGATTAGATTCATTGATTGTTGTGTCTTCATCTATACTACTATTAGAGAACTCATTTTCTAAGGTCAAAAAATTGTTAATCTGACTATTATTTACAAATACTTTCCAATTCAAGAGATTGTCCGGTATAGCAGGTCTATGTCTAATCTCAGCTGTGAACTGATGATTAGGTCCAAAAGGTAATTTACAGGTGCTAGCGAACGTTGCAAGGCTGTGAGCATGCAAATTTTGTTTTCTAGGAATTTTGGCAAGTTGAGCTTGTAGAAAAGTGTTGAGAATTTCCACAATTGTTTCTCTGTATTGTTTCAATCTGGGGTCTTTTGTTGAACATTCACCATTGATCTGTTGAATAATTAACTCAGAGTCTCCTATGATTGATACTCTAATTGCTCCTAACTTTTTGACATGTTTAAGCCCTAACAAAAGAGCTTCATACTTTGCCATGTTGTTAGTGCATCTAAAATTCAATCTATAAGCCTGACCTTCAGCATGATCATTTTCAACATTATGTATCCAAATTCCAGCCCCTGCTCCTAATTTATTCACCGAACCATCAAATTCTAAATGCCATAGAATCTCATGTTCATAATCTTCATCAACTGTTTTAACATGTTTCATAACAGGTAGCTCTGGTTTTTCAATTTTTGCTGATATCTCTGGAATGTTTGATGTTTCTTTGTTTTCAGAAATTTCTTCAATTTGAACAGTAGATTTAGTTATAGTTTCTGTTTCTGGTGCTTCTAGTTCAGTAGGAAGGTCCAATTCAGCATTATAAAGGATGAAAGAGTCCATATCAGAATGTCCTAAATAGACAGGGAAGTTTTCAGGCTTCTCTTGACTACTCACTAAATATTTCATCAAGGTCTCTCTGTATATTCTTTTAGGTTGACCAAATACTGAAATCATAGCATATGCCATATCTAATTGAAGAGATCCTCCGAGTTTGGCACCCTAGGATCTAGACAAAAACATACCATATTTGGGATGAATGTCTGCAACTACTATATCCATCAAAATAGATTTCACAGGGTATTGCACCAAAGTAACACACAAATCTTTAATCAAACCTAAACATCTTACCTGACTCGAATCAAAAGAGAAAAGATATTTATATGGTCTGGTAATGTCTAGATTTAATATTTCCATCACAGCTTTTGGCATTAAATTGTGGGATGCTCCAGAATCAAGCATGGCGTTATGAAGTATTTTTTCATGAACATTCAAGCTCACATAAAATGGAGGAGTTCCTCCACTTTCCGGTTTGACATTTACTTCAGGGCCAAAAAGTAGTCTGGGTTGATCATCAAAAACATTCACTGAATCATCCATTCCAGTAATGTTAAGGGATCTGCTGATTTGGATTCTATAAACATCATGTTTAGCTAATTCTGCTAATGGAACAACTATCTTTAGTTTACCTATTTCAGCTTCTAGATTGAAAGATTTTTCTGTTTGAGCTCTAGTATTTTGAACAGTTGGATTTTCTCTATTTTTTGGGTCTTCAGCGTTTTTCTCTTTTTCATGAGTGGGATTATGAGTTGAAGGTGTTTCTGAATTAACTTGTACTGGTTCTTCTACATTTCCTGCAGAAGGAAAAGTATTCGAAAGTTGTTTATTATTCAGTTGATTGTCAGACACATCTTCAATTATTGGATTAGGGGGGTTAGAATTTGTTCTAGAAAGAATTTGTACAGGAGGGGTGTTAGTTTTACCTTTGACTTTTTGTTTTACAACTTTCTGTTTGCTATTCTTTGGCACATCAACCCGTCTGCTTCTCAAATTGTACTGTTTATGAACTTCATAAATTGTTGTGTCATAACCTTCTTTAAAATCAAAAGTTTCTCCTAAATGAGTTTGAAATGTTTCAAGAATATGATTTTCTTGATCATCTTCAGATAGGAAAACTTCTGGTTCATTCTTATTCTTAGTCACATTATTTATTTCAACATCCTCTATTGGTTCTTCAGAAGATGAACCTTCAACAAAATTTTCTTGGAATGGTGGCCTGATGCTTTGGTCATGGAAATTTTTCCCAGTATTTTGATTTTGATTTCTTCTGAAGTTTGGGTTTCTAACAACATTTTGACCATCGCCAGAAGACTTTATTTCGATTGTCTCTACTCTGTCTCCCAATATTTCCATACCTTTAATAATTGCATCCATCTTTCTTTCAAAAGCCGAAGGCTCTTCATTTATAGGCATCCTTCTTTCAGCCCTAGCTCTAGCACATTTTTCTATGAGGTTAGCCTCAACACTAACCACTATAATTTGCATCTCTTCTAGAGTTTGGGGGGCTCTTTCCCTAAGTGAGTACGCTATGTCAGAGTCAAACCCATCAGCGAATTTAACTAGTACTGAATCCGGAGGTGGTCTAAGGTTTTGGGGGACAACGTTGTAGGCTTCGTTAAATCTGATGATATAATCTTGCACTGTTTCATTAGGTCTTCTTTTCAATTTTTCAAATTCTGATAGGATTTGAAGAGGGTCTTTCTTCTTCTCCCATCTATTCAAAAATGCCCTATACAAAGTTGGTAAGTCAGCAATATTGTTTGGAGCAAGGGCCCTAAACCATGTCCTGACTTCCCCAGTAAGACTCTGGACAAAAATTCTCATTCAGACATCATTAGCGTCAATTTCATAAAATTCAAAGTAATCGGTCATCCTTTTGGTATGTTGTTGAGTTGTGTAAGTACCGAAACCATCAAAAGGGGTGATCTTACTCTGATAATCTTGAGGCAAAGCAGCAGGGTTGCCTGGCAACTGTAATTGAGCATATCTATTGGCCATTGGAAGGTGTAATGGAATAACAGGTGATGAT
The DNA here is from genome assembly GCA_034641835.2 of Pinus albicaulis. Classification (NCBI taxonomy): domain Eukaryota; kingdom Viridiplantae; phylum Streptophyta; class Pinopsida; order Pinales; family Pinaceae; genus Pinus; species Pinus albicaulis. Next base: position 278,986,200 of record CM076577.1, on the reverse strand, counting down.
TGTCTAGAAGGAGGTGGAGGAGTAGAAGGAGTGGCTTGTGTTTGAGAAGTTTAGGGAAAAGTAGCTGAACTCAGGGAAGTTGTAGTAATTATAGAAGTGTTTGAGGTTTCTTCAAAGGTCTGTTTAGAATGAATGGAATTTTTTAAATGTCTGTGAAGATGAAATGAAACAAATTTCAATTGTAGATCTTCAAGAAATAATGGGTCCAGAACCAGTCTAGACAATTCAGTTTCAGAAAAATTCACAAATAAAGATGTTTCGAATCGCTCATCAAAAGGCTCTTCATCAAAATAAATCCACTTTACAGGACAAGATGCTGATCTATAAAGAGGTCGAGAACTTCCAGAGCTTTCTTGACTTTCTATTTCAGAGCTTTCTTGACTTCTAAGAATCCTAGGAATCAGATTGGGATTTTCGAATACAGGAGGTGGATTAGGGTCAGGATTTGACCTGGTATAACGAATCCTTTCTGAAGCCAGTTTTCTTAGTAATGTTTCTTTTAGGTTTTTTGTTTTAAATGAAATGAAAATACAACTTCGACAAATTCTTCAAGAAATTAAAGATTTTTTATAAAAAAATTCTCAAATATTTATTGAACTAGAGAATATGATTGAATGTTTGAAACAAAAGTTCAGTTATTAAGCTAAACCAGAGATAGACTGAAGCAAAATTTATTTACTGTGCAATTGCAGAGGAAAAGAATTTCAAAGGCTACCTAGCTGATCTTCAGACTCTGTCTATAGCTTATAAGAAAACAATAATAACATTAAAATGATTCAGATCCCCAGTGGAGTCGCCACTATGTTATCACTCAGATTTTCCTATAAGTTGTTGGAAGAGGACAGGGGTCCGAGGTAACCACAAACCAACCTTCAGATACAGAATCTAGCCAATCTGTATCCAGAGAGGGCTCTCTCTTTAAAATATAGCTTTGTTTTCTAGAAAATATTAAGCTATTTATAAGTCCAGGGTTTTTGTTTGAATTTGAATGGTGGAATCCTCCAACTAAGGGCAAGATTGAGTATTTCAGGCCATTGGGCTATGGAGTCGAAAGGATGGCTTTACTGGATAAATTTTTTATACTAAAGATGGCTTTGCAGGGCAAGATAGCCAAACAGAGAACAATTTTAGATATTAAAGTGAATGGGATGGATTTTGAAGGGATGAAAGGAAATTAAGAATCTTTCAACATGTTCAAAGAAAGAAAGTGAACGATTACAAATAAAGAGCAATTAAGAATTCTTTAATATAGTAATCAAAATTTTTAAACCAACGAAACAAGAGCAATTAAGAATTCATTGTTTATAACTAGTTTAGAAGAAAACATTTAGAATAATCACAATTGAAATCATAGTACACTTAAGCAATTTCTAATTTATTCTTTTTTGTCAATTATTCAGAAATGGAACACAGTGATATTATAAACAGAAATAAAACTTAAAACATAGGATAGAAATGACTTATTGAACTGTAGTATGACACATGCATCCTGCAAAAAGTCTTGAACTTCAATTCATCATCCAGCAAGCCACAAAGAAATTTCTCCAAAGCACTTTTATTCCAAAAAGTCAATGTTACAGCAAAGTAGAAGAATCCACCCTCAATAAGTCAATTGAGGGCTTATTTATACAAAAAATCATACAAAATATCTCTTAACAAAACGAGATATAATCTAAGGTGACTCACTAATAAGTTACAATAAAAATAGAGACAAATGGTCTCATGGATACGACAAGAAGTAACAGATGTTGTGCTATTCCCTCATTTCGAGAATGTGCTGGAGGCAGGTGCTATTTTTTAACTCATCGTTGTCTTCTTCAATAATTTTGTTTTAACCGACTTGCTTCACTGATACTCTTCGTTCCTACTGATACACTTTAACTGAACTGATACTCTTTAACCTTTGTTTGTCCTTTTATCCTTTATACTGTACTAAATAGGAAAAATTTTGTATAAGGATAAATTTTACAAAAGTTCCAATAAATCTTCCCACCATTTCTCTTATGCTATTCTTGTCCGTTGAAGCTTCCTTAAGGTTTCATCAGCCTCGGTATATCTAAAGAAATTAGGCTGGTTACGAAACAAATGCCTTACTTCATGTTCCAGATAAAACAAATTCTCTAATCTATCATGAAGATTCCTTCCTGTAGGTAATGTTGCTTGTGATGAACTGGCTGAGGAATTGGCTAGATTGTGAGCATGTATGTCCAAGTTCTTAACATAAGTTTCCAGGTCCATTATTTTATCTTCTAAAACCATAGGGCTGGGAAACCCTTTATTCAATAAAAAATTAAACCTTTCTCTGAAAGCAATTATTTCTGCCTACATGTCAAAGCACCTTCTTTCCAAATTTTGCATAAGAGTCCTTTTAGTAAAAACTCTTTTTATTTCTAAGATTGTTGCAGTTCTATCCTGAATACCCACTTCTTCAAGCTGCTGTCTGGTTTGGGTGTTTAGAAACTGAATAATATTATTAGCTTCCTCAGGCCTATTTCCCAATTCTGCTCATGTATTCTCAACTTCATCTAGAGCTACTCTGACCAAATCATTATGTTCGTACATTATTTGGATTGAGGACCAGATATCTTTTATTGATTGACTAATATTATCCCAAAGAATGTCATTTATTTCTCTCAAAGGCTTCTCCAATGTGAGATGCTTTTCTAATGCTTTAACCAATTTTTCCAATCTCTTGATTTCTCTTGATTTGTCAGCAACACTCATTTTTGAAAGATCATATCTTTGTTCTAAATTGATAAGTTGTAACTTTGTGTGCTAAAGTTTAGTCACTTGAAGTTTCAAGTCATTCATTTACTTTACTAATTTTTCTGAACTCAAATTAGAAGTGTCTACCTGTGATGATTCTGCTGGCTGACCTGTTGGCTATGTACCTATAATTGCCTCTGTTTTAGATGTTGGAAGAGCAGATTGTTTGTCTTTCAGTGCTTGCTCCAGTTTTTTTTCTGTTTCAGTCAGTTGCTCATTCATTTTCAAGAGCAACTCCATCATTTCTTCTTCAGAATTCTTCTTTATTATTTCTTCAGTTTGAGGATGTCTGGAGGCTGGCAATTTCAACTGTTTTCTCAATGCAGCAATGCCATCATCTTTTTTCTTGATTAGAGTTTCTATTCCTTTGACATCCTTTGGATTGTGACCTAATCCAAGTATTACTTCCTCCAATGTTTTTATTTTGTTATATTTTGCTTGAGAAGAAGCCTTTTCAAGCTGCAATTGTGTATTGGTGTTCTCCAAAGAATCCTGTAACTTGTGCGCTACCATGGACTTATCAGTCAAAGTATAATAAATCATTTCCCCGGTCTGCTTATGTAATTAAATTTGGTCTAAAGGATGGATATCCTTTGCTAGGACTTCAAATTTGTCCTAATATAATCAACATCTGTTTGGGGTTGCACCTTGGGTTTGAAATGGCTCATTAAAATTTTTCCCTGTTGAATGTCAAAAGCTGACATTAGTCTTTCTTGACTCTTTGGAGCTATTTTCAAATATTGATTATATACTTTCATTCTCAGTGGATCATTCCTGGCCTTGATATTGATAAATGTCTTTTTGATGTCCCAGGCCTCTTTTACTGGAGGCTTGAAAGAAGATATTTCCATACTCTTTTGCTTCTGTAGCTCTTTCCTGTATGAGGTAGTGGATGCTCCACTGACTGTTCTTGTTTGATGACTTTCTTCTCTTTCTTGGTTGTCAGATATTTCTTGAAATTAATCAACTTCTGGAAGAGGATTTAATCTCTGCCTTTTAGTATATTTCTGCTCTGTAGATCTATCACCAGGGGTGGATGCTTCAGCTTCTCTTTTTTTTCCTTTTTCCATATTAAGAGGAGTTTGAAGATTGGCCATTTCTGTCTCATTGATCTGAACTGGAGAGATTTGTACCTGACTTTGTTCTTTAGATGTTTCTGGTAGCTCTGTCATTGTGAATTTTTCAATTGTTTGTATGTCCGGTTCCTTTTCTTTTCCTTTTGATTCTATTGCCACTATATTGATCTCCTACAAATGTTGTTGTGAAGTTCCTGCTGAAGAAGGTCCTGCTGTCTGTACCTGCCCAATAGAGTCCAGGTCAAGTATTTTTTCAAGATCTTTCATTATATTATCAATATTGACCTATTCACTATCTTGCTCTACCAAAGTTCCTTCCACCCATTCATCTATGTTTGCATATTGTTCAATTTCTGGCATCCTAAAATGAATGTATGGAGATAATTTGTTTTTCATTCTTCTGTCAAAAATAAAACTATATGGATCATAGGGTGCCCAGTAGAAAATATTTTGTGGTTTGAGATAATCTTCTAAAATCCTTTTTGCTTCTCTCCCAGCCTCCCTAGAATTACAAACAAAGGGACCTATTTGGCTCTTTATCCTGAGTTGTGCCTTTTTCTTAGCATTACAGAAATGAACTATATCTAAATTGTTAATCTGTCTGAAATACTCAAGTGAAAAAAGTCTCATTGGAACATATCTGGGAAACTTGAAAGGACACAATTCACATCCATAAATCCTAATTTTAGTATAGTTATGATATAAGTACCAATCTCCCACTTTATATTGCTTTGAGAGTTGAAGGGTTCTCTTGATTTCATTATTGATTTTGGGAGGAGGAATTCCAGTCAACAAAGTGGTTGCTAGATGTACAAACAAATCAATGAACTCAGTGTAGGAGTAAGGAGAATCAGGAGAATGATGGGTGATAGCAGACCAAAAGATAACTGATCTAGGGTTGCCTTTAGCATCAGGTTTCTGCATATGGAAAGGAAAACTTTCTGACTGATAGTATATCATGAGATGATATATGAAGGAAGAATATTTAAATACTCTCTCATTTCCAAATCTCATGAATTGATCATGGATTTTGTCAGCAATAAAAGATGAAAAATCATATCTGACAGCAGGAGGCTGTCCAGGGGTAAAAATAGACAATATCACTAGGGTCAATTGGTCAACAAACTCACTAGTGTTAAAACCCATTATTGAAGATATCATGTTTAAAATGAGTTTGCCTTCATCAGTAAAATTGGTGTGGCCATAAGGGGGAGGTCCTTTAGGTTGATGCTGTAGCAGTATGAAAGTCTGACAAAGACGGTTTAACTCTTCAAGGGATAATTGTGTAGACTTCTCAAGTAATTCAGCCATGTGCAAAGGGGTGAGGGCTTGACTAGGCTGGAAATGTAGCATCTCATTTATGGATTGAGCAGTTATTAGGAAGAGGACATCATGATTTGGGGATAAGACTTCTCTTTGGTTAGGATCATAGTTGGCATGGAAAAGATGGATGATTTCAGGGAAAATATGGACTGCTGGGAGAAAGTACATGAGCATATTGGACTCCCAGAGTCCAATTACGTCGGAACCATTCAAATAATTGTCTCTGCAACGACAAAATATTCGAAGGGGATTCTCACTGACACCCAAGTCTTTAATTTGAAAGTCCATATCGGCTAAAGGTAAATAATCCAATTCTTTATGAGGGGCATTCAACGGTGCTACGTTTAAAGCCACCGGAACTTCAATTTTTGGTTCTTGTGTATTCAAAAATGGAAATTCAGGTTTTGGTGAAAAATTGAGCCAAATTACAAATTTCGATGGGAGAAATAGGTACAATTTCAGGTTGGGAATTCAATTACAGTTCTCAAGATTTAAGGAATGAAATAGCCATCAATTTTAACTCTATTTTTAGTGAAAGGAAAAGGAAAGCCGTGTTTCTTACAGAGTCAGTGCGAATTTAGGGTAAATACCTGTTTTTGGAGAAAACAACGTTTTGAACAGATGCTGGTTAATGCGGATAATCTTCTGAGAGGCTTGACTGCAATCTTCTTTGACAGGGTAAAGGTTGGCGGATTTCATGAATTTGAATTTTGAAATTTCCGCATGGAAGGTGTATTCGTTGTCTGCGTATGAAATGATGAAAAAGACACGAATTTTTTGTTTTATTTGCAAAGTCAAATGGGGGGGAATTTTTTATTATTTTATTGGCTGACGTCAGCATGGTACAACGGTCATGTCATGAACAGAAAGGGCGGTAAATGGTTTTTATCACACCGCTTATGAGGAAATTTTGTTTTGAGCGGAGAGGCAGCGATGCGATACAATGGATGACACGTAGCACAACACTATTCAAAAACCGCTTGGCCATTGCGCGTTATCTTTCGTACATGGATGGCCAGCGAAATGAATAAGGATCGTTGATCTCGGAGCGGGTAATCGGACGGTCAACGGGACAGGGAGATGATGGGGAGTTAATGGTGCGGGTCCGACGCGTTTAACAGTTAATTAATCATTTAGGGAGTGATTTGATTGGTGGGGGCTGATTATTAATTAATCTTAAGCATTAATTAATCTCATATGAAAAAATGGTCGGGAAATGTTAAATGCGCAGGGATGATTTATTTCAAAGTTTGGTTTTAATTAAACTTTGTGTTTATTTTTCTGTTTTAAACATATATACCTATGTTTAAAATTTTTCGTATATTTTATTATATGATAGTTAAATCATGGTGATTTTCTTACCATAGGGGCGGGAATAGAATTAATGTTATATTTTAGCCAAAAGGGGGTATATTACAGGTTTTTGATTTGAATAAGTGGGAATAAAATACTTGTGGCTAAAATAGTTATAATACATGGGTTTTGGGAATATTATATGAAAAGGAGTTATATACATAGGAAAAGGTGATTTTCATAGGGATTTAATATATAAATTAGAGTTAATATGACAAAGGACAATGTAAACTCAAAATACTTAGATATAACCAAGAAAGTGAAGATTCAAAAGTAAATAACATTATTATACTTTCATCACTTAGACTTAGAATAAAAGTAATTTTGAGGGCTTTTTATGAAATATTGAAGGATCTTCCTAAGTAAAATGGAATTTTACTTAGGAAAAGAGTTTTTTAGAGGTGAATGAATGTGATAATGGATGATTTCAAGTACTTAGGTTTTTTCCAATTATTGGGGTCGAGGGTTTCGGTCCCTCCAAAAGTCAAGGAAATGCCTTGAGCCCCTCTAATCTTCAAATACCTTAGCACTTAGGGAAATTAGTGAAATATTTAAGGGAAAATGAAGGGGAAGTTAATAATCTTGACTTTGCTTTGCTGTGAACTTTTTCCAATGTAGTATCTACCTTTGCACTTGTGATGAAAGTAAAATTTGAACACATTTAGAACCATCATTCATCACATGTAATTATGCAAAAACATCTACCTACCCTACTTACTTTACCCTACCATTTTCTCTCCTTTATTAGGGTGCACTTAGACTGGCAAACCCTTAACACACTTTTTCTTTTACATGTCAAACCTATCTATTTCTACACTTATTACATCCAAGGGCTCAGATTAAACTGTTGAGCACCTTTTATTAGCTCTACCTATCTACTTATCTGCCAAGATTAAACTGTTTGGCCAGATATTTATTCTCTATTCTACAACATGAAATTGAAAAATGAATAATTCAAGTTTAAACAGTTTGAATCTTCATAAATTGTGGCAAAAGTTTGATAAGTTGCACACAATTTTGTTTATTACATCAGAGCAAAAAGTAGTGGCATGTAGACTTGCACACTTTCCTTGGCCTTTCTTTTGGTGGGGTTCATTTTCTTTTACTTTTTTGGCCAATTTTATTCTTTTCACCCTTTGATTTTTCTTTTAGGGTATGCCCTCTTTACATTTTCTAATTTTTTTTATTTTTTGATTTTTTTCGAGAATATGGAACACCTTTGCAACAAGAAAAAGGTTTGAACATATTGCATAGTTCAACAAGTCAATCATGAAAAATGACACCTATTGGTATAGGAGTCTAAAACTCTTGTTTCTAAACCATTCAATGAATATATAAGAAGAATAATTTCGAAGGGTTTTCCCCATAGTGGATTTTTCCCTGGTCTCGGACCAATATTGGTGTCTCTATGTGTTCATGCTTCTCTTACATCGATTTTCAAATTTTCACTTCTTAGATGATGATGATGATGATGATGGTTTTTTTCTTTATGCATAGTTATATATTCTGATGTTTAATAATTCAAATCTATATAATGGAATAATTAATTGCGTGCATGCAACATGTTAATGATGGAATGTAACTATCAAAGTAAATAACAATAATGATTTACGAAAAATTAAAAAACTAGTGTTTCTGATGTAGTGAACAAATGTGCATGTTAAATATTCAATGGAGCCACAAATTTTATTATACAGAAAATAAAACATCAAACTCTCCGCAGGGTTGGAGTTTATACCCTCTACACCTGTTTCATAAAATTGTATACATCTGTTATTTTCCTTTTTAATGTGCAACTTTAACTCTCAAAACGATAAAAATTTAGAGACTGCAATCTATATAGGCTGAGGTCTATATCTCTGATTTCAGATTTTGCATTTTTTACCTCATACTTAATCAACGTAGATGGAATTCTGATGCCAATGTCACTACAATATTTAATAGAATTATTACCATACAAGAAACATTGGAACAAGAGAGCGAATGCTATCTTGGCATGCCTATGCATCACTGCTAATGCAATCATGCATTTTTAACCACTGTTATAAACCACGTATTTCATAATGTGGTTTCTACGGAAATTCTTTGCAATGTCAACACCGGTTAGAGTGTAACATAGATTTGGGGTTATAGTAATTGATTTCCATTTCCCAATTGGTCTTTACAGTATTGATTCCAATCAGTCTCTAAAGTTTGTGTTCAACGTTCCATTGCCTCTGCACTGGTACTGGCATTCCAATCTACGACATTTGATTTCCACTCTACACTGGCCGACTTTAGCTCTTTCTTTCACGTTGAAGCCATGCCATTCACCTACCACACACAATTTGAGGTTTCCCAATCTGAGATCGATTTCACCATCGATGTTTGTTCCAATTTCACATATGTTCTTGCAATTAACACACTTATCTATAATTGCATATATATTATTGGAGAGTCAATAAAAAAAAGAAAACATGGAATCATAGAATAATAACTATATTGATATCGCATGGGGCAAATATCTCATTAGTTGCTCCTTTGCACTTGCAATCTTCACACTGTCAAACTCACTCTATGAGCTCTTGTCCTTTTCCTCTCTATTTCCCTATTATTTATACTTGAATGTGAAATTGTTCTTCTTAGAATAGATTTCTTATCGAACTACTCCAATAAACCAATGCCTCCCTATTTTTAAGTTCTTATCCCTACTTGGCCCTATTTCCACGCAGGGAAGGAAACCAATTTCTAATTTTATTCCTAATTACTTAACAAAATACAAACAACTAACTACTCTCATAAATAAAATAAAAAATAAAATATTAATGCTAATTTTTTTAATTCCTCTCGAATTAGCCACAACAAGTGAACATATTATCACATTGCTGGCTAAGTTCAGATGCTCCTGCATCAATTTCCATGCTCAACTACTGTAACGTATTGTGAATAATAATTTATTTATTTGTTTTATGTATGGATTTTTTTAACGAGAGTTGTGACAGATAGTTTTACCTATTTTGTGGAAACAAATATATATATGTGTGTGTGTGTGTGTGTGTGTGTCATTTTCCATGGTTTAATTCATATTTTTTACTACATAAATGTATTCAATACTTTGAAAATCCCCTACTTGGATTGTATAGACAAATTATTGATGGATTTCATACAAAATTTAAATGCCACATGCTAATTTTATACTAAGAATTTAATTAATTATTCATTTTTCTCTTATTATTACTCCTTGTTAAGGCAAGACTCTAGCAATTGATTTTTCTCTTGACCACTATTAGTTTAGAATTGATTAATGCAACTTATAATGTTTAACTTGGAAAAAAAAAATATTTTTTTTCAATATTATTAAAATAACTATTTTTCAAACATTTGATTGGACCATAATTTTTGTACAATATAATGCCATGTGGATAATTACCTCAGATATTTTATTGTTGAGATTTTATTCGCTAAAATCTCTTGGATATGCCAACAATAGGTTTTGTTGCAAAACTGATGGCATCAAATCAGCATAAGGAGATATTCTATCCTAGTTTGGTGTGATAGAATTAATTATTCAGTTTCTTCTCTCTTATATAAATTTTAAGCCTATAGAGGCAAAATATATGAGATATGAGGTGTGTGGAAGAGGATGTGCAGATGTGCAAATCTACTGTTGTAATCTCCTGTTGATGAATAAGATTGTCGATACCTCTATTTGGTGGATGTAGCCCGGATTGGTTGGGTGAACCACGTTAATTCTTGTCTTCATGTGGGATTGTTGTGTGTGTTTTTTTAGTTTTTTCGCTGCATTATCTTTGAAAATTGGTATTGGAGCAGTAAGTTATATATGCTGCCTAGTGAGGATCACTGTTAGCTAATTTAAATCTCTATGTATGTGTGGTTCAAAGGTTTCATGTGTGCATAATTGAGCTGCCTAGTTCATTTGAGTGAAAGCTTGATTGGAGACAGAAATGGCGTCGTAAAGTTTGCGGTGGAAAATAGTAGAGCTACTGTTGATTTACATGGCTGCGGTGGATGAAACTGGCTTTGCTACGTGCAACTGTGAGGCCGTGAGTCCGAGTCTGCTGAGTGCGACTGTGCCAAGCTGTTGAGAGCTATGATATGGCTGTGTCCGAGAGCTGTGATATGGCTACTGTGAGACTGTGAGGGTCCAGTCTGTCAGGGCCGCTTGCAGAAGCCGAAGTTCATAGTTGTGAGCTGCCGAGTTCATCTGCCTTTTTTTTGTTTAAACATGTGAACCATGAGGCCATTTTTGCAGCATTGAACAAATCAGGTAGCATGGAATTTTGTAATGAAGATCCATAGCTGTGTTAGATGTGAGCTGAGAACACAGAGCCGTAGCTGTGTAGAACGATGAGTCGGTTTGATTTTACAATTGGTGGGTTTTTATTGACAATTGCAATGGAATCCGAATTGATGTGTTAACGTATGAATGCAGAAGCAAATCCGCTGTGTTAAAATACTGGAATCATTACTGTGGATTTGGATGACGAGCCGAATTCGAAAGAAGTGTTGAGAGTTGGGTTCATATGAGTGAGGGCCGCATCATCACCAAGATATAAGTCACCAATTAATGCGTTGAATACAACCGGTGAACGCAGGTCGACGTCGATGGTAGGTGCATGAATGTGTGTAAAATCGATTTTCTTTGATATTCCATTTAAATCGATTTGTCATTGCAATGCCTTTTTTTTTATATCGATTATATTGAATGCCATTATATTGAAATGCAAATATTAAATTATATTGGGTAGGGCCTAGGGCCTAGGATTTCGATGGAAACAAGTGCTATTGATTTTCCAAAAGCATTTCGGTTTGTAGGTGAAAGTAATTGCTCTTTTTTTTTAAAGGGAATTTTTATCAAAATTATTAATTTTGATTTAAATAAAATCTTCGTTTATTAAGATTTGAAATTGGAAATTCTTGAGACAAACTACTCAATATGTTAAAAACTCAAAGTGCTCGGTTTGAGATCGAGAAGTTTAATGGTAGAAATAACTTCAAGATCTGGAAAGTCAAGATGCACGATCTACTCGTACAACAAGGTGTGGTGAAGGCACTTTTGGGAAAATCCAAACAACCTCCCGCCATGACAGATGATGAATGGAGTGACATCGATGACAGAGAACTGAGTGGCATACAGTTGTGTTTGGCGGATGATGTGTTATTTAAAATTGTGTCAAAGAAAACAACTGCTGGTTTATGGACAAAGTTAGAAAAACTATACATGACTAAATCCTTAACCAAGAGGATTCTTCTGAAAAGATAGTTGTGCAGCTTACGCATGAAGGAAGGTACATCAATAATTGATCATTTGAATACCTTTAATACTCTCTTGGTGCAGTTAGATAGCATAGAAGTAAAATTTGATTTAGAAGATAAAGCTGTAACTTTATTATGCTCATTGTCTAAGTCATGGGATCATTTTTTTACTTCTATAAGTATTAGTTCATCAGAAACCCTTTAATTTGATGATTCTGTTGGAGCTTTGTTGTCTAAAGAAACCAGGAAAAGGTCAAATTTAGAAACCTCTACATCAGAAGAAATGATGGTTAGAGGTCGATCTAAAGAAAAATGCTTCAGTCAGAAGAAGAACTCTCTGTCAAAATCAAAAGGGAAGAAGAGTAAGCTAAAATGTTGGTTTTGCGGCAAATCGGGACATTTGAAGAAGGACTGTTGGAAGAGACAAAAAACATCCAAAGGAGACTCTTTAACAGCAAATAAAGAGGCAAACACGATAGATACAGGTTCATGTTTGGCATCTGGTTCAGGTATAAGTGATGAAATTCTATCAGAAAATTTGTTAAATCATGATCAACATTGGCTATTAGATTCGGGTGCATCCAATCACATGTGCATTCATAAAGAGTGGCTTAAATCTTATAAATCAATCAATTATGGAGTTCTTTACATGGATAATGATTTCTCATGTAATGTTGTAGGAATTGGAAGAATTCAAATTAAAATGTTTGATGGGACAAATAGAATCTTAACTAATGTAAGACATGTGCCTAAACTCAGAAAAAATCTTATTTCTCTAGGAGTGTTAGACACAAATGGATATAAAACTTTTATTCAAGGTAGACTAATGAAAATTTATAAAGGAATCCTATTAGTAATGAAAGAAAAGAAGGTTGGAAATCTTTTTCAGTTAGAAGGAAGAACAGAGTCAGATCATGCTTCTACTGTATCTGAAAACGACAGTGATTCTATTCGACTATGGCATCAACGGTTGGGCCATATGAGCGAAAGAGGATTAAAAATTTTATCTGATCGTTTGTTACTTCCTAGTTAAAAATATTCTAAGTTAGATTTCTGCAAACATTTTATATATGGGAAACAAAGCAAGCAGAAATTTAAAACTAGAAAACATACTAGTAAGGGAATCCTTGATTATATCCATCCCGATGTTTGGGGTCCATCTCCTACAACCTCATATGGAGGATCATCATATTTTGTATCTTTTATAGATGATTTCTCTAGAAAATTATGGGTCTACATGTTAAAAATAAAGTCTGATGTATTCATAGTTTTCAAGAATTTTAGAGCATTAGTTGAAAATATCACTGGAAGAACCATTAAATGTTTAAGAACTGACAATTGTGGAGAGTTTACTTCAAAGTAATTTGATAATTATTGCAAGGAATTTGGGATCAAAAGACATAGAACTACTGCTTATACTCCTCAGCAAAATGGAGTTGCTGAATGCATGAACAGGACTCTCTTAGAAAGAGCAAGAAGTATGCTGATTAATACCAATTTACAGAAGGAATTATGGATAGAAGCAGTATCTATGGCTTGTTATTTGATAAATAGATCACCATCAACTACAATAGGATGCAAAATTCCTCAAGAGCTATGGAAAGGTCATCCTTGTGATTATTCTAAACTGAAAGTTTTTGGTTGTGATGCATATGCTCTAATTCTGAAATTTCAGCGTTCTAAATTAGATCCTAGATCAAAAATATATATCTTTGTTGGATATGGTGATGGGATTAAGGGATATAGGTTGTGGGATCCTACTACTCACAAGACCAGCATTAACAGAGATGTTAAATTCAATGAATCTTCACTTGATAATCCAAATGTAGATAATAAATTAAAATAGGAAAATGTACCTAAGTTTCAACATATTCAGTTTGAAACCAGTTCAAATACTGATGATAGCCAAGATGAACAAGTTTCAGATGCAGATCATGAAGAAGTTCCTACAGATAATAATCATCAAATTGTGGAAGAGCCAGAAACATCTTTAAGGAGGTCCACGAGAATCAGACATCCTCCTAAAAGGTATGATGATTATGTTACTTCAGTTGCTTTAACCACTAATGATGATGAACCTTTGTGCTATTAGGAAGTTGTAGAAGGTTCTAATAGTAATAAGTGGAAAGAAGCTATGAAGGATGAGATGAAGGCATTAGACAATAATGCCACATGGGATCTGGTGGAACTTCCTAAAGACAGAAAAAATGTGGGATGTAAATGGGTTTACAAATTGAAAAGGGGTTTTGATGATAAAGAAGATAGGTACAAAGCAAGGCTGGTTGCAAAATGTTTTTCTCAGAAAGCAAGAATTGAATTTCATGAGATATTTTCACCAGTTGTTCAATTGTTTCAATTTGGATTGTCTTAGCATTAGTTGCTTTACTTGATTTAGAGTTGCAACAATTAGATGTTAAGACTGAATTTTTACATGGAGATCTAGATGAAGAGATTTATATGGAATAGCCTGAAGCGTTTGTGCAAAATCACAACAAGAAATTTGTCTATAGGCTCAAGAAATCATTGTATGGTCTGAAGCAGTCGCCTCGACAATGGTAAAAGAAATTTGATTCTTTCATGATGAGCCAAAATTATATAAGAAGTGAATATGATCATTGTGTTTACTTTAAGAAATTAAGTAATGGCATATTCATTATCTTAGTGTTATATGTTGACGATATGCTTTTATTAAGCAAAAGCATAACTGAGATCAACAGGTTAAAGGCTCAGATGGCTAGGATGTTTGATATGAAAGATCTAGGAGCAACAAGACAGAGTTTGGGCATGAAGATTTTCAGAGACAGGAGCAATGGTAAGCTGTGGTTATCACAAGAGAAATATATTGAGAAAATACTCTTAAGGTTTGGTATGAACAATGTGAAACCAATTTTAGTCCCTTTAGCTTCCCATTTTAAGCTTTATTCAAGTTTATGTCCTAATACAAATGAAGAAAATGAATATGTGTCTCGAATACCTTATGCTAATGCAGTAGGAACTTTGATGTATGCGATGGTTTTTACACATCCAAATATTTCACATGCATTTGTGGTTGTCAATAGGTATATGGAAAATCTAGGGAAAGAACACTGGGAAATAGTGAAATAGGTGCTTCAGTATTTGAGAGGCACAAGTGATTATTGTATCACTTATGACAGAAGTAGTGAATTTTTTTGTGGATATGTTGATTCCGATTTTGTAGGTGATTTGGATAAGAGAAGGTCAACTTCAGGATATGTCTTTACTCTTGTAGGTGGAGCTATTAGCTGGATGTCAAAGCTAGAAAACATTGTTGCTTTATCCACTACAGAAGCAGAATACATAGCTGCTCCACATGCTTGCAAAGAAGAGGTTTGGTTGAAAGGTTTGTTTGGGGAATATCACCCTAGAGGTTCGTTGGGTTACAACCTCCACAGAGCAGGGGCATGCTACTTAACAGAGACTCACACAACCATGCACGTTCAGAAAAACTAAATAGAGTAGAATGAGAAAGTTACCCGTAGGTCCTACGGTTGAAGCAGATCCCGCGGGGTTCAATCCCCCAGCAACCGTCCTTCCTTCTTAACCTGAAAGACAAGAAGAAACAAGCACGAAGAACTGGTTGTACAACATATATCTACTCTAGATTTTAGTGAGATTCATATAAAACATTAAAGAAATCATAATGAATGCTTGTATAACAAATATTCTCATACATATAAGCATACACTAACACGTTTATTTCGGGAACAGCATGATACTTCTGTATTATAAATAGCATGTACAAAAGTAACGAATGGAGAGATCACCTGATCCTTCCAAGGCCTTCGCAGACCGTCGTCCAGATCCGTCCAGCCCTTGCCTCGCTAAGACTCCTTCCAAACTGGTGCATACGAGATGACATATAAAGGGATGTGCATCTCAAGGAAACAAGGGTTTCCTATAATGAACTGGGAAAGTGCAGGAGGCACGGGGAATCAAACTTGGATAGGGAATACCAACAGAGTATAATATCAATAACTCTCTCTCTCTCCCTTAGGCCATACACATGAGGGGTTTTTATAGTCCCTCCAAGTAGTTTCAACAGTTGGAAACAGTTGGCCACGTGCTGGGGTGGTTGAACTACCTGAGTAACCATCGACCCAACCCGAAAATAGGGAATAATTATATATTTTTTAATCATTTTAATGGCATACGTGGAAAATTCTAGCTGGACTCGCGTATACACGCGGAAAAGCACGGGCATAGTCGCGTATGGGGATTTTTACACTGTTTTTAAGTGAATTTGTCCAAGTCTGTAGGAATGGGTGCCCAAAACCATCTAAGCAATCATGAATCATATGAAGGTGAGAAATGATGCTATAACAGATGCCCCCTAATATATGAGGTCAGAAGGGGTACATGATGGCCGAAATGTATTATGCACAGAGAAAGAACTTCGCAAGGACAAGAGAGGACTTCACCAGATTTCAGCCTGCCAAAAACCAATGAAAGAAACCAGAGAGTCAACTCATGCTGAGGCGGGCATACCCATGCTCAGTCAAAAATACATCATATGGAAAGTAGTGAATAGATCCAACATGTATACAAGTATAGCTGAACTGAAAGTACACAATGAATCATCTGAGCATGGCCCGGAAATACAAGTCTGAATCAATGTCCAAGTATCACATATAGAAAGTTGATCAAAGATGGTGCAACTGGATGTCTGATCAAATAAGTAACTGAATCTCCAAGTACCGGATCATAAGAGGTGGATCAAATGGTACAATCACGCAACTCGGGAGCCAACATATAGGATGCTGCTGTACTGAACTGCAACATATAAGGGTGGACGACATCACTGGCAGAAACTGAATGGACTGTCAAAAGTGAACCGAAGAATGCTGATGCAACCCGAGGTCTTCACCGATCACTATGGCACAATTCTACACAATGGGAATAAATGAGCTGAAGTCAACCATGTGAGAAATCGTTGGATTACCGGGCAATGATGTATCCCATTAACCAACGCGAGACAACCCACCGATAATGATAATGAGTGTCAAGGTGCCCCAGTACAATCTGACAAGTGCGAATGAATGAGTTGAAGTCGAACACTTGAAAGAATCTACCAATCGGGAGGCAATGATGAATCCCCACTGTCGATAGCGAAGAGTCTGCCACTGATGACTGCAAACCCTAAGGTACTGACAAAAAGACTCTAGACCTTATTCCCAGAGCAATGAGTCGGAGTCGATGAGAAAAGATCTGCTGGAAGGAAGGCATTAAGGCATCCCACATCAGTCCAGCGCGAGTGTAACCCGCAGGCCAAGATTTGGAAGGAATCGGACGAAGTAGAGTGATGGAACCAAAACCGAAGTACGTTTCCGACGTGCACAATATGAAGCTAGCGCACGGAAGAAACCCTCTGAACCAACCAATAATGAAAGCTGACACAGAGGCGAGAAATCCACCGATAGGGTCAAATGGAAATCAAGGTACTGCACGAATCCCAAGTGTGATAATGTGTGCTGACGTCGAACACATGGGAAACCACTCAGTCAAAGACCCATGATGATGATCAAATGCTGAGCACGAGGTCACCTATCAATGATGGAAATAGGCCCAAGGTGCGGCTCTAGGTTTGCTCTCAGAGCAATGTGTCGTAGTCGATAAGAGACAAACCCGCCGGCAAGAAGTCAATGGGGGCCTTCTCAAACCAGCACGAGCAGAAGACCAAAACATCTGATGTGATAGAACATGATACTGACAAGACCGGGAAGGCCGACTGAATAATGAGTCAAGAGACACCGCAGAATGGCCGACTCAGGTTTAGACTTCCCTTGAACAAAAGCACGACTCGTGATGACCATGGCAGTAAAAAGTGACATTGTATAAGTCTGTCATGCAGGAGGCAAAACAAACTCTCCATATGATTGGAAGAGATAACCAACCGGGGGAGAACTGACAAGTGAAACATGGTAAAAGGCTGAACCTAGGTCAAAACTAAAACCATCCCAAATGAAGGAAATATATATAAGTATATGTGCTTTGTTCAAGGGCGACAAACTGACTCTGTAATGCCATCAAAACAATGAAGATACATCCTGTTCCCGCTCTTTTTGTTATATTTGATTTTTTTGTCTTTTTCATATAATAAGCCTGAAAAAGAATAAAATAATGCTATGGTACAATGGATAGAACGAGTATCAATAAATCAGATGCACTAGTTCCTGGGATTGGAACAATCCTATGCTCAATGCAAGGTGGCGAAAATTGGTAAGTGATACTCAGAGGAACGTTCCATCCATGGGTAAAAGGTGTCAAGTCGTGATAGCTAAGTGCATGCAATGGTTAACTTGTACAAAAAGTCAAGGTCAAAAGTTGGCTTAAACATCGAGTCCAAATGAAGCCGGCTAAAGGCCAGGATAAACAAGTAGCCAATATGCAATGCAGTAATACAACTTAAACGACACTAGGGAGCCTCTAGGGTAAAAGCCAGAAAAAATGATAAGTGATGAAGAAGAAGAATGAAGCTTCAACACATAAGACATGGCAGGACTAAAGAGGACTCCCGAGCCTACATAAAAAGCAGCATGGGCAACAAGTGATAGCAAGGAACTAACTAGGAAGCCCATGTAAAGGAAGGCTCTACCATCAAGTCATGATTAAATAATCGGCGAGTGAAATGGGTATAATACTCATGACCTGATGGGATCGACCCTAAGGCAAGTGATCAGTATGGAGGCTAGAATGCAAGATGCAATGGAAAGAGATTTCCCTAACCTATATGCCAGTGAAGATCATATACCTGCCATGAAGAGTCAGAAATCATGGATCAAAAACCGAGAAAAATCTCAAAATCGTCAAAATGTACCTGAAACATACCAAACTGGGCACTTCCAAGCAATCGAGTTATGCAACTTAAGATAGATCGAAAAAAAAGGCATAAGGAAATTTTGCGAAAATTTTCAACTTTTTAGCCATAAATAGACAAATTACCTCTCATTTGGTTCATTATTGCATAGCTGATTCGGAAAAAGTGCTCTGGAGCAAAAAACTTCTTTCGTCAAATCAGGAACAACCGACCGTCGGAACTCAGCGAAACTTCAGGTAGGCTCCTTAATCATCCTGTTTATTCATTTTTTTCCGTTTGGAAATTAAAATTAAGTGATTTTTAGCTTTAAAACCCTTGCTAAAATATGTGGACTTGCGCATACGCGAGTTCGTTAAAGGAAACTCGCGTATACACGCGACTATGCAAAAGAAAAACCGCGTATGCGCAGGTCCGAAACTTAAAAAGCGTGGCTAATGCATAATTTGATGAAATTTCTCAGGATGACAATCTCATGGAGGGAACGTGAGCATAGCGCAATAGACCAAGAGGTCATGCAAGATCACGCAGCGCAAAATATCCTCCGAAATTGCGGATTGTTCAAATTCTTTAAAATGCCAAATATGAAAAGCAATGTGCGGTTGCTAGAAATGCTCGTAAATTACTGGGAACCAGATCAGGATTGCTTCATAATTGATCAGATGCCACTACGCATTGAAGTGGAAGACATATATTTCATTACTGGACTCTCCCGGAGGGGAGAACCAGTTGACTTGCAGGGAAGCCCCTGGGAGGGTTAACCGTGGAAGACTATGTCTACGTGTATTGCGTAGGGGGTTCCAAAAAATTTGGAACTCAGATTGCAATTAAAGATATCAGGTATTTGCACATGAAAATCCTCCTTTTCACCATCGGCAGAGTGGCAGGATCTGCCTCACTACATCAGGCGTCCAGGACGCAAATGAGCATAGCAGTAGAATGTTTAGCTCATGTGTACGATTGGTGCACAACCCTTCTACTGAACATGAAACAACAGTTGACCTCAATTCTCCAAGCAAAGACCAAACACTTTGGCTACGGGACAATTTTAACAACATTATTCTTTGAGAAGATTCCATCTTTGAGACCCAGAGTCGTCTCTACCATCAGTAGCCCGCGGGACCCAAGAATCGCCCGTTGGGAAGACATGATGAAGAGACTGGGGGGTAGTGAAGTACCCCGGACCACATGGGACGATGAGTTCTTCCTGTGGTGGGAAGAACAGATCATCGCAGTGGACGACTATCCCTATGCCGGGATGGATTTTCGTGGAGATCCGGATCTAGTTCTTCCACCAGGCACAGCATGGGGAACAGTCGGTAAGTTTTGCAAAAAATTTTGACTTATATAATTTTTTTGGATTTTTTCAAATATGTATGAAAAAATGAAAAAACAAACATGTTTTTGATTGGATTCATAATGACTGACAATTAAAAATGATCATGTTTCAGATGTTGGACCAGTGCGACCTGAGGGTCTCCCACGCCATAAGCGTCGCAGGGGTGAGGCAGAGACAGTGGATTCCGACAGGACTCTCTAGGCCGTGCAGAGAAACTTGGAGGGATTAACCCGCCAAATCCCTATGGCTGCCGTGGAGGACTTGCCGGAAGCCATCCAGAGACGGGTGGTAGGAGTACCACGAGACTGGGTTAGATTATTCCGCCGTGTGGCCACTGCAGTTACGTTCTGTAGGAACACGACTTCTGGGCAGGGACCTCAGGGGTAGACAGATATTATGTATTAGATGACTGTATATTCTTTTTTGAGACTGAACATGATGGGGCATAAGCCCAAGTTTTGTACGAGATTATGGATCCAAATTTTGTAAAGTTTTTGACGCTCCGATGATATATATACAGCGATATTTGATGCGATGTGATAAATGTATCAAATGTATGATGTTTTTTATAGTTAAAAATTTATTGTATTGAATGATTAATATGCCAATCCAATGCTTGATTAGCTAATGAGTCAGCAAACCAATTGTCAGCTCGAGGAATATGAATGAAAGTTAAAAATTGAAATGGCCTTTGTAACAAATGTACCCTCAAGAACAATCGTAATAAAAATGGATCTCGTACCCGATAAGTGTTGTTCAACTGCGACACCACCAGCTGAGAGTCCAAGAAAACTACCAACGAATCAACACCCAAAGATATTTCCTCCGAGAGTAGATGAACGATTGCAGTGTATTCTGCTATATTATTGGAAGCAGGACCAATGCAGACCCCTCTTGATACCAACAGCTGACCGGAAGGATAATGAAGCACCCAAGCCGCGGAAGCTAAGTTCCGGGTGTGTCTACTAGCACCATCGACGAAACCAAAATGACTCATGACATCCAAGACAACCTGCCAAAGCAGATCAAAAAACATCACCAACTCATCAAAAATCGAAAATCAATCAGAAATGTACAAAGCAAAAACTACTATATACAAAAGCAACATGCCAGGCTAAAGCCTAGGCATAATACTTCTTCAAATAGAGCCCATTTCAGGGCTCCGGCAACTCGTTCCCTTCGAAATCAACCAAGGTATAGGCTCCTTTCTTAAGGACTTTTTTAACAATATAGGGGCCATACCACATCGATTTAAACTTTCCTGCCCCCAAGGCATCTTTTTCTTGGGCATAGACCAAAACAAGGTCACCTTCCGAAAAGACCCTAGGCTTAACCACCCTATCGTATTGAACTTTTACTCAGTTTTTATGTGCTTCATTCATCGTGGCGGCATCCCGACGCTGCTCATCGAGATATTCCAGATGAAGAAGCCGTTCTGCCAGACTGGAAGTGTCAGGAAGAAGCTCAACAGCTAATTTAAGGGAAGGAATCTCACATTCAATAGGAAATACGGATTCCACCCCATGCACTAACTGAAACGGAGTAAAGCCAGTTGCAGTTTTCACTGACGTCCTGTATGCCCAAAGTGCAGGATATAGCATAATATGCCAGTTGGATCTATGTTTATCAATTGTCCTTTGAAGAATTGTCTTCAAGGATTTATTCACGACTTCCACTTGCCCATTGGCTTGAGGATAATATGGAGATGAATGCTCCTGCCGGAAACCCAATTTGAGAGCCAACTCAGCCATCATACTATTCTGAAAATGACTACCATGGTCAGTGACAATCTCTCTAGGTATACCAAAATGAGCGATAACCTGGTTGAAAAAGAACAGAGCTACAGTCTCACCATCATTCCCAAAAGTAGGCATAGCCTTGACCCACTTCGTAAAGTAGTCTACTGCTACAATAATGTACTTGTGACCTTTTGCCGAAGGCAGGTTACAAGTAGTATAATCAATACCCCACTTTGTAAAGGGTCCGACAGTAACGACTGGAAAAAGCGGAGCTGGATGAGCACGCATTTTTCGAGTATATACCTGACACGGATGACACCTTTTGACCGATTCAATACAATCTTTGAAAATCGAGGGCCAAAAGTATCCAACACGCAAAATCTTTTGGGCTGTAGCAAGCCCAGATAAATGACCCCCACAAGCTCCACTGTGAGAATCATTGAGCATAGCCTCAGCTTCTTCGAAAGTTAAGCAGCGTCTTAGGATTGAATCAACCCCTCGACGGTACAAAGCATCACCAATAATTAGATAATTCTTGGCTAAGTGACGCAGTTTACGACGCTCATCTTTCGAAAAAGTAGAGGGAAACTTCGCAGTCTGGAGATATACAATGATATCCCCATACCAAGGATCCTGTGGAGAGATTAGAAACAAGTGTTCGTCCGGAAAGGACTCATCATAGATCATCTCCTCTCCACAAGGCAACTCGGAGATCAATTCCGCAAAAACTAATGACTTCTTGGATTTGGCAGACATGAACTCGAGATCAAATTCTTGTAAAATCACAATCCATCTATTATATTTGCCCCCAATCACTCGCCTGCTAAGGACAAACTGAAATGGATTGGCAGCTGCCAAGACATAAGTTTTGCGAAGAATAATGTAATGTCGGATTCGCTGTACAGCATGAACTGCTGCTAAGGCTAATTTTTCTATCGGAGTGTATCGAAGTTCAGGTCCTACCAGTCCTCGACTAAGGTAGTAAATAACATGCTCTGCAAGAGCATCATCTTGCTGAACCAGAACCATACCGATGGTAGATTCTGCTGTTGCCAGATACAAAAGAAAATCTCTGCTATAATCAGGTGGACTCAGTAAAGGAGCAGAGGTCAATGCCTTTTTCAAAGCATCAAACAAGCGTTGAGCGTAGTCGTCCCAAAGAAAATGAACTCCTTTCTTCAACAGTCTCATATATCCCTTTGTAATCTCAGCATAATTGACGATAAACCTCCGAAGAAAATTAGACTTTCCTTGGAGACTTTGAAGTTGACAGATGGAAGACGGGGGAGGCAACCGAAGTATTGCCTCAATCTTGAAGGGATCTACCCTTATCCCTTCCCTAGACACAATGAATCCCAACAGCCGACCGGATGTAACCGCGAAAATGCACTTGTTCGGATTCAATCGAATTTTATAAAAACGACATCTTTCAAATATTTGCCGGAGGTGACCAGGATGATCCATCCTCTTTCGAGAATGAGCAGCTAGATCATCTAAGTATGCCTCGATAATCTTTTTGATGTCGTGGAAGGCATAAGACATGGCCCGCTGAAAGGTAGCCCCAGCATTTTTAAGACCAAAAGGCATCTTCTTGTATGCAAACATACCCCAGGGACAAATAAATGCAGTCTTATGTTGATCTTCAGGACGGATAGTAATTTGATTATATCCGGAGAAACCATCCATGAAGGAGAAAATCTCGTTACCGGCACACTCGTCAATGATCTGATCGATGAATGGTGTGGGGTAATTGTCTTTAGGACATGCCTTATTTAGGTCTCTGAAATCGATGCACACTCGAATTGTTCCTTGATTTTTATCTACCGGAACGGGGTTTGAAACCCATTCAGTCAGAGGAACTGGGAAAATGAATCCCGCATTAAGCAGCTTTTCAACTTCAGCTTTGATAGCTGCTGCCTTCCTAGGATTGACCGGACGAAGCTTTTGCCTGACCGGCTTAGCGTTTTCATATGTCTTGATCTCATGCTGGACAATAGATGGGTCTATGCCAGGCATTTCCTCATAAGACCAAGCAAATACATCCCTATACTCTTTAAAGAGCTTGGTGTAAATTTGAATCTCTTCACGGGAACATTCAGCTCCAATGAAGACATTCTCAATGATATTGGGATCCCTGGAAATGTTCACCGGGATAGTAGGAGAGATCACAGCCATGTTCCCTTCAGCATAAACCTGTGCTAGTGCCAAAGGGTTCAAGACTGGGTGAACAGGTCCAGGAGACTGACGACTTGGAAAACTAGTTTCAACTTCGTTCAAGTCAGGTAGGAAGTAAGACCGATGATGCAAATCATCCCATGGAAGAAGAACTAATCGTCCAAGCCGGAGCCACATCACCATCCAACTCTTCCGGTGAAAGAGGAGATGGAACGAATTCTCCAGTGTCAACAATAGACTGATATGCAATCTCGGCTGTAGAAATCGGAAATGCCATTCCACCCACTTGACCTTCCGCTAATGTGGCAGTAGGGGAAGGTAAGGTCCAAGGGTCCGAAAAATAATGAGTTCAAAATAACTCTCTTCGAAGAGGAGCCTTGGAGGATGAAATAGCATTAATATGCACCGTAGGAGGAGGAAGATCAAAAGTACCCATCAGGGAAGAATACATTCCAACTCCTAGATTATCAACAAGCGCATTAGTATTATCCAACTTAGGAACGGATGAGTCAGAAGGTGCATTCAGGTCTACCTGAGGACAGTCCAGTTGATCCACTGTGACAATCCTCCCTTCGTGGGGGAAACATACAATTCGAAATAATGAGGATGCAATGGCATCCATCTCATAAATCCAGTTCCTCCCCAATAGAAGGTTGTAGTCCAAGGCTGCATCCACTACCTCAACCTCTATGTTAACAGTTTTGCCCCCAACACAGATGGGCAAAGCCGGGACAATACCATGGGGTCTGTGAGAATGACCATCGAACGCAGTAAGAACAGTGCTAGATGGAACAGCTTTCGGAGATCCAAGTGTCTTCCAGCATGCGAGAGACATCACGCATGTAGAAGCACCCTCATCAACAACCGTTCGAAAGATATTGCACTTCTGATACGACAATTTAATGTGAAAAGCCATGTGATGAGGAAGTCTCTTCTTAAAATTAGTCATATCAAAAGTAATCAGAAGAGAATTTTTCGGATCAATAGCCCCAATGGCAGTGAGAAAAGCACTGTGCTGAGCCGGACAAGACTGGAGTACCTCTAAAGTTGACATAGCACAAGGACTCTGCGCTAGATCTTCTACAATCGAGTAGTTCTGGGCAGCCCTTGCATTTGGATTAATCGTTGATCGCTTAGAAGATGCTTTGGGCATCCGAGGCATAGACTCAACAGTAGGCTTCGTAATGTGAAGCGGCTCAGTAGCATCAGGAACTTCCTTAGCTTTCGAAGACTCTTCTCCGCCATAATCACGGGATCTCGTGGCGATATCCGCGTGAGCACTCATCATAAAAATGTTCGATGGAATTTCCCCTTCCTGGGTGCCCCCAGAGGAAGCCCCAGGATTTTGGTTCGCGCCAACAACTAATTGCTGCCCTTGGGGAAAAGGGTTTGTTAACATAGCCTGGGAACTAGAAGAACCCTTCTGGGATAACAGGCGCTGAGCATCCTGAATTTTAGGGCAAAGATGCGTGAGATGGTCTCCAGCACAGAGCTTTCATGGAAACTTCACTTTCTTTTTCTCCTTTTGACCCTCACCAACACGCTCGTTGGTTTTATTTGCATTGCCCTTCCCGTTCTTGCCCTTCTTCTTGTTATTTCGTCCCTTCTTCTTCCCATCGGATTTTTGATTTCCTTTGGGATCAGAAGCTTGGACAACATTTATGGACAAAGACTGGGAAGGTGATGAATCAGCAGGCACAGCCTGACCAGAAGGAGCAGATTGTAAAGACAACTGCTGCAGTTGAGAAAGCAGGTTGGCTGCACCACTATTGACCGATCCGACAAGCCCGTCACCATGCGGACCAGGTTTAGTTTTCGACAAATCTAATTTGGAGCGAGGAGCATTGGGCAAATACTTATAAAGCATCCCAGACTGAGAATAGATCAGTTCCAGCTGCTGGGCCCTAAAAATGGCCTGCTCCTCAGAAAATACCCCAGATAGGGATACATCTTTTGAAATATCTGACTGCAGAGATTTCAAAAACCACTCGAGAAGGAATTCCCCTGGAATATGAGCTTTGATAGGCCTCTTCCTTCTCCTCCATTCTTGAATGTGATCAGAAATGTGAGTTGCCTCATCCTGCTTAAAATTAGCCAGGAGTTCGGTCCCAGCCTCATATCTGACAGGCACCTGAAAATGGTTTAGAAATGTGACAGCCAATTCCCCAAATGTAGCGAAACTGCCCCCAGTGAGCTCGATATACCATTTGGCAGCATTTCCAGTTAGGGTGTGTTGAAATAATCTCAACCTAATCGAATCATCGATCAGGGAGTTCGAAGAGCACCATAAGTGGAAAGTGGTGATGTGGTCTGCCGGATCCTCTCCATTCTTACCTTCAAACTTTGGAATGTCTGAAGGAAGTTTGGTCGGGACCGGAGGCCACCCCGGACTATAACGAATCGGGTCATTAGTCAACTTCGACAAGTCTGGCAAGTTTAACGTTGCCAGAAAAGGTAAGCGAGGCGGAGCCTGAGGATTCCATCCTTGATGGGATGGATTCCCAACATTCTGAAAAGAATAGCTTGGATTTGATGAGGCACCAGGTTGCCAGAAAGGACTCGTAGAAAACGGAGAAGAACCTCCTCCCCACGCCGAGTTACCAAAGCCCAGACCAGTTCCCCCCGCTGAAGTATTAAATGAAGAGGAGAGCCCCTGATAGGGGTTCCAAGCATTAGATAGAGGAGAAAAGGATTGATAAGCACTCGATGAAGGGAAAGAAGCATTCCCTTGATGACCTGCGTAAAACTGATTCCCTGCCCCCGCTGTAGTAAAGACAGGATTCCATCCCGTAAAAGTAGTCGAACTTTTCCCCCCAGACCAAGGGTTGAAACTCTGGGTCTGGGACGTAAACGAAAACGACCCTAAAGAAGGATTGGAACTAGGAATGTGTCCAGTCCCAAAGGGGAAACCCTGAAACGAAGCTGATCCACTAGCCATGTTAGACATGGGGGTAGATCCAGCTGAAGCAGCGGAAAAGGAAAAAGAGGGATTTCCACTAATGGACATCCCTGAACAAAAGGGACCAGAATGGGAAGCATGTGCTTGGGTGAACCCAGAGCCAAACACAGCAGCACTAGAAGCAATCGAAGATGAAGCAATAGTGCCCCCTGCTTCAACAGAAGCAGGAGTCTGAATGCCTGCAGCACTCACGGTAGAAGCCGCGTTCCCAGTCGTGGCCATCGAAATATAAGAATGATACGGAAGATCCGGCGGTCTCTCCGACTCCGGTCTGATGTACTGAACAACAAACGGATAATCAGGAGGAAGAGGAGATGGACCTGTAGCAGGAGGCTCAGGTACGTCTTCGATTTGAAAATCTTCTTCCTGAGGAAACAAAACTCGCGAGGTGAGCGAAACGCTCCTCTCGGGACCGACACCAGAATCAGCTATGAAACCTTCAGACCTTTGTGGAGGATCTGTCTCCACTGTGTCAGACGCCACTGGGTGGTAACCACCTGCTAAATCACTCCTACGCCTTCTCGAAGAAGGCTCTGGACTCTCGGGAGATAACCCCCGGATTCTCCTCGAACGTCGAGGCGCTTGATCAGCCACTTTTATAGATTTTTTTAAATTAGACTCAAAAAAGTGAAAAGCTAGGCAAGCTAGGAGCAAAGAGCACTCACTAAAATAAAAATCCCTGAGATACAGTCAAGCAAACAGCCTCCAAGTATTTCCGCTCCGGGTGATGAGGACCGGACACCAAAATACAGGAAAGTGAAGTATAGGACCTCCCGAAAGCAGTCTGGGATGATTAGGGCCCAAAACAACTAGCGAAGGTATCAGAAACAGTTACGCCGACCTCCTAATGACAGCCTTTGCCGGCTCAAGCACCCAAGCTTCGCAAGGGCACCCCCCAGAAGTACTGCTGAAAGTGATGCGACGTCTGCCTCAGGTACCACGGGTATTCCCCCCGCAGTCACCTGTGTGGAACCTAGGAGTGGCAACTATGGACACCAATCCGTATCAGAAGCTGGGCGGAACGGTCTTGAGGTCAGATTCAGCCAATCGGAGAGGGGGTATCCCTCTTCTCAGCCTTCACTTCCCCTCGCGCTTGACTCTCGGATGAGAGCTTTCCCAGTCCACCTCACGGAGTTGGATTTCGCTCAATTAATAAACTTCTATGTTTGTTTGAGCAGCCTTGGAGAGTTAACTCTCCACTCACCTATTCCAAGGCCCTACAACCTAGCTAGTTGGTGATTGACACTTGGAAAACTTGCTAGTTGATTTTAGATTAAATCGCTTATTTTAATGGCTGTTATGTTAAGTCACAAGGATATGGAGATGAAACGTATGGTGTTTTTTGACGCAAAAGAAATTAATAAAAACTTAACTACATGCAAATGCAGTTCTTTGTCTTTCGATGAAGAGCAATCTCTATACAGGTTCTACGAGACTAAAAATTGTATTTTTCTTTTCAAATAGAAAACTCACACTCACAAAAACTAAGAAATTGACTAAATGATTAAATGCACCTAATGCAAATCACTACAAGCATGTAAATCCTAAGATGCAAATCTCTTAAAGCAGAGTGAAATTCCCAAAAAGTCCTTCAGTTTTAACTCTTCTTTGGTTGCCCAAAAGTTAGTTCTCGAAATCAAGAACTCTTAAAATGAGGACACCAAGAACACTTAAAAACAAGAAGAAGAAATCAAATGACAACTCCTCCTCAAAATCAACCCAAAAACTAAAAGCAAGAAACCTCACAAAAGCTTCAAAAGTTATAGCAAACGAAAATGAAAATGCAACAACAAAAGCAAAAATCAAGTGAAAATGTTTTTTAAGCCTTTGAAATGCAAAAACAAAAAGCAAAGCAAATGTTTTTTGAGCTTTTTTGTTTTATAGAGAAAGAGCTCGAAAAGACCAAGCACAACTATCAAAATCCAAACCAAACAAGATCGAATTTCAAGCACAAACTCCAACAATGCTCCCAAACCTTATAAGGCTAACTCGTAGCAAGATCAATAAGAGCAAAAGAAGACCAAAAACTCAGCCACTCAGCCTAGACAAATAGTGCAAATTCGTCGCAAACAAAAACTCCAAAGAAGCAAGAAAAGCTCTTCAAAAGTTGCAACAAAACCTAGCCTATGGAACTCAAGAAAACCAATCAAAAACGAAGCAAAAATCGTAATGCGAAGCACAACACAAAGATAGGAGCGAGTCAGTGAGCAGAAGCTCTCTGTTCTGATAAAGCAGAACAGCCAAGAATGCTCAGAAAGCGATCTTGGAACTCAATCCAGAAGTGCTAGCACCAGAAACAACTCTTTGCCAAAAGACTAGTTTTCAATCAAACGAAAGAGAGAAAAGACATGAAACCACTTCCTTCACAATCCAATGAGTACAGAGACACTGTAGAAACAGGCCTCCACAGCCAGAAAGGACCAAAAATTCAATAAACCCAAAAATTCAAAATCTGCCTAGGTATACACTACTTCACAGTTATGCAACCAGCGTGCATACGCGTCTGTGCTAAGGGAAACTCGCGTATACGCGGGTTCCTTTAGACAAACTTGCGTGTATACGCGACTGTGTGCAGAAAAAAGCACGTATACAAAGGTAAATAATGAAAAAACAAAAAGGACAAGCCTGGAAAAGACACCAGGACTTCAGACTGACTGCAAGAAAGTAAACTGGACTGCAAATGAAAGTTAAAACTGTCGGCAACCTACCAAACAGCTGAAACAACCCAACAGGAAAATCACAAGAATGTGATCCCCAGCGGAGTCGCCAGTTCTGTTTCGAGGAATATCACCCTAGAGGTTTGTTGGGTTACAACCTCCACAGAGCAAGGGCATGCTACTTAACATAGACTCACACAACCATGCACGTTCAAAAAAACTAAATAGAGTAGAATGAGAAGGTTACCCGTAGGTCCTACGGTTGAAGAAGATCCCGCAGGGTTCAAACCCCCAGCAACCGTCCTTCCTTCTTAACCTGAAAGACAAGAAGAAACAAGCACGAAGAACTGGTTGTAAAGCATATATCTACTCTGAATGTTAGTGAGATTCATATAAAACATTAAATAAATCATAATGAATGCTTAAATAACAACATTCTCATACATATAAGCATACACTAACACATTTATTTCGGGAACAGCATGGTACTTCTGTATTATAAATAGCATGTACAAAAGTAACGAGTGGAGAGATCACCTGATCCTTCCACGGCCTTCGCAGACCGTCGTCCAGATCCATCCAGCCCTTGCCTCGCTAAGACTCCTTCCAAACTGGTGCATACGAGATGACATATAGGGAGATGTGCATCTCAAGGAAACAAGGGTTTCCTATAATGAACTGGGAAAGTGCAGGAGGCACGGGGAATCAAACTTGGATAGGGAATACCAACAGAGTATAATATCAATAATTCTCTCTCTCCCTTAGGCCATACACATGAGGGCTTTTTCCCCTCCCCTCAGTAGTTCCAACGGTTAGGCTTGATTGGGAACGTCTTGGGGTGGTTGAACTACCTGAGTAACCATCAACCCAGCCCGAAAATAGGGAATAATTATATATTTTTTAATCATTTTAATGGCATACGCGGAAAAGTCTAGCTGGACTCGCGTATACACGCGGAAAAGCATGGGCATAGTCGCATATGGGGATTTTGACACTGTTTTTAGTGAATTTGTCCAAGTCTGTAGGAATGGGTGCCCAAAACCATCAAAGAAATCATGAATCATATGAAGGTGAGAAATGATGCTATAACACCATCTTCCACTTCTTCGGTGATATGAGCTTCTTCCCTTCCTCCTTTTTTGTTTTCCTTGAGTTTGGGACAATCTCTCTTGTAGTTACCATATTCTTGACATCCATAGCATTGAACCTTCGCCATATTCTTTTTCCCTTTTTGAGGACCAAATTTTCCAAACTATTCTTTTCTCTTTGTTATGGCAGAAAATGGTTGTTCTTGCTCATTTGATCCTACATATATTTTTTCTTTTAGCCTGGTTTCTTCAATTTTTCACCATGACCATAGTTCATTGAACCAGGTAGCCTCCTTATTTTCATAGATGCTTGATGTGAAGTTGCCTCATTCCTTTGGTAGTGCATTGAGCATTATAGTTGGCATTTCCTTATCAGACATTATTTCTCCCAACTCTTGTAGTTGGTATCTAATTTCTGAAACCCTCATGAAGCATGAGGATATTCCTTCTTCTTTCGATATCTTCATCTTGTAGATTTATTTTCTTAACAAGATCACTTCTCCTGCGGTGCTTACATAGAAAAATTCTACAATTTTGTCATATATTTCTTTTGATGTTTCTAATTTTGATACATAGGGAATGAGAGGATCCTTGATAAATTCTATGAGAATCATTTGAGCCCTTACTTACCCTTTCATGCAGTTTTCAAGAGCTTGAGCTTCTTCCTTTGGAGGTTTAGCGTTTGAGCCCTTAATATGTTCCATGAATTCATTTTCCATGAGGTTTAGATCTGTCCTTTTCTTCCATGCAAGAAATTTTGAAGCCCCAGTAAACTTGTTGCTTTCCTTGAAAAAATACATTTTGATATATTATGATGTGTACATTAAAGATAATTACTTAATAGGATACTCCTTGATGACAATATCTCAAATATGGTGCCTTCTTGATTTTGATAATGCCATTGATAGAGGAAGATTACTTCTTAATGGAGATGTATTCCTTTAAAAGGTGATCCTTCAATAGGGGGAGATCACCTTGGTATGAGGATGACAATGCCTTCTTTTGCTTCCCTTGTATGTGTAAACTTCAAGATGCTTAAAATGCTTTCTTTGAATGAACTAGGGTTTGTAGGTATTCTTCTAGTGACTTTCTTCAAGATGATGATGTAATCCTTGTCCTTTTAGTGCCTTAGAGATGAGAGATCCATTTTTATGCTCTTGATGATCTTCTAATGCTTCAATCCTTGAGTGTCCTTCTTTAAGCTTCCCTTTATTGAATTGTCACCTTAGCTCTAAATCGATGTTGAGAAATATATGGGGAAACAAGTGTAGGTAATTTCTCTTCTTGATAACTTCTTGTGATGTATTTTTACTTTTTCTTGTTTTATTTCTTTTCTGTATTATAATTAGTGTTCTTTATCTTCAAATAACTACCAAAAAATAAATAACAATGAGAAAATAGGACACAAGATGTAGGCGATCATCCAAGGCCAAAACCTCTCTCGCTTGAGAGGAAAACACACCAGAATTATTTCTTTTCTTATAGAACTTCAATAGACAAATTCCAAGACCTTTGACCCTTGACCAATACCCTCCAAGACCAAGTCAAACCTTACTTTTAGAAACTTCTGAAAATTGTGACTTATAGCAGATTCTTCTACAATTTCAATTTGTCCAACAACTTCTTCTGCAACTTAAACCTACCCAACAACTTCTTCTACAACTTCGACCTACCCAGCAACTTCGACCTACCCAACAATTTCTACTGCAGAAACCCTAACCCTTAATGGTGTATTCCTGCTCCTTTCTTCTTCGATTGGACATATTCTCTCTCTTAGAGAATTTAGCTTCCAAAATAGCTCTTCTTAATTTCCTAACTTTACTTTTTTAATTCGTCTTTACTACAGTAGCATAAACCCTAATTCCTTCGCACGTGTGGAGAGAATTAGCCCAGAAACTCGATTTTCTCTACCTTCTTTGTCCTCTTCTTCTTCGCACTTATTTTTCTTTGTTTGCTCGAACTTGAGTGTGTGTGATGTTCTTATTACAATTGAAGTTGATGTATCCTTGATATAGGCTTCTCATTGGGTTGAATTTCTCCTTTAAGGCTGACTTGTTCTCGAGTGTAGGCCAACTTGTATATTGCATCAAGAATTGGTGATGGAGGGTTCTTTGACTTTTTTTATTCAAATAAATTATTTTTACAATATGTAACATGCCCAAATGAGTATTTCATACATGACAATGACTCATAAGCCATAGAATCTCTCAATGGGAGCTTGACCTATAAAACAAATTCCTCTTGAGCATGAAACCTGTGCCTCAAGAAAAAAATAAAAAAAATTATTTATCTTAATACATTAAATATATAAAACCATGATTACATATGTCATTATGAAGACCGAACCTAGTTACATATTTTAACACTCCTTGACTTTTTGGTTCAAGATGCACATGGATATACCCAAAAGTCCCCCTTGGGCCATAAAAAAAATTCAAGCGTGAAATTATTGTGTTTTTTGTTTTGGTTATGTGATTTTTTTTAAAAGAGGGTTTGATTATGCATCACCCAATTTTTAATTTTAAAATAACCTTATTAAAACCATTAGCCCATGGGAATTTGAGGGGGAAGGGGAAGTTGGGAAATCCATTTCTCCTTGAAAAAATTAAACTAAATCCTTCCATTCGCCCTGTTTTTCTGGAAATGGAAATATTATAGATATATTTCACCCCAATTTTATGGGATGGAAATTACTTGGAGGTATTTTTTCCTTGTGTAATTCATGTTCACTCTAATCGAGTATTCCATTCACTTAGATTTGTTTGGAATGGACTTTTGTGGTAACATGTAATATTCCCAAATGGGAAATGCAACGATGCAATGCAGAATGATATAAAAATAACACAGTTCATCATAGACAAAGCAGGAGGCCAATATGGAGACCTTTAATTTGTTATTACAGTAGAAAAATATGTTTAAGAAGTGGCCCATAAGATGCATAACAAGAAAAGGAAGCCTCCAATGAAAGAAAATCCTCAAAATGAGGTGCTGCAACCATAGATAAAGATTGGAAAAGCCTTACAACATTATTTTATTGGCTCTGCAACAGTTGTAGGATACACATCAGATCTAGAGCAAATAAGTGCATGAAAATTCATATCTATAACAGATCCATACACTATATAAGTTCCTCTAAAGAACCCCCTTGGGGTTTTCAGCAAAGCACCATGTACAAGATGTAGATCTGAGATCTAAGATGGCAGATCTACTGAAAAATACAGATCTATAAAGTGGATCTGATCTGATATGAACAATAAAATGACCTCCTCCAAGAGATCTCCAAAGTGAAAGGTAGATCCCTAACACATGAAAACCAACTCTCCAAATGGTGTGCCAAAACACCCTGCAACTGCACCTACATGAATAACGCAGATCTGGAAGTAAAACTGCATTGTAGGGATCAAAATGTGGTTGGCCTCATGCCAAGATCTGAAAATGAGCTCCAAAGCCTTCAATACTGACCTCCCAATGAAGTGGAAACCTCCTCCACTGAAAAGGAGCATTGAATTGGCCTAGATCTGAAAGATCCAGTCTCCACTTGCTGCAGCTTGCAAAAACAGCCAAACCCTCAACAGGATTTGCGTTGTAGTTGAAAGAAGAAGCTTGGCCCTAAGCTAGATAGTGGACAATGCAATACAAACTCTCCCAAGAGTTACTCAATGGGAAGAGATTGGATTCCCGACTAGGAACACCCAATGCTAAACAACATTCAATCTCAGCTAAACAACAAGAGAAATATATATGTCTAAATAGACAATATATTCAGAAATATGATAAACATCAACAAACCTCTAATGCTGCCGTCCTCTTCCTTTTATAAGTTAAGAGCTTGAAAACCCTAAACCACTTCCAATGAGATCACTTCTTTAACACAAGGCATCTCCATCTAAAACTACGTTGTGCCTCATTGATGGCCACTCCTCCATGACAGCGCTATAGATTTGGTCAAGGTTGACCCAGTCAAAATGTACAGCCCCTTTCACACCTAAGGATGCTTGATTTAACAGCCAAGATTTAGCCTTTTCACATTTGGCATTGATTTATTCATTATTAAGGAGTATTATGGACCTCCTTTGCTCTTTTATTCTCTAAATAAAGTAATAAAACAAAAATGAATATTCCAATTAGCCCATGACTAATTGGGAATATTACAGTCCTCCCCTACATAATGTTGTTTGTCATCAAGCAAATGACATGGCGAGTGTTGCAACTCTTTTCCTCCTCCATTGGTGACACCAACATGTGATAAGCTTCCTCCATAAGCTAAGTGTTCACCAATCCATCCCTCCATGAATTGCTCCTCCAAAGGTCTCATGAGATGTAAATAATCCATCCCATAAGGAGACAATAGCTCCAATGAAACAAACATGGTTTGCCAAATGTTCTCCCTGAAACATGTAGCATAAGATACATGGAGAATCTCCATCCCATATGGCACATACATACCTCCCATCCTCCCTCCATACATTCCCATAAAAATTACAAGTACATCATCAATGTATGGGATCAAAACTACATACATACAACCATAAATTTGTGCATATGAAGGTGGGTCATAGTCCCACATGTGGAACCAGCGCAGTGCATCTCCTGACTACATCAGATCAAGATGTGGTAAGTGGTTTACCCACCACTCACTTGCCCATGTCATCTCACTATGGC
The DNA here is from genome assembly GCA_034641835.2 of Pinus albicaulis. Taxonomy (NCBI): domain Eukaryota; kingdom Viridiplantae; phylum Streptophyta; class Pinopsida; order Pinales; family Pinaceae; genus Pinus; species Pinus albicaulis. The sequence continues at coordinate 278,950,975 of CM076577.1, read as the reverse complement.
TGAAATTGTGAGATATATTTGGTACTTTAGGAATGCACCCATCATGAAACAAAATCTCCCTTTTTCCTCCAAGGGAGTGGCCATGTTCATAAAATTTTGTGGCCCAAAGTTGGCCATGAAGTTTATAAGGTACAATACTCCTCCTTGGAGTCATGGCCTGCATACACATGGTGAAAGAATGCAAACAATAATCAAATGAAACATTATTTACATGAGCATATTCTTCACCAAAGCTCCTCCTTAAACAAATGGAGTGGTGCATAGATCTATCCCCTTCCTCAAAAAGAGAAAGATATGGATGAATTAACTCTTTTATAGATTTATGTTGCTGCCCCATCTCCACATGGTACATGCATATTTGAAAATGTTGATATAGTTCTCCTTCAAAGCCCTTCCAAGTGTAGCTTCTCATGATGATGTTGTAGAATTTCACAGAATATGTGTGGCTGAAACAGAACTCTTCATAGGCTCTTTGTAGTAACTTCTCCTTGAGCTTGGAGGCTCTAGAAAAGAAGATCCTACCATGATAATATATGACTCCTTCTTAGACTAAACAACCCTCTTCATGTAGTTGATCATCAAGTATCATGCATGTGTGCAGATCCTTGGAATAATCCACCAACAGTTGGTATTTCCAATATGGATCAACCTCCCATAATGACAGCGTGGATGATATATCAACAGAAATGTCTGTCATATGGTTGCTCTCCTCCTTGACATATCCCATGCCAAAGGTATATTTTGGAAGGTCATACCTTCCATGCATCTCCTCCCACAACGCAGAATCTGAAATGAGAGTGGGTAATGATGATATTGGGAGAAGATCTCCCTCCTCCTTGAGCCTACCCAAGACTCCCAGCTATGTATCATTGTCTTCCAATGTTCCCATACCTCCTGAATCTATGCTTGGAGCATCATGTTGTGAGACATATCCCACAAAATATGAATCAGGTGGCCTCCCAGGTGGTTTTCCACTAGATAATAGTGTCCCATGCAACAATCTCATGAGCATGATAGATGGGACTATAAGGTCCTTGCTTCCACTACACAAATCCACCTCTATTTTTTGTGTGGAAGTTGTATTTGAGGGATATGTATGCATGCCTTTCATCATTTTAGTCTCACCACTCTTCTTATCCACCCATTCTATTTGCAAAGCCTCCCAATCAGTGGTGACTTTCCCCAATGTAATCAACCATTGAACACCCAATATCACATTGGTGTCAGGTATGTCAACCACAAAGAAGTGATCATTCAAAGTATAAGTTCCCATGGTGACTAATAAGGATGGTACATTATGCATGCATTGCATTGTTCTATCTCTTGGGACCAAAACAAAGAATCCCTCAAAAGCATCATTGGGTATTTCCCTCCTTTGCACTAGTTGGGCATCAAGGAAATTGTGGGTAGCCCCACTGTCAATCAAAACATAAACCCTCTAATTCAAGATGGAACCTTGAACTCTTAAGTTCAATTACTTCGGTACTCCTCTCAAATATGCAAGAGCCCCTCCAATAGGAGAAAATGCTCCATTCCCATCTGCTGATGGGTTGGTTATCCTCCTGCAGTGTCAGTGTTGTGACCTCTTCTTGGTTCATCTTCTTCTTCCTCCTCATCATCTGAGAAGACCTCTATGTAATGTGCTTTTCCAGCTGCACATCTATGTCTAGGTGCCCATGATTCTCGGCAAGTGAAGCAAAGCTTCCTTCTTCTTAGAACTCTCTGGACATCATCATCAAGAGGTTTCTTGTATGAGCTCTCTTTAGAATGAGCAACTTTTTCTTCCTTTCCCTTTGAAGGAAAAGAGGGCTTATGCTGAAAAGTTGCCTTTGCTTTTGGAAAGGAATCTTGAAGGTCTATAGCCCTTTCAATAGCATCATGTAGGGTAGTGGGCTTGGTAGATTTAACCAACCCATGAAGAGATTCATCTAAACCATCAATGAACATGTACACCCTTCTTGCTGCAGAAAAATCAGGAACCATAACAGAAAGTCTTAAAAATTCAGAGATATAAGTTCTGTATTACCTGACTGTTTCAACTTTGCAAGGCTCATGAATGGTGCCTTTGGATCTCTTCTATCAAATCTTTCCACCAGCCTTCTAGTGAACTCTGAATAAGCAGTCACATTGGCATGACCCAATGTAGACAAGCCATGGAACCACTAGTCATGTGCTTCACCTTCAAGGTGCAGTGCTGCAATCTTGATAGCCTCCATATTTGTAACCTTGTTCAACTAAAAGTAGATTTCAAGTTTTTCTACCCAAGATTTGGTAGAACACTTGGATGACCCATCAAAATTGGGTAAAAAGAATCTACCCATAGTGTGGTGTCGATCATGATTCTGAATGAATCCACCACCTCTATGATGATGCCTTGGTCTTCTATTGTCCTTTATGTGACAAAAATCCTGAAAACTCAAGTGATATTTAAATCTTTGATTTTGAGACTCATATTCTTCAAAATAGTCTTCAAGGGATTCATGCTCTTGAAACCCTCCATTTCCCACAGCCAAAAATTTAGGCATGGTAGAGCATTGGGAAACTTGTGGTTGATGCACTGGTTGATCATTCCAGTGGTGAGACATGCTAGAGCCTTCTCCAAGATGAAATCCTTTAGGGGATTCATTGATTTCGTCCATTCTATTCTCTTTGATCTCTCTAGCAAGGTCTTGCATGGCTCTAAGAAGGATCTTAGGAAAACCCTTATCTTCATCTTCACCTCTAGATAAAGGGGCTTTACCCTTGTCTTCATTATCATTTTTGTAATCAAAATTCTTATGTATTCTCTTTAGATACCTCTTCTCTCTGTCAGTAAGAGGATATTCTTCTTCAGAAGACATATCGGCTTCTTAGAAAGCACAGGTTGTGCCAAGATTATGCTCTGATACCACTATAATATTCCCAAATGGGAAATGCAGCAATACAATGCATAATGATATAAAAATAACGCATTTAATCATAGAAAAAGCAAGAGGCCAATATGGAGACCTTTCATTTGTTATTACAACAGAAAAATATGTTTAAGAAGTGGCCCATAATATGCATAACAAGAAAAGGAAGCCTCCAATGAAATAAAACCCTCTAGATAAAGACTGGAAAAGCCTTACAGCGTTATTTTATTGGATCTTCAATAGTTGTAGGTTACACATCAGATCTAGAGCAAATAAGTGCATGAAAATTCAGATCTATAGTAGATCCATACACTGTATAAGCTCCTCTAAAGAACCCCCTTGGGGTTTTCAGCAAAACACCATGTACAAGATGTAGATCTGAGATCTAATATGGAAGATATACTGAAAAATATAGATCTGGAAAGTGGATCTGATCTAATATGAAAAATAAAATGACCTCCTCCAAGAGATCTCTAAAGTGAAGGGTAGATCCCCAACACTTGAAAACAAAATCTCCAAATGGTGTGCCAAAACACCCTGCAACTGCACCTACAGGAATAATGCAGATCTGGAAGTAAAACAGTGTTGTAGGGATCAAAATGTGGTTGGCCTCATGCCAAGATCTGAAAATGAGCTCCAAAGCCTTCAATACTAACCTCCCAATGAAGTGGAAACCTCCTCCACTGAAAAGGAGCATTGAATTGGCCTAGATCTAAAAGATCTAGTCTCCACTTGCTGCAGCTTGCAAAATAGTCAAACCCTCAATAGGATCTATGCTGTAGTTGAAAGAAGAAGCTTGGCCCTAAGCCAGATAATGGACAATGCAATACAAACTCTCCCAAGAGCTACTCAATGGGAAGAGGTGAGATTCTCGACCAGGAACACCCAATGCTAAACAACATTCAATCTCAGCTAAACAGCAAGAGAAAGACATATGTCTAAACAGAAAATATATTCAAAAATATGATAAACATCAACAAACCTCTAATGTTGCCATCCTCTTCCTTTTATAAGTTAAGATATTGCAAACCCTAAACCACTTCCAATGAGATCACTTCTTTCACACAAGGCATCTCCATCTAAAACTGCATTGTGCCTCATTGATGGCACACTCCTCCATGACAGCGTTGTAGATTTGGTCAAGGTTGACCCAGTCAAAATGTCCAGCCCCTTTCACACCTAAGGGTGCTTGATTTAATAGCCAAGATTTAGACTTTTCACATTTGGCGTTGATTTATTCATTATTAAGGAGTATTATGGACCTCCTTTGCTCTTTTATTCTTTAAACAAAGTAATAAAACAAAAATGAATATTCCAATTAGCCCATGACTAATTGGGAATATTACATAACATTTATTACACAATTCATGGAATCATGGTTTATAGGGGAGAAATTCCATCCCTATTTAAAGGTCCATGGTAATGGAATTTGAGCAAAAAATTACATCAATTCTTCAATTCTTCTATAACACCCTCCTCCCACATCTACCCAAGTAACCGACCAACCAAGGTAAACATGCGATGAGAGGCTACTATAATATTATTCAACCTCCTAGGTGACCTTAAGGAAGTGGAATCGATGGAAACACATCACAAAGACCTTCCACATCAGCAACAAAAATCCTAGGGGCCATCCCAACCACTCAGGTAGCCAGCCCTTAGGTCCCACTGATATTTTAGACCATTAGACCTCGGGACGCTCCCTTGATATGGGTAAGGCTACATCTGGGAGGCTCTGGATGCTCCCACATCATGGGAATGCATGCATATAGGAACTTTTCCCCTCAAACCTATTCCAACGTCCCTGGGATTTGAGCCACATTTTCAGGCCCATATCCCAGGTTACTACCCATAACTCAATGACACTTTCAGAAATTAAATATAATAGTGCAACAACGATGCAAAATCAAACACCCTAACAAGACTTGATTGGACCCCTACTAGACATGACATGCATTTCATCAAACATGTCACAAATATGTAATCTACATGTTTAAATAACATATTTGAGCATAGGGGTCTCATACTTATATGAGAATCATTGAGAAGCATTGTTGACTCGTCGCATTAACTACATTACCATCTGTTTGGGCATAGATACATTTTTCATTCATTTAAAAATCAAAAAATGATCAGAGCCATACATCATCACCATCATAAAACACATTCATAACCACCATAATAAAAACGGAAATGAAAAGCACATAAAAACCATATAAGCCACATAATAACAAGCATATTTACCCATCAATACAAGAGGGAAAGAGATATTATTGCCATAAGAAAAATGCAACCAAGTCTAGGACTTCCACATTCCACCTGACCATAAACATTGATGAGCCAAATATCTCTTCATACAGTCACCCTCATGCCATATTCCAATCATGAATGTGAGATCTCATAAAAATCATCAAATAAAAACAAACCAGGGCTTCCAGAGGCCAAACCACCTACACCCTCAACCAGTGATTCCACCTCGTGGTCGTACATCACAACCATAACCATATTGGTCTCCACCCAAGTTGTCTAGGGCACCAGAGCATTTGTTCCAACTAAGGCTCCAGGACTAGTAACTCAACCCACAAAGGGCTCTAGAACGTTTGTCCAACCAAGGCTCCAAGACTAATAACTCAGCCCAAGCTGTTACAGGGCTCTAGAGTGTTTGTACAACCAAGGCTCCATGAACTAGTAACTCAACCCACAACTAAAGTAACATGATCACCAACCGAAAAGAAAAAAAAATAAAAAAATAAAAAATAAAAAAAAAAAATAAAAAAAAATTAACCCACAACACCATGGCTATCCAAGAAATGGAAAGGCTTGGAAAATCCACTATCAAACCAGGAAATCCTCCATGCCAATGATATATCATGACCAAGAAACCACAGTCATATGCCATGCATGCCAAAACTAGTGAGGAAAACATACATGTAACTTTGTACATGGCGATCCCAATGTCCTCTTGCGCTTTCCATCTCTTCCTTTTCCTTCTCGCTCCAAATATCCAAGTATGCCACACTCTCCAAGGGTGATCAAAGAAAACTCTAAATATCCAAGAGTATGAGAGAGAGAGAGAGAGAAAATGAGAGCTCCAAAACAACATTGATCAAAATCCATGAATTGATCCTCAAAAGCCTTTTTATTAATGAGGCCTCTATTTTCTTGATTTTTCCATTATTTTCCTTCATTTTCCTCGTCACATGCAACCTGTGACCTTTCCCCTCCCTTTTCTACTAATTTCCATTATTTTCATAAATAAATGCCAATAAATGCCACTTTGCCTTTCCAAAGCCTTAGTCATTGCCTTTTCCAATTTCCATAGCCATAATAAACCATATGAACGCCTGCAATAGGATTTTTTTGCCCAAAATTCAACTTGGAATATGTGTCCCTTGACCTTGGTTATTATTTTACCTTTATTAACTTTTATTACATGGAATTTTCACCAAGGTTGTTATAGAACCCTCCCCCTTGGGGGAACACACTTTCCTTGGTGTTCAACGACACCTACCTCTAATAAGAATACTGTAATCAAAACATACTGCCCATGGATATTTATAACTTAGCTCGTTTAAGTATTTACAATGGTCAACCTGTTGAGAAGAAAACCAACATGACAACATCACAAATATAACACCACATCACCCATACTAGTTATTGGAGCTTTATAACATAGCTCATGGCGGTATTTACATCCATACACATACGTACATATATCAAACATCATACCCACATATACCAAAACATTATCTCAACCAACGAATAAGGAAGGATACATGGCCCGCATCTGACTCGCCATCTCCCATGTAGCTTCATAGAGCCCAAAATGCTTCCATTGCACTTTAACCTGCTCAATTCTGGAGCATGAGCGTCTTTCTATGCAAAATGCATTGAGGTTATGGCTGGAATTTTCCTTCTGTTCCACTTGCAATACAGACCATTCAATCACATTATCAACATATTTAACATATTTCTTAATAAATGACACATGGAAAACATCATGGAATTTCACTATCGGAGGCAATGCAATTTGTTAGGCTACTGGTCCAATTCCACAAAACCGAGGTGTCAACTTATCACATGATCCAATCCGCAAGCAGCTCTTCTTGGGCTTGACGTGCAAGTACACCTGTTCCCCAACTTGAAACTCCTTAAACAACCTGTTCTTATCTACATAACTCTTCTCCCTATCCCATGTTGCTTTCATATTCTTCTTAATTACATGCATTTCATGTTCCATATCTACCAACATATATGGCCTAATCATTACCCTATTAACTGGATCACTCCAACTGATTGGAGTATTGCAACTCCTCCCATACAATGCCTCAAACAGACTCAAGCTTAATGAATCATGATACCCATTGGTTTAAGAAAAATCTATGAGTGGAAGATACTCTTCCCACTTCCGTTGTTGATGCATCACATACATCCTCAACATATCCTCCATTATCTTGTTGACCCTCTCTATTTTTCCATCTATCTGTGGATGCTATGTTGTATTGAAGGCCAACTTTGTGCCCAAACCTGCAAACAACTGCTTCCAAAACTTGGAATTTAAATTTGCATCCTTGTATGACAAAATATTCTGTCGAACACCATGAAATATGACCACAACCATGATGGAATCATGTTGTCTAGATGTCCTCAGTAAACCTATGATAAATTCCATGGAAATGACCTCCCATTTCCACTCTGGAATCGCAATAATATGTAGTACTCCACCTGGATGTTTACACTCTACTTTTACATGTTGGAAATCCAACAACCTAGCCACAAACTCTACTACGACTCTCTCCAAATTCAACCAATAATAAATCTTCTTCACTATGGTCAATGTCTTCTGATAGCCTGGGTGACCTCAATATGGTTTCGCATGAAAATACCCCAATATCACCTTCTTAAGCTCACTACCGTCTGGCACATATATCTTATCTCTAAACCTGACCATGCCATCTGTTGTGAGACGATAGTCCACATCCGTTTCACATGCACATCGTACCACTACGTGTACCTATACTTGTACCTGTACCACTACCTATACCTGTACATGTACCACTACCTGTACTTGTACCTGTACTCTACTACAATCTGTGCCTAAGCTCCATATACCTGACATCCTGCTGACCTGCCTTCAAGATCCTATCTTGTAGATAGTCCCATAGGAAATCATAATTGCTATGTGATTTACCTGTATCCACCTTCTAAGAGCATATGCAACCCTGTTCTCTTTAACTTTAATATACGTGATCTCAAATTCAAACTCACTAATCGTGGCTAACCATCTAGCTTTCCTAGCATTCAGATTCAGCTTATCAAATAAATATCTCAAACCACTGTAATCACTCATTAGTATAAATCGCCTACCAAGAAGATAGTGCCTCCACATCTTCAATGCAGGGATGATTGCTGATAACTCAAGATCATGCGTCAGATAGTTCTTCTCGTGCTCATTCAATTTTCGCAACTCATTGCATAGCACCTCACCATCCTACATTAAGACTCCACCAAGTCCTCTCTTGCAAGCATATGTACATACTACAAAATATTTTTCCAGATCTACTATCTTTAACACTGGAGCATGTGTCAAAAACTGCTTAATTTTCTCAAAACCGGCCTCACACTCCTCCATTCGTTCAAACTTCTTACCTTTCCTTTGCAATGATGTGATATGATAATCAATCTATGATAAGTTCTTGATGAACCTCCTGCAATAACCTGCTAACCCCATGAATGATATTACCTCATCCACATTCCTAGGAGTTTCCCACTCCATGATAACTCTTATATTTTTTGGATCCACTACTATTCCCTCCTTGGAGACAACATGTCCCAAGTAATGTACCTTTGTCTGAAAGAAATTGCACTTGTTGATCTTTGCATACAACTGATGTTCTCTCAACAATATCAATACTTCTACCAAATGATCGACATGCTCTTCCTCATTTTTAGAATATACCAATATGTCATCGATGAACAAAATAAATAAAAAATTCCAGGTAAGGATGCAACACATTATTCATCAAACACATAAATGTAGATGGAGCATCGGTCAAACTGAAAGGAACTACAACAAACTCATAATTCCCATACCTGGTCTAGAAGGCTACCTTGTGAATGTCATCTTCTTTAATTCATACCTGATGATATCTCGATATCATATCAATCTTCGAGAACACTGTTGCTCCCTTCAACTGATCGAACAAGTCATCAATCCTCGACAACGGATACCTGTTATTGATGGTCACTTTGTTCAAATACCTATAATCAATGCATAGTCTGAGAGTACCATATTTCTTATTCACAAACAATATCGATGTGCCCCATGGTAATACACTTGGCCTAGTCTATCCCTTGTCCAACATTTCCTTCAACTAAAACTTCAACTCTACCAAATCTGGTTTGCTCATCCTATAAGGTGCCTTAGATGTTGGCGTTTCCCCTAGTACCAACTCAATAGAAAAGTCTACTTCCCTGTGAAGTGGAAAATCTAAAATATCTGCAGGAAATACATCCTGAAACTGTTGTAGAACTGGGTACCTGCTAAAAAAAATTTCATCCTAAACTTCCTTACCTTTGTAACTAGAAATGTGCACTGCAAATAACACACACCCTTTCCTACAACTGCGCTTGGCCTATATATTTGTAATCATTCTAATTGATGTTTCTTTCTTCTTACACCGTAAGACTCTTTATTCTCCAATATCATCCAAACAATCAATATCCTTGTTATAAAAATCCACCTTGGTCCTATGAATATATAGCCAGTCCATACCCATAAGCATGTTATTTGATCCCAATTGAAAAACATTCATATTTGCTGAGGTAGGCATACCATTCAACAAATGCACAAGCTCTTACCCGATGATGAAATCTCTTCTTGGTACATGTAGCCAACTTCACTAAACAAGACTCTGCACACACTTCTTTATTCAAACCACAATTATCACCAAGTCAGGATTAACATAACTATAATTATATCCAGGGTAAATTAAAATAGAAAAAACTTGATCACAAAGCTTACTGTCCATCTTGATAATAGACCCCCGGTGATCTTCTTGCCTGTTATCCAGCATTGCATAGATCCTGGGAATACTTTGTCCAACATATCCCACTTTCAGTGCCTCCTGCGCACTATATATATATGGTCTACCACCATGGTGTTGTGTAAAATCCCTCCTACTATGATCTCTTCCACAAGTCCAACACCGCATGGGCTCCCTATTTTCACTCATAATATACTCTTTAGACTGAAGTCCATGTCCCCTTCTAGATGTATTGACCTTCTTAGGTGGTGCAACATTCTCTTTTTTACCTATATCCTGAGGTCTTGCTTACTTCTTGTCCCATTTTCCTTTGTTCTTTGCATTTCCTTTCCATCCCGACTTAGTCTTGTATTTTCTCTTCTATTGCCCATATCAGTGCTTTAGTTTCCGAATGGCCTCCTCCAATGATCTAGGCTCATCAAACTCAATCCTGTCTTTAAATGCTATTGGAAACACATTAATGAATCTTTGAATATTGGCCTTCTCCTTCTTGAGGTAAGGCACATACCTCAAAAAATCCAGAAATATGTTGATGTACTCCTCATAGGTCATATATCCCATATTTAGTTCATAAAACTCTTTTTCCCTGTCATCATAGTATCTATCTGATGGATACTTCTTTCAGAATAGCCTCTCAAACTCACTCTAATTCAGATACTTCTCATAAATATCCCTATAATTCTTCACATATTCCCAGCAAATATCTGCTTTAACTTTGAGGTTGAATGCATCTATTATGGCTTTCATGTTTTCTGAGTACTCATGCAACCTAAAGAACTTCCTCATACCAATCAACCATGTCTTTGCATCATGTGATTTCTTCATCTATCTGTCAAATTTGGGTGGATTTTATTTCTTAAACTCATCCGGAAAATATCTCCTATCAATCCTCCTATACGGATGATAATGATGATGATCATAATTCCTATCAATCCTCCTATACGGATGATAATGACGACGATCATAATTCCTGTCAAAACCAAAACTAGAATAATACATGTGTCTGTCACCTGTCCTATCTGGAGTGTCCAAGAACCTTCCATATTTGATCATGTCATCTCTATCTGACATGTGACCACCAGGAGACTTACTGACATATGCCCCATTAGTCCCATCCTCTTGTCCATAGTTGATCCGAAGTGGCCCTTGTCACTAAAATCTGACAAAATCTGAAGGATTACCGCATTGACTTTTGCTTGTTTTTCTTATGCCTGTATGACTTTGTCATTTTTTTCTTTACAACTCCTTATTTCTTCCTTAAAAATTCTCAGTGTGTCTGCTAAGTCAGAAGAGTTACCAAAACCATTTTTCTCATCTGATTCATAGGGAGAATATTTGTAGTCTACCATCTTACTAGTCATATATGATTTCTTCTTGCAAGGCATCTCATGACAGCTAAACCAAATCACAATAAACCAACGTACCTTTGCATAATTTGGATAGGATATCTCATCTTCTATATCAACCAATCAGCGTAATACATGTATAAACATAACCATAAAAACATATAGACATATGAAAAATAGTTTTATCAACACATAAACATCATTCTAGCTAGAGTCCAGTCATCAATGCATGACCATATCAACTACACATACCTTGACCTCATGCATGACAACTATTATCACTCCGCTAGATCTCTAAGGCTGAAGAAGAGATCCCAACAGAGGTAACCACATACCAACCTTTTAACTTGGTATCTAGCCCTACCAAGTCAGAGAGGGCTTTCTCCACAAAAATCACAGCCAAGAGGGTTGGATAAAAAGGTTTTAGGCTAGCGATGAAATGCAAAAGGGTTTGTTTGTTTGAAAGTATAGTACTGGATCAGGGAAGGAGCTACTGCAACTAGGTTTAAGATAACAAAGCTTTACAACACAACCAAAAATAGGAGCAAGGAAGGTATGCATAAGAGGTTTTTTGGAGTTTTTTTTTTTAATGGTATAGGATGAAATTGGAGAAAATCAAAGTGACCACAAGAGGTGAATTCATTTTGATAGAAGAATGGTACAAATACATGAGAATCTCTTTTAAAACATAGCATGTGAGATGAATTCTTTTTACAATCTGGAGAGATTATCACCAGAAAGAAAATATAATGATAAAATGGATAAATATTAACATAAAGAAATAAAATTACCAAATTTACACACCACAAGATTTCCTAAAATGTGGCTGCAAATTCTTCCTCTGTAGCTCTAGGGTTTTATTTTAATTTTTCTGGGTCGGAACACCAAGAGAGAAAGTACCATTGGGAAATGGAGTCAAGGCTAGTTTCTTTGTGCAGATTTGAGGCAAAGTAAGCGCTATGTTTAGCTGGATAAATAATATGAAATGAGAGATGGAAAGGAGAAGAAATCCCACTACACTATAGGCATCTATAAATGGATGACTCTCCAATGCATATTTAGAAGAAATAACACAGAGATAGGTTACAAAACAAAGCATCAAACATGGATGAATTCTGTAAAGATAACCATTAACACATAACAAGAATCATCAGTATGAAAGGAGCATCTAACATGAATGAATTCCTATCACTTACTCTCATAAAATAATCGCATAAAAACATAATATTGGAAATGAATATACAGGAACACATACTGCACATAAACACTGTGATGAATCTCAAAACTTAAAAGAAAGAAACTTCTGCATTAATTACGTAATAATTTTCAAGAAAGTACCCACAGTCCAACAGTATCTCCCTCTGATTTCCAACCTCTATTAAATTGAATTTACAATATATATATAGGAATAGAACCCTCCTTAATATTCATAGCTTGAAATTATCCAATTCCCCCAAAAGAGCAGTCTCTTACATCAAAATCTAGAACTGCATCCCAAAAAAAAAACCAAACTACTTCAGAAATAGCATTGCAATTATGAATTCGAAACTTCCAACTCATGATATCTGTGTAAAATATGGAAGAGGCTTTTGTATATCAGTTTTTTATGAGAAAAAACATCTCTCATTTCCTTGAAATTTGTTTCCATTTACCCGAGATCTGCATTCAAAAAATATGTGTCAAATAGGAAAATTCTGAGTTCCGAAAAATAGGGCTCTAATATGCTCTCTATTCTCCCAATATGTAATAGCTATGCCAAAATTGAAGGAGGTTATTTTTTTTTAGCCTGTTCTGAGGAAAAACCTCTTTCATTTTCCTAATATTTGTTTCCATTTTCCTGATATCTGCATTCCAAAAACATGTGTCAAACAGGAAAATTTTGAGATCCGAAAAATAAGGATAAAAGATGATCTTGATTCTCCCAAGATGTAGCAGATATGCCAAAACTAAAAGAGGTTATTTATTTTTAGCCCGTGCTGAGGAAAAACCTCTTTCATTTTCCAAAATTTCGCCACTATTTTCTCAAGAACCGCCTCGGAAATTAACTGGTCAAACAGAGAAAATTGGAAATTTTTTTATAAAAAAGTTTGAAAGTGGGTTTATCCCATGTGCACTATGGGAGGTGAAACATTGAGGTTTACATAAAATTTTCCACACCATCCTATTTGATGTGTAGTGCACCCCTTTTGGCTCCTTCGTGGGCTCTTCCCCTTCGAAACTTAGACCTTGACTTGGATAAATAAACCATAACCCAACCATCCATTCGACGAAGCCAAATTTTTGAAGGCACCTTTCAGCCATGTCTCTTTCTCTTTTATTAGTACTAATAAGTCCAAATATGTGACAAATCCATCATAGTATTGCTCATTTGGTCAACCAATTTCACCACAGCCTGAAGCACTTGAGTCCACTGTAATAATCTCCATGAAAACAATGTACACGAAGTAGACCAATAATACTAAAGTATCCCAACACTTTCAGAACATTGCTTTCCTCCATTGTAGAGACAATTTTTTGGTGAAATTAGCATGTAAAGGATAAAAATATGATATATAATCGGACAAAAATAGTGATTATAAGGATAAGTAGTTTGATGACGTGGTCGGCGCAATATAAATGCACGAATGGCAAAAAACGATGTGAGGCCAGTGATAGCGGCGGAGCTGAGGTGAAAACATAGAAAAATAAGGTGGGGAGGGTGGGATGCAAATCCATGTGCTAACAACAACAACAACCATATCAATGTATACCAACAATACATAAGCACTTGACATGTATAAAAAACACATAACTAGTCATACACTCATGATGACACACTTCACAACAATAACATCCTCTTTCACATGGCGACATAACTACAATGACGACCGACACCATGCATATACAACAAGAATATAGACCAAAAGTATGATTAATATAAGTGCAAATGAAATGAACGCATGACCAACACACACCACCCATCTATTCCAAGGGGTGAACCATGCTTTGATACCACTTTGTAACGCAGTCCTCCCACATCTACCCAAGTAACCAGCCAATCAAGGTAAACATGCGATGAGAGGCTACAAGGATCTAATACAACCTCCTAGGTGACCTTAAGGAAGTGGAGTTGACAAAAACACATCACACAAACCTTCCACATCAGCAAGAAAACTCCCAAGATCCATCCCAACCACTGAGGTAGCCAGCTCCTAGGTCCTACTAATATTTTAGATTATTAAACCCCTATACGCTCCCTTGATATGGGCAAGGGTGCGTCTAGGAGGCTCTGGATGCTCCCACAACATGGGCATGCATGCGTCCAGGGAATTTTGTCCTCGGACCTTTACCAGTGTCCCTGGGATTTGAGCCACTTTTTCAAGGCCAGATCTCAGGTCACTGCCCAGAACTCAATGACACTTTCAAAAATGAAATATAATAGTGGAATAATGATGCAAAAGCAAACACTTGAACATGGACTTGATTGGACCCCTACTAGCCATGATAGGCATTTCATCAAACATGTCGCAAATATGTAATATACATGTTTAAATAACATATATGAGCATAGGGGTATCATACTTAACTGAGAATCACTGATAAGCATTGGTTTCTCATCACATTAACTGCATTATCATCTATTTGGGCATAGATACATTGTTCATTCATTTACAAATAAAAATAAGATGAGGGACATAAACAATCACCATCATAAAACACATTCATAACCAACATAATAACAACAGAAATGACAAACACATAATAACCATATAAGCCACATAATACAAGAATATTTACCCATCAATACAAGAGGAAAAAACTTTTATTTCCTTAAGAAAAAATGCAACCAATTCTGGGACTTCCACGTTCCACCCGACCATCGACATGGTTGAGCCAAATCTCTCTTCAGCCAGTCACCCCCATGCCATATTCCAAGCATGAATGTGGGATCTCATAAAATTCATCAAACAAAAACAAACCAGTGCTTCCAGAGGCCAAACCAGCTCAACCCTAAACCAATGATTCCACCTCACGTTCGCACATCACAACCATCACTATATTGGTCTCCACCCAAGTTTTCCAGGGCTCTAGAACATTTGTTCCAACCAAGGCTCCAGGAATAGTAACTCAACCCATAGTTTTTGTCAGGCTCTAGTGCATTTTTCCAACTAAAGCTCCAAGACTAGTAGCTCAACCCACCAAGGGCTCCAGAGTTTTTTTCCAGCCAAGGCTACATGACAAGTAACTCAACCCACGTCCCATTCTTTGAATATCCAAATGAATTGAGCCATAATATGTTATATTGAGACATTTTGAGTGAAATTAGTTTATTGATACTTTCCTTTTGTAATTAGTTTCTTCTTGGAGAGCACAACAAATATCTCTAGAACCTGATTTTCAGTCTTTAGTTGGTAAAGGCATTAAGATTATAGTTTTTTTTCTCTTAAATATACCACTTGATTCATAATATTCCTTGAAGTATGTATGAGTTTATCTAGTTTAGTAGATTTTTGGGATGTTTTTTTACTAAGTCGTTGCTTTAACAATTAGGGCTAATTTGATTTACTTAATTGAAATGATATTTGTCTAGTTTAGAAGTTTTTAGGGATATTGTTTGACTAGATTTTTGCTTTTAAATTTAGATCTAAGTGTGTTTACTTACTTGAAATGATGTTATAATATTGATTTTTTAATAGAACCTGAATTGAACATGTAAATGTGCCTCAATGTATCAATGGAAAATTTTCAAACAATATCTATCCTTATGCACTTTTATTGTGAAGCCATAACATTTTTTTACGAGATTTTGCAAGGCTACACAACCACCCAACAATATACAAAGTTACCTCTTGGAAAATCCAACGACATCATGATTTATTCTGTTTGAAATCTTAATTAAGGTTCTCATGTGTCAAAATGATCATATAGGTGCATGGTTGATCATCAAAGCAATGCCAAGACTATATGACAAACTCAAAGTATTCAAATTTTATTAGTCCCAATACTAATTCAAATTACATGGCTAGAACACATCAATTAAAATAATTAGATATGTATCTATTTCCTTTTGCCATCAATTTGCCTTAGTGACGCATCTTCTCAAGACTCATAATAATGATTTTCAATAATTTATTTCACCACCGACATGAAAACGTAAAATGATAAGGGTGACATCATATGCATTACATGTTTGATACTTTTGTTTCAATAAATTAGGTCTTCAAATGAAGCATAAATTTCCTCTGGATAATCTTTCATTAATAAATTAGGAGAATCAAAATTACTTAGAAGTTCCTATTGTGTAATTAGTGCCTTGTATGCCAAGAAATATATCACCATTTAATTAATAATATATTTCATAATACATATTATGGGAGAAAGAGGATTACAACCAACAACACTCAATTAAGGTCTAGTTTCACCTAGTTTTCAATAGTTGAATCTAAAGACAACCTCCTGGTAGGATGTAAATATGTTCAATGTTGTAGGGAAAAATATACCTTGCAGTTCTTTCGAAAGTGATGTCACATCCATGGATATTACCATTCACCACATGGGAAGTTTCATGTCTAGGATTCTTGCTAAGTATTAACACATCAGTGATTGAGAACCCTAATGTAAAATCATTGTTAATTGTAATTACATTAAATCCTTGAGAAAATAACACAAAATTTCAACCTATAGTAGATTTATGTGATGTTACTTGTTTTTCCTAAAATCATTCATGTTTAAGTCTTCTTCGTAGTTTTAAATTGTCAAGTCACTTGCACACACATGCACAGTCTTCGATGAATTCATGAGAACACTTCCTTTATGCAAGCTTGAACAAGAATAGCACCATCCATCAGGACAGTACATTTGTGATTTTCAAACCATGTCAATACTCAGTGCACACTTTAATTGACAGTCTCCCTCACTTTGATTGTAATTGCACTTGATTCTGGTGAGTTTTCTTATCTGTCGTCTTTTGTGCACTTTCGTTTTCACAAGTGTCACTTTCACATCTATGGTTGTCACTTTTTCTTGTTTTCATGTTAATAAGTGGCATTTTCTGTTATATTCTCTATAAAATGTGTTTCATTCAAGGTCATTCGCTTTTTTCAAGCGTCGTCTTCATGTTTTCCTCCTGTCACATGTGTCACTTTTGTGTTTTCACTCCTGCATATATCACACCTTTGTGTATCACCAAATTTATTTTTGGTGCACTCTTCTGCATTATATGGTATTACATATCACTGGAATATGTGCTAGACACATTCCTACAACTTCATGCACTTTTTGGCCACGATCATCACTTATACTGTAAGTTGTGTTCTAAGTGTTGTAGTGTGTCATTTCAACTGTTGCACTTATAAATAGGTGTGGCTTTGTTATTGTTTTAAGGTGCGATAGTTGTTCATGAGTCCTATGCATTCCATTGGCTTGTATTGATGAAATTTATATTTGCATTCCATGTTTGAGTGTGTTAGGATGCATTTCTTTCTCCTACTCTTGCGGTCCCACACTTAGCCATTTTGAGAGATCTTCTTGATCCTTCATCCCAATGCAAGTTCTAAAGGCATTAACCCTCTTACTAGGTGATGACCGCAACTTATTCATAAGCCTCATTAATTTATATTTCCTCCCATACTTATGCACTAAGTATTTTCTAAGATCTTCTCCCCCTCACAGTGCATTAGTACTTCCTAAGTATAAGTGACCTAGCCTTGTGGTGGCCCCCTCAGTTAAATTTCATTCCAGATGAACAAGTAGCCATTTTTGGAGAGAACTACACCCTCCTAAGCCTGAGTTCACTTCTAAAAAACGAAGCACACTTCAAACACTCAGTGAAAAATCACACTTCAAGAAAATAAAGACCCTTTGAGTGCACTTCAAAACATCAAAGCACACTTTGGAACAATGAAGGATCCTATGTCTCTTAAAAGGTGCATGGTGCACTCTTGAAGCCTGAATCCTTTAAGTGCATGGCACACTCTTGAAGCATGAATCTTTTATCCTCTCATTAGAGTGCATGGTGCAGTCACGAATCCTGAAGCCTTCATTTGAGTGCACTCCTTCGACTCGAAGAATTGTGCCCTCCTTGTTCCTCTTGAGTGCACGATCTCATTTGGAAGGCTTGAAGCTTGACCCCTTTGTCCCTTTGGTGTGTGCCCTTGCGCCATTGTAGTTCCTCTTGAATGTACAAGAGCACTGTAAAGGCACAAATCCTGACCCCTTGGTCCCTTTGGTGTGCACCCTTGCGCCCTCCTTAGCTTCCCTTGAGCGCATGAGCACTCCCTGAACAAACGAATGATTCTCCTCTATGCTTCGGACTTGAACCTTGTGCCATTTAGTTCTCTCTCTCTTTCTAGAGAGAACAATATCACCTTGAAGGCCTCTTGAGATCCTTTATGAGTTTGATTGCACCCTCCTAATCAAGCCTTCTTCTTTAAACCCTCTCACAGGCTTATCATGAGCATATCATTCCATGAGATAGGTAGTGATAGAATAGATGTTTTTAGATTGATTTTTCTTCGTCAAGAATTATTTTCATTAGCAGGAGTATCTTCCTAGCATCATAAGGTAATGCTTAAGATAAAATAGCAAGGAGAAATCATAAAGAAACACCTACAGAGAAGAATAACAAAAGAAACTTATCATGGAGACATGAAATAGATCATGGACCGAGACATAAAGAAGACATTGCATGATGACCCAGTAGATTCCGATATTAATAAAATACCTTTTGGAGGGTGAAGATAAGAAACAAAGTGAATCCTCCATGAAGATGAAGCATATATCAGATCTACCATCAAGAATGCAAGGTGAAGCAACAAGGAAGACAGTTTGGAATTGCCACCTCATCATAAAGTCCATGTCATCATTGTCAAGTTGTTACTAGTACAAGTGTCATCATAATGGTCAATATGTGTCCATGTTTCATGCCACATCATAATGTGGAATGTAATGATGTATATTCAATGAAAATGACAAAATTTAAAGTGTGGAATTCTAAGAGTCGTATGTGGAATATGAAAATTCACTGAGTCATGTGGAAAAAATGTCTTTAGGAGAAGTCCAAAAGCCATTATGAGTTCAAGAGTTGTTTAGAAGTTCAAGATTCATGAGGGTAATTCAATAGCCATGGGGATATGAAAGGTCATTCCCCGTATTATAAAATCAACCTCATAAATCAAGCAAAAGGATTTTGGAGGCTTAAGATTTGGAAAGCTTGTCTTGGCTTCTCTAATTGCAATAAGAGAGAAAACTATTATTTGGAGAAGCAAGAAGTGACTTACTGTTCCACTATTGGAACTAGTGCCCCACCTTTGAAAATGTGTACTTGGATCTTTCACCTAATATTGAAATTAAATGAGC
Organism: Pinus albicaulis; assembly: GCA_034641835.2. Taxonomy (NCBI): domain Eukaryota; kingdom Viridiplantae; phylum Streptophyta; class Pinopsida; order Pinales; family Pinaceae; genus Pinus; species Pinus albicaulis. The sequence goes on along the minus strand of CM076577.1, from coordinate 278,931,355 downwards.
CAACACATTTTCATGCATGTATTGTAAATCTTTAAGGACTATTCTTTGGATGTTTACGGTATATGTTGTGTTCTTATGTACTAGAGAAATTGAAATATTTTGGTGGATTTGGTACTTATCTTTTTAAATGTGTGTTGTATTCGCTTTATGATTTTTATGTGAACTATTTTGCTAACGAATTCTCTTAATCTCTTAACTTAGTATTATTAATTTCTTCCAGAGACTCACTTTTTTCTTCTACTCACGAAGGTTTCCTTTTACACATTGTAATTGATGTTTCACAATTTAAACTTACTTGTGTATTCAAGGTTTATGTATATAATCTCTTATGTTATTCAGTGAAACCAATACGAACCTTTTTGTTATGGTGGCCGAGTTGATACTCCGGATGGGTCTCCTACTCCAAACGGTTTGAGGTATAGTTGGGACTTCATGTCACGGAGACCCCATGTATGTTGGCGGTATCCAGAACTATCAACAGGTAGGTGTTGTATTCTTTGCACAACTATATCCATGTATTGTATTTTGAGTTAGGCACAACACCTCCAATTTTTTTGTTTTCAGTGTTCTTCTACGTATGTTTTTTGCAGCTTTCAGCACACAATTTTCGTCTTTAGCGATTTTGTGGCACATGGTGGTTTTGTAGTTTTGGTTAATGAAATACAATTGTATTCAAATCCATGGTGAATGGATTGGTGTTTTATGGATGTTTCAATATATATTGTATTTTAATATTATGCAGAGGGATATATACTAAAAAAATCTTGCTAGTTTTCCTTGTTTGAGTTTCTAAGATTAAATCTATATATTAATGTGTGTGTTGCCATTGCATCTTTTTTGTTTTATTAAGAATATATGTGTAGTAATTAATTGTACATGGTAAAAAACTACATTTTCTATTAGATTAATTTTGGCTTCAAGGGGAATCCTTTGTGGCTAAGTGCTTTGACTTCGGCTTGTGGTAGGCCACGTTACAATGGGAGATTTGTGGAAGTGATTCTTCTGGTAAAAGGAAACGGAGAGAAATTCAAACATAAAGATCAATAAATTCAATGTGAAGAGTTTTGAGATATGGAAGCTCAAAATGGAAGATTTATTGGTGGAAAGAGATTAGGGGATTGTTGTGCATCCACATCCTGGACTGATGGGTTTATCAACAAATTACTAGACCAAGTTGGATATAAATACAAAGAGAAAAATATGATTGTGTATCTTAGATTCAATATTACTTAATGTATCAGGGGAAGATATAGCAAAGGATTTTTGGAACAATTTAGGGGCTTTGTATTAGTCAAATTCCCTGGTGAACAAATTGTTCCTATGAAGAAATTTGTTTAACCTAAGGATGAAGGATGGAGATTCGGTAACAGAGAATATGAATGCCTCCAATACTATGGTAAGTCAACTATTATCTATTGATATTAATATTTTATATGAATATACGTGTATCAATTTGTTGTGTTCTTTACCAGACTTATGGGATATTCTTGTTGTTGCTATAGGTAGTCGTGTAACTACTTTAAGTTTTGATGAAATAATTTCATCCTTGTTGTCCAAGGAGATGAGATGAAAATATATGAAAATTTAGAACACAAATTCCTTGTTTTTAATACGACTCTCCAAAGATGGAAATAAAAGTAAGTCCTAAAGTGGGAGATCTAAATCTCTAGGAAAATTCATTAAGGTACGTTTGATATGTGGAAAAGAAGGGAATTACAAGAAAGATTGTAGATATAAAATTATTGAGAGAGGGAATTGATAAGAAGATGCTCCTTTTGTAGAAGGAAAAGCATCCTCAAATGAAGAAGGGGATGTGTACTTGGATTCTTCAAGTACACATGTATATCGTGATGCATAGTTGGTTGACTCATGTGCAACCTTTCATATGAATTCTCATAGCGGGTGTCTGCGAGTATGAAAGGTATGATGGTAGTGATGTTTTCATATGAGATGACTAGACAACCACAATCATAGGTGGAAAATTCAAGTTGAATCTCATGGGTGGAAGGATTAGAACACTCCCTAGTGTTATGCACATCCTAGGGTTGTCTAGAAAATTGATTTTTATAAACAAAATGAGCGATGAAGGTGAAATGTTGGAAAAGGATATTTACATGATGGTTTAATGAGAAATGATATTTGATTTTGAGTGTGGAAGAACCTGCTAAGAATTTTTTTATCAAACCCAACACTTCAGAATTCTATGTGAGTCATATTCAGGGGAACGCCAATTATTTTTTAGAAGGTTAATGTGCTTTGTGTAGAGCTTATATTTACATGGTGTAGTATTAAAATAATTTTAGGGGTCGACTTGATGAAATTTTTTATTTTGTATTTATAGTTATTATTATTATAATATATATAACAAATGGTAGTAATTGTTTTAAGTTGTTATTATAAGTAGTATATTTTAATAAAGGTTTCCAGGTATTGCTAATGTTTAAACCCTCATCACAGTTCATGTTGTTTTTTATTTTTTCAATTTCTATAGCCTCTTTAATTTTTCTTTTCAGGTAATGCTCTTCTTTTTTTATAATTTTTGCTTCTTCTATAATTTTTGCTTCTTCCATACATAAATAGTGGGAGGATGAGTGTGCATGTTATGCAAGGGCAAATTTTATAATTCTATTTATTGATGTCTGTAGCATGTTATTTTACTCTAATGTTGAATGATCTACCAGTTTCACTTATGTATTCTATTCCACATGAACAAGGAACTATGTAAACCTCTTTTTGTTGGTTAGAGTTTATAGGGTCCTTAGCAGAGTCTATCATTTTTCTAATGGTATTAAGGGGGGTGAAAGATATATTGATATTGTGTTTGTTTTGAATTTTAGCTATTTTATCAGTGGTTCTTTTCATGTATGGCAAGGATCTTTTTGGTATGTCTAAGGTTCTTTTCACATTTTTTTCTTTTTAGGTTTTATTAGATGGTTTTATTAATGGTATTTCTTTTGTATCCATTTTGTTCAAAGACTTGGCGAAGATGGTTGAGTTCATGATTTAGCTGATTGGAGTATGATATTTTGGTTTCTCTTGTAGTTAGGTTTTTAATGATACCATATTTTTCTTTGGGATGGTAATGAGAGTTAGCATGTAGGTATCTTTCAGTGTGGGTTTTCTTTCTGAAGACATGGAAACAAGGTTTTCCGTTAATTTTGGTTAGAAAGATGTCAATAAAGGGTAGTTGTTTATCCTTTTCTTCTTCAATAGTGAATTTTATGTGTTTTGAGGGACTATTAATGTCAGCTAAAAAAAAATCCAGTTTATCTTTACCATAACTCCATTTTTCAAATACATCATCTACAAAAATTTTCCATTCTTCTGGAGTGTAAGGGAAATATATGAGATATTTTTGTTCAAAATGTTCCATAAATATTTTTTCTATTATAGGAGATAAATATGAGCCCGTGGCTACACCATGAGTTTGTTCATAAATTATTTTCTTAAAACCAAAATATGAAGATTCTAGACAAATTTTTAAGAGATATACAGTTTCACTATCAGTGATTTTTCTCATGACATTGATGGCTTCATCTACGTGAATCATTGTGTAAAGGGATATTATGTCAAATCTAACCATGAGATATTCATTGGTCATTGCTAGGTTTTTAATCCATTGTACAAATGACGCAGAATATTTTATATATGAGGAGGTGTTTCCAGATAAGGGACGAAATTTTTTGGGAAAGTATTGAGCAAGAAGGTAAGTGGGTGAACCTATGGTATTGACAATAGGTCTTAACGGGATGTCATTTTTATGGACTTGAGTAGCTCCATATATTCTTGGAGTGATGGAGCTGGTGGGAGTGATCTTCTTCTTTTTTTAATTGTGTCCAGACATGATTCTTTGATTTTTTTGGTGACTTCCTGAAGGATTTTTATGTTGGGGTCTTTTTCCATAATTTTATAGCTTCCGCTTTTGGTAGGTGCTCCATTCTCTTATCATATTCAGTTATGTCCATGATTATTGTTGCATTACCTTTGTATGCTTTTAGAGTAACAATGTTTTTTGCTCGTTTGAGGTTATTTAGAGCTATTATTTCATCCTTGTATATGTTACAGGTTGTAGGTTTGGTGTTTCTCAGTATTTTCGCAACATCTTATCTTATCTCCTCAACTTCGATTGATTTGATATCTTTTATGGATACTTCTATATTTCTAATTAGCTCTTCTATAGGGATTTTTTTAGGTGTTGTAGTGAAATTAATACCTTGATGTAGAAGGGATTTTGTATAATGTTTCAAATCGATGTTGGACAAGTTGATAACCTTTGGTTTGTCAGGATATTTATTTTTAATCAAATTTGGAAAAAATTGTGAGTTGGACCTAGCCTGATTTTTCGATATGGTGCGATGAGGAGTCAATGTTTTTAATTTGTTACCAATGTTCTGCAATATTTTATCAATGTAATCATTGCCTATAATTAGCAAGAATTCTGATTGACTTTGTAATCATTATTGAGGGAAGTTCAAATTGGATCTCCTTATAAGATACTACGAAACATTGTTGGTGATGAGTGCAACGATTATGTGGTTCCTTGAGAGTGGAGTTGAAGAATGAAAAATTTCTAATGTCTCTAGAGAAAAGACTATGTTGTGGCATAAAAGAATGGGACATATTGAAGAGAAAGGCCTTTAATTATTGCATGGAAATGGTATGGTAGAATGTATGTCTTATTTCTCTTTGGCTTTTAATTTTTGTGAACAATATTTACAAGGAAAGCATAATCAAGTAAGATTCTCTTCTATTTCTATGAGGGAAGAGGGAATATAACAATTGGTGCACATTGATGTGTTTGGACCTATGTCAGTTCCATCATTAAAAAAACAATTGTGTACTATGTCTCATTTATAGATGCATTCTCGAGGAAAACAAGGATTTATTTCCTCAAGATGAAATGTATAGTCTTTGATAAGTTAAAATAGTTTAAGGCTCTTGTGGAAAATCATATAGAGACTAAAATTTAAGTGATGAGGATAGAAAATGGTGGAGAATTTTGTGGGAATGTATTCAAAAATTATGTAAGTGTCGTATATCAAGGCAGAATACTACTCCATACACGCCTTAACAAAATGTAGTTGTATAAAGGATGAACATGACTTTGATGGAGAAATCAAGGTGCATGCTCGGTGGTGCCCGATTAGGACAAGAATTCTAGGCAAAGGCAGTGGACACTTCATGTTATTTGGAAAATATATCACATTCATCAACACTAGATGAAAATATTTCACATTAGGCATTGACTGGTAAGAAACCTTCTCTTAAACATATCAGGGTATTTGGTTGTGATTCTTATGTACACATTCCACATGAGTATGAGAGTAACATAGATAAGAAAGTTGAAAAGTGTATCTTTATTGGATATAAAGATGGTTTGAAATGTTATAACATTTGGAACCAATAAAATAAGAAGGTTGTTTATAGTAGATATGTGGTATTTATATAAATCAAAGATGTTTTCGAGAACAATTTCCTACGAAGGGAGAAAGAACTAGAAAATATAGAGTTTGAATTGAAGGATGATGAATCAAAATCTAAAGAAGAAAAAGAATAAGAAGAAGAAGAGCCACATACTTTGATTTTGAGGCAATCTATTTGGGAAAGAAGGTAGAAACAAATATATACTCCACCTAATTTCCATTCAAATTTTCCTTTGTTTATTACTAATGATGATCCTAGAATTTTCAGGTAGGTAGTGGATTCAAAAAGGGCCATGGTTGAAGAATTGGTAGGCTTGGATAAGGGTGATGCTTGGGATCTAGTGGAGTTATGAGTTGGAATAAATCCCATTAAAAGAAAATGGGTGTTTAAGAAGAAGTTGAATGTAGAAGGAAGAGTAAAGACATACAAAACTCGGTTAGTAGCAAAGAGTTATTCCCGAGTAGAGGAAATTGACTTCGGTGATATTTTTTTCTCTTGTTGCCAAGTTAACTTCTATTAGATTTATTTTATCTATTGCTAATGATTTTTATTTTGAATTATAATAGATGGACATGAAGACATAATTCCTACATGAGAATTTGGAATAAGAAATCTACATGAAGCATCTAAAAGGATTTGCTATGAAAGAAATGAAAGAGCTAGTATGCATGATGAAAAATTCCCTGGATGGGTTAAAGCAATCACCAGCAATGTGGTATCAAAAATTTTATACTTACATATTTGGACTTGGATTCATGAGGAACAAAGTGAATTATTGTGTTTATTTGAAATTAGTTGGTGCTTGTCTTATTTATTAGGTCTTGTATGTGGATGAAATGTTGTTGAATGGGAACAACAAGGAATCATCAAGGAAATGAAAACTCAATTGTATTATAAATTCAAACTGGTACTACCTGTTTCATTTTCAGCATGGAAATTAAAAGAGATTGAGCACGCAAGAAACTCTGGTTATATCAAAAATATTTTGAGACAATTTTACAGAGGTTTATTATGTAGGAATGTAAAATAGTAAAGGTCCCTATTCATGTAGGTGTAAATTTGTTTGAAAAATAGTGTATAATACATAGGAAGAGGAAGAGTACATGTCTCATGTTCTATATGCCAATTTAGTTGGAAGTTCGATGTATACAATGGTTTGTACTAGATTGGACATTTCATGTCCAGTGGAAGTGTTGAGAAGGTATATATCAAAGCGAGTTAAGGAGCATTAGAAAATGGGAAAGAGGGTTTTCAAGTATTTTCATGGAACTACTAGCTATGGATTGTGATACCAAGGAATACCATGATTATAAAAAGTGTTGGGAATACATGACTTTGTTGATGCATATTGGTTTGGAGATTTCGATCATAGAATATCTACAAGTGGGTATGTATTTAACCTATTTGTAGGAGGAATCAATTGAATGAGAAAAATATAGTCTTTAGTGGCACTCTCAACTATAGGAGTTGAATACATGGGAGTCACTCACATAAGCAAGGAAACAATATGGCTATAGAGATTGTGTTCAGGTATTGGGTTGGTACAACAAGTTGTAAGGCTATATTGTGACAACCAAACTGTAATCTTCTTAGTGAATAACCCATCTTATCATTTGAAGATAAAGCATATTGATATTTAGTATCACTTTGTGAGATGTATAATTGAAGATAATAAGGTGATACTAGAAAATATGGAAACTTTGAAGAATGTTGCAGATTCATTGTAACACCTTCTCCCACATTTACCCAAATTCACAAGCTTTCTAGGGTAAACATGAGACGAGTGTCACTATGACATGACCCAAGCTCCAAGTTCCAGTTAAGGAAGTGGGGCATACAAACAAAGCACTCACTGACATCCCACGGGGACTATAGATCACTTAGGAGTTGAATAACCACCCCAAGTGATAAATCCCTAAGCTGGAACCGTTTTTCTCTGACCTCGCTCCACAACCGCACCCTTGAAACTGCATCCATGCAATTGGAATCCTATAACCGCACTCAAAGGGTTAATTCCATGCGGTTATGACCCAATTGCTACAGTTTTGTTCTTGCAGTTCTTGGATCTAAGCCACTTTTTCAGGCTAGCCTCTAGGCTACTACCCAGAACTACCTATAATTTTCCATAAGCATAGAAAATATGATTACACTACTAACCATTAAAACTCAAGCAATTACTTGACCTAGACATGTATAATCCATGATACACATTTTTTCAAACACATGGTAAATATATAAGCTACAAGTCCTGAATGCATATCTGATCATAAACTGATAGTATTCATCTAAGAATCACCAAGAAGGCTCTAAAGCTCTCTAGCCAGTTGCAATAACACTAGTTAGTTCATGCATTCATCAAACATTCAATAACCTATCAAAACATGACAATATCTATAGATAGAATACATCATATAACCAATGTAGAAAGCATGGAAAATCAACCATAATGTCAACATGATAACTAGTACAAGTGCTCAAAAATCACAATAGGAAAATATATCTGATTGGGCTTAACCAAATCTATCTTTCATCCAATCACCCCCGCACCATATTCCAAGCATGAATTTGGATCTCATGGAATAAACCAAGACCAACCCAACTAGGGCTTCCAGAGGCAAAACCACCTCAACCCTCAACCACGGTTATTCCACCTCTACGGTCTGGAAATCACTAACATCAGCCAGATTAGTCTCTACCCAAGTTGTACAGGGCTCCAGGAACTAGTAAATCAACCCATAGACTTCCATGGCTCTAGATCATTTGTTCCAACCGTTCCTCCATAGACTAGTAACTCAACCTACCAACAGATCTAGAGCATCTATCCCAAACTATAGCTCCAGGAACTAGTAACTCAACCCAAGTTGTTCCAAGGCTTCCAAAGTGTTTGTTCCAACCCGCAACCATAGGGAACTTGAGCACTAATCAGAAAAATAAGTGGGAAAGCCACAACACCATGGATATCGAGGAAATGGCAAGGCAAGGCTGAAACCACTATCAATCTAGGAAAATATCCATGTCGATGGAAACACATAACCAAGGAATCACATTCATATACCATGCATCCAAAATTAGCAAGGAAATCGCACATCCAACCTGTTACCAGTAAATAAATATAGTTGTGTACGTTGATCTAACTATCTCCTTGTGTTCCTCTATTTTACTTTTCTTTCTTCTCAAATCCAATTGAATACTAGACTGCTCCAAACATGCTCCAAGAATACTCTAAGTGTGCAAGAGTATGAGAGAATGAGAGAATGAAAGGAGAGCTCAACTTAAAATTGACAAAAAGATAGCAACTGATTCTTTGATTCATTTTTATCATTCATGCCTCTATTTTATTCATTTTTCTTCTAATTTCCCTTGCAATTATTGCCTCTTTTCCTTTGCCAAATTCCATAGCCATCAATTAATCACAAGTGATGCCCACTATAATGTTTTTCCCAACATTCGACTTGGAATATGTGTCCCATGACCTTGGTCTTATATTATTTACATGGAAAATCAACCAAGGGTTTATATAAACCCCTCCCCCTTAGGGGAACATTGTCCTTAGTGTTCAATGACACTTATAACCAGAAAAACATATCGCTCATGGATATTTATAACCTAGCTCGATGCAGCATTTACATCATACCAAATTTTTTATTGAAGCTTTATAACATAGCTCGATGCAGTATTTACAACACACTGCTTATTAGAGCTTTATAACACAACTCATTGTAGTATATACAATACACATATGAATAAACATAAACCAAAAGACATAAATCAAACTCATATTCTCAAGTATCAAATAAGGAAGGATACATTGCCTGTATCTGATAGAAGTTATTCCACTGCACTTTGACTTTCTAGATTGCTCGGTTCCAGAGCATGAGTTGTTTCAGTTTAAAAATGCACTAAAGGTATTGGCTAGAATTATCCCTCTCGTTCCACCTACAATACAAACAAATCAATCACATGATCAACATCCTATACATACTTATTAAGAAATGAAACATGGAAAACATCATGGACTTTCATTATTGGCGATAGTGCAAGTCTATAGGCCACTGGTCCAATCCTCTCAAGGATCTCAAAAGTCCCACAATATTGAGGTGCCAGCTTGTCACATGATCCAACCCTCAAGGAGATCTTTTTGGGCTTGATGCGTAAGTACAAATTATCCCCAACATGAAACTCTTTGAATGCCCTGTGCTGATTTTCATAACTCGTTTTCCTATCCAGTGTTTCCTTTAAATTCATTTTGATAACTTGCATCTCTTACTCCATCTCATCCAACATATCTGGTCCAATTAGCACCCTATTCACTCGATCACTCCAAATGATAGGAGTATTGCAACTCTGTATGTAAAGAGCCTCAAATGGACTCATCCTAAAGTACTCTTGATACCCATTATTATATGCAAACTCTTCCACTAGAAGATACTCCTCCCACTTCCTCTGTTGATTCATAAAATACATCCTTAACATTTCCTCAAGAATCTTTTCAACCCTCTCTGTCTATCCATTTATTTGCAGATGATAACTTGTACTAAAAGCTAACTTTGTCCCAAAGCCTGAAAACAACTCCTTCTAAAACTTAGAAGTGAACTTAATATCTCTGTCTAATATAATGTTATTGGGAGCACCATGCAACCTCACGATCTCCCTATTGAAGATCTAAGTTACCTCACTAACTGAATTAGTAGGCTTAAATGCAATGAAGTGAACTACCTTACTTAACTTTTCAAGCACAACCATGATGGAATCATGTTGCTTCAATGCCCTCAATAAAACTGTAATGAATTCCATGGAAATGACCTCCCATTTCCACTTTGGAATTGGAATCGGTTGTAACAAACCAGTTGAATTCTTACACTATGCTTTGACCCACTGACATTACAAACATCTAAAGACAAACTCAGCCACCTATTTCTTCAAGTTTGACCAATGTCTTATGATATCCTGGATAACTTGAACACGACTTGACATGAAACTCCCTCAAGATAAGCTTCTTGAGTTGACTATTGTCTCACACATAAATATTGTTCCTAAATCTGACCAAGCCATTTTTCATGAGCTAATACTCCTCATCCATATCACCTTATCTATGTTGCTGCAATATCTACTTCAGTTGTTGGTACCTATCATCATGTTGCCCTACCTACAAGATCTACTCCTGCAAATCTATCCCATAATAACTTAATTTTGCAACATAATTAACCTACACTCTCCTACTGAGAGCATGTGCAACCCTATTCTCCTTGCCCTTGATGTACTTGATCTCAAAGTAAAATTCACTGAGAGTAACCAACCTTATAACTTACATGGACTCTAGATTATGTCTATCAAATAAGTACCTCAACCCACTATGATCAGTCATTAAAATAAGCCTTCTACCAAAAAGATAATGCATTCACATATTCAAGGCATGAATGATAGTTTCCAACTCAAGATCATGAGTCACATAGTTATTCTCATTCTCACTCAGCTTCCTTGACTCATAGCATACCACTTGTCCTTCCTACATCAAGAATCCACCAAGTCCTCTCTTGCAAGCATTTGTACATACCATGAACTCCTTACCAAAATCTGCAATGTTCAAGACTGGAGCATTTGTAAGCAAATGCTTCAACTACTCAAAACTAGTTGCACACTCCTAAGTCCACTCAAATTCTTTCCTTTTTGCTGCAAAGATGTAATAGGATAGGAAATCCATGAGAAATTTCTACTGAAGCTCTTATAGTAAATTGCTAGTCCCATGAATGATCTGACCTCATCCACATTCCTAGGAGTTGGCCACTCCATGACAGCTTTAATATTTTTGGAATCAAAACTCGGAATCTCCATAGTTCTCATTTTTCAGTCTACGTTTCGGGTCTAAAACAAGACCCATCTTCAGGAAAAATCTGCAAATAAGAGAGACAATTTGTGTTAAATAAATAGAGGAGAATATGACAGGAAAGAGAGCCGACCAATTTTTTAACTTAATTAATTTTAAATATTTTCAATTTATTTTATTCATATTTGGTTGAGTTTAATTATTTAGATGGGTCTTGTTTTAGAACCGAAACGTAGACTGAAAAATGAGAACTGTGGAGATTCCAATTTTTTATTCCAAAAATCTACATCACAGAAATTTACAATCCAGCTTTAATATTTTTCGGGTACACTGTTATACCTTCCTTGGAAACACGATGCCCCAAGTAGTGAACTTCATTCTGAAAGAAACTGTACTTGTTGAGCTTGGCCTAAAACTGATGCTCTCTTAGAAATCTTAATATTGTTTCTAGGTGTTCTACATGCACCTCCTCATTCTTAGAGTATATTAATATATCATCAATGAACACTATCACAAACTTGTCCAAATAAGGATGCAACACATTATTCATCAAACACATGAACGTAGTTTGAGCATTAGTAATACCAAACAGAACCACCACAAACTCATAATTCCCATACCTCATGTTAGTGTCAGTATTTGCATCCTACCATCAGTGATCAAAATCCTATTTTCATATCATTTTAGGAGTCCCACTCAGAAAATTTTATTCGTTCCACTAGGTCTTGCAAAAATTTATTCATTGATGGTAGCCCTAAGTCAAAAAATTTCATTTTTTCTAAATTTCCATTACTTCTTGGCTCAATTTCATACCTTGGTGACTGTACATCATCCATAAAGTTAATGTCATCATGAAAACCACTCTTTAAAAGTATCTTTAGCTCTTTAGGGTTTTTCAAGGTTTCATTAGGTTTCTAGGGTTTTTCAAGGTCCAATAAAAACACCATTTCCATTGCATAAAGACAGCAAAGTAAGAGAGTGAAAAAAATAACATCACTTTACCATGTAGAGATGATTTGGAAAGATGTAATTCTAATTCCAAAATTGTGATTTTCATCCTAGACTGTAATATTTATTCCAAAAAGATGTAACTTTTATTTTTATTTAGTAATTTTATGTCATTTAATATGTAATAAGTACAAGGTTCCCAACATGCCAACTCAGAGTTACACATGCAAACAAATCAAATATCAAAGTGCAAAGAGTTCCTAGTCCATCAAAATGATCAATTGTCAAAGTGAAAGGTATAGTTTCAAAAGTTTAAAGTGAAAGTGAGAAGGAAAAATGGGTCCCAAAGCTCAAAACATCCAATCCATCAAGCATAAATCCAATCCAAAGATCAAAAATACATTCATTTTCTCTCTATGCCATCGAGCCATCACTCACACAGCTCAAAAATAAAATATGAAAGGTGAAATGTCGAGTTTTTGGGAGGCGTTGCACACCTGGAACAAGGTGTTGCTCACCTGGGACAAGCGTTGCGCATAGAGCAAAGGCATTGTGCACTTGTCCAATTTCGTCTGTAAGCTCCAAAACCTTGTGCAAGTTTTCTAAACCTTCAGCAAATAATTTCTCCACCTCCTATCAAGTATGTAAGACATCATTATGCCCTCCTTGCATTTCTTAAGTGAAAATTTCATGGTGTCAATATTTTCATGAGAAATCTCTAGTTTTTCAAGATAGAAACCCTAGTTTCACTTCTTAATCCAAAATTTGATTCCTGAAGACCCTTTTACCCTTCCCACATCACAATAAATCATATCCCTACCCTTATATCATTAAATCCTTATCCCAAAGCCCTTTATACCCTAAACCCTAAGACCTCGGTATTTCAAATTCCTATGCTCCAAAATTCCCATACCTGTAATAAAATTCATATTCCCAAATACCATAACATTTATACTCCATTTCACCTCCCTCAAATTAATAATCCCTTCCCCCATCTCCCTAATTTTTTCCATGCCATTCCAGACTCCCTAATCCTACATTTCACTCCCAATTCATCTCCCTAGGGTTTCTAGCCAGGACACGATGGAAGAAGAAAACAGAGAATTGAGTGAGGAAGAAGAAAGGGAAGAGAGGAGGCCACACAAAGGAGGGAAGATCCTCAGACTTGAACCTAAAAACACCAGAGAACTTATGGCCTCTCTCATGACTGTGACATGTTTCAAGTATGTAGGATGCTTTGAATTTTGTGAAAAAATACAAAAGGTCCAACATCACCCTATTTTGAGCAGGCTTTTCATCTCTAATCTTCATGACAACCAGGTAACCCTTGCTGGTGTCACTTTCACATTATCCATAACCATCATAGCAAATGCCACGGGAATTCCAAATGTTGGTGAAAAGTGGTACAAGGCAAAAGACTTGGATAATCATTACTATGAGCCATATATCAAGCCAAGGTACAAGAATGAAGGAAAAAGGTTCTTTCCTTTCTCTTACCTCCTGGATAGGTATGCCACCATGATGAAAATAATCATTGAGTAATTTTCTTGTGAAGTAAGGTTCTCTAAACTCTACACCTACCATATTCGGTTATTAATGCACTTCACAAGGGTCAAAATGCTCAACATACCTTATTATTGTTGGACATTGGGTTCAACGCTCCCCGTGTGTTTCGCGACATGGACTAACCGCCTCTCATGGATCCTAAATTTGGTGATTGTAATGGATACTAATGCCTATGGGTTTTGGTCTAACAACAATCTTGATTCCAACAAGTGGTATCAGAGTGACAGGTCTCGAGTTCGAAGCTCACCCGGCTCGTGTTGGGGGGGAGATTGTTGGACATTGGGTTCAATGCTCCCCATGTGTTTCGCGACATGGACTAACTGCCTCTTGTGGATCCTAACTCTAGTTATTTTAGAGGAGACTAATGCATACAGGTTTTGGTCTAACGATAATCGTGATTCCAACAATTATCTCTTCAGGAACATTGAAAAAATGGCATACATTTCTCAAAATAGAGATTATGACGACCAAATGAAAATTATTTTTCACCACTCTCTCATCAAGATCATTTTCCTCCATCACCTTGATCAATTGAACATCTCATGGGACACTTTCATAGACCAATGCAACATGCTCAAGCTGTGCCTCCACCATCTCATCCTTCCACGTCCATTCCTCCATCTCATCCCACAGTACCTACTTCTTCATGACCTCAAACTAATTCACCAATTTCACCACCATCATCACCATTTCACACTCAGATTGGGTCAGCTAGCAGAGCTAAGATCAATGAGCTTAAAAGACCAAAGTGGATGAGATAGAGACACTAGAAAAAACATATTAGAGAGGTCATAGGCAAGTTGAGTGTTTTCTCCATAGATTGTGGAAGGGGATTTTCCTTCTTCATCGGAAAAGTAGGTAGATAAATTAAATCAAAAGATGACAGAGGTAGATATTTAGGAAGAGATTAGGCATGAGAAGGGAAATCTTCATGAGACGTTTGACCTTGTTGACTTGGATAAGCAAGATGATTCTGAGATCACTAGCATAGTCATCAAGGAAAAAGAAGCCAAGATTAGAGAGCTACAAACTAATCTTGATAGATCTAATTTTTCCATTACCTTTCTTGAGCAGGAGAACCAGCAAGTAAAGACCAAACACTTCATTGATGAAGTGAAATTTATCAAAGCTCAAAGAGAGGTAGAAAAACCTAAAGTCTTCCTTGGAGAGACACTAGAAAAATATGGTGTGGTAGATGAACCAGAATAACAAGTTCCAAAAATAAGGCTAAGAACTAGAGGTTTGAAGAGAGCCCTAGAAATAGAAAGACAGAAAGAAAGAGAACTAGGAGATGAGGTCAATCTTAATGAGAAATTTGCAGTTCTAATCAATGAGAACCGGGAGCAATGGCTTGACAGGGCTAACCAACATCTTGAGAAGCTCCTGGAGAAAGCAAACAAGGACAATTATTTTCAGATAAGGATGCAAAAGCACTATGCTAAGAGAAACAAAATTGCAAGGTCAAAACTTAAACAAGACAGTGCAAAAATTGAAACCTTAACCATGCAAGAAGAGAAAAGAAGGCTTGATATCCTTGTTGAAGCCTCACTCCATGCCTAACCCTCATCATCAATGACCATTCAGCATTTTTTGATACATTTTTTCACATCCTTGAAGCTTTTGTGCAGTCCTAGACAGTCATGTGACAATTGGAATGTAAGGTGTGCAATGCCCTAGGCATTGCACACATGTTTGAGGCATTTTTTCGTCAAAAGGAGACCACCATTGGATTTAGAACAGAGAAAGCATGAAATAAAACCACTTTTCTAGCCTTGTTTGGTCAAACTGGCAGGTGAAAGAGTCAAAAAACATTCAAAAAATCACAGTTATGCCTCCTTTTTCACCTTGCGATGCGCATTTGAGCAGTATTTGGAGAATCACTTTTTGGTAGGTCAAATCAAGTCAACTCTGCAAACCAAGCACATATTTGGAAAGTAGACTGGATAATCTTTCCAATGAGATATCTTGAGCTAAGTTTGGACACTTGCAACCCATCCAAAACTTAACTACAAGATGGAGGGTGCACCTGGCATTAGCGTTGTGCACTTGACACTGGCGTTGCGAACCTAACTAGTGTCTGATTTTTCTCTGCAATTTTGATTTTCACCTTGAGAAATTATTTTTTTACTCATGTAATTGATGGAATTAAATGTAATTATGGTTTTCTTACACTTACCTAGGGTAAATACATTAGGTGAAAAATTTTGATGACATGTAATGAATCAGTTTGCAAAAAGTGAGGGATGAGTTAGTTTGACCTCCCTACACTCTAAGTATTCAGCTCAGTTTTTGGTGGAACTACTCCTCCTCTCATGGATTTGACCCCTGAGGTTGGGAGAGGTTGTTTGAGGTCTATATATTATACTTTTTTACTCATTTTCAAAGGTTGTAAATAGTTTGATGTTGATGCATTGATCAGAGACTCTAGTGTAATCATTTTTGGCAGGAACCTAATGAAAAGGTTGCAACTATTTCTTTGGGATACCTATGGTATGGAAATTTAGCATTATTTTTATTGTGTCTCATTATGTATGAATGCTTTGTTCCATGATCCATTTCATTTCTATGATATGCTGGTTTTTAAGTTGATAACCAGAATACATCTCTCATGCTTTGTTTTGGGAAAACCTTCATAGTTTTTCCATCTTTTTCAGTTTAGAAAGAATTCATGCTTAGCCTTGCTCTTTTTGTCTCCTCGCGTATCTGATCCATCCCACTCAAGAAACCCTAAGACGTTAGGTTTTCTACCTACCTTTCCCCATTTAATCTCTGCAACCCTAATCTTATTTTCCTTGACCTAGCCTCTTTGACCTAATATTCCTCATCCAGCAACCCAATTTAAAACAAACCCCTGTACTTATACCTAGCCTAAAAACCCTAATTCATCCAACCTACTTGAATGTGAATTTTGGAGAGAGCCCTCTCTGGATTGGTAGGGCTATCTTCCAAGCTAAAATATTGGTTTGTGGTTACCTATGTTGGGATTTCTTCTTTAGCCTTGGAGATCTGGCGGAGTGATAACATACTGGCGCCGTTGTCGGGGAACGAAAGATTTATTTTCTCTGGGTGTACGACAATAAACATTGGAATTTGATCCTTTGGATGATAGGGTTAAGTTTAAAAAATGTTGATTCGATAATTGCAGTGCTAAGACTGTAG
This sequence comes from Pinus albicaulis, assembly GCA_034641835.2. NCBI lineage: Eukaryota > Viridiplantae > Streptophyta > Pinopsida > Pinales > Pinaceae > Pinus > Pinus albicaulis. The sequence goes on along the minus strand of CM076577.1, from coordinate 278,914,434 downwards.
AGATGGCTTCGAGAAGATATACCAGAGAAAATCCTGATCCTGATCCAGCTGATCTAGTAGATGATCCAGAGAATATTTTCCAGAGGGATAGATATCAAATTGCAAACATTCATTCGGGACCAGTTCCATTGGTAAGATCTGATTCACTGCCTGCTAAACTACTTTCTCTTGAAGATATACCATATGATCTGAAATTTGAATTGTCGTTGTTTAAATCCAAGTCTAAAACCTCTTTATCCGACATAGTCTTCGATCCTTTAAGACTATATGAGGTCAAGTCATTATCTAAATTAGACCTTAGTCCTCTGAAAGATTGGTTCTTTGAAGAGATTAAACCTGAATCTGACCTTGATATCAAAGATTAGATCCAATTCTACCATTAAGAGGAATATTTGTTTCAACTTAAACTCAACCTCGATCAATTGTAGTTTTTCATCTTCACCTTCTACCTCATCATTTATACCTACTACTTCAGTACCTACAACTGCTATTCCACTACATATTCAGCCAATCCTTCCTGTTGTCAATCCAACACTTCACTCAGCAGGAATCATGGAAATATTCTCCCCACTTATCTTACTTGCCCAATTGAATGATTTACCTCAAGGTTATGGCCAAAGACTCCCCTTGTTTGATGAAAATTCTACCATATCTGCAAGACAACACATTTTTAAGGTCATTGACTTCATAGATTTGGAGGAAATTGATGCTGACAATGCGAAAATGAGGATTATAGCCCAAATCTTCTCTAGAGATGTCAAAGTTTGGTGTAGATCCTTAACTGCTAATTCCATTGCTACTCTATACCATCTCATTGATTTATTTATAGCCTGGTCGTAAGTAAAGAAAAACAATTTACAATTGCTTGCTGAGTAAGAGAACATTAAAAGAAATCTCAATGAATCAGTCCAAGATTTCAATACTCGTTTCAATAGAATTTATAATGTGATTACCATGGAGATCAAACCACCTCCAGGATTAGCTCTCATACATTATCCAGATGCATTTGATCCTGACATGGCTTACCAAATAAGGGAAAGAAATCTAGCTACACTGGAGGACATGCAAAAGAATGCGGTCACCCTTGAAGAAAATATGCTGACGAAGAGAGCTAGTGCTAGAAATGAGAGAATATTTACTATTAAAGGTGAACCATCCACCTCATCTTCCGATGCTAAGATGGATACACTAATAAGGACTATTGAAAGGATGGTTGACAGGATTTCCATCACTGAGAGATAGCCTGAGGTCAGAAATCCTAACTATAGAGGTAAACAACAACCTCGGTTAAGGATCAAGCAACGAGGACAGCGGGCTCCTAAGCAACCACCACAGCAGCAGTAGCAAATCAGGACACCCTTGCAGCAAAACTATGCTCAAGGAGAAGACGAATATGAAGACACAATTGTTGAGGAAAATATCCTCTTCAAAGTTGATGATATACTTATGTTTTTTACTAAAGATGAGGAGTATTTTGAAAAGAAAGATCAACCTAAAGATGAAGATTTTATCCTTGCCATGATCAGCGGGGGTACTTGAATGCACTTAGTTCACAAAATAGGCAGATGTCATTGAGGAGAAAATATGTGCCGGTTAATCCCATTCAGAAGAGAGCATCTCAGCAGAAATACACTCAGACAAGGCAGAATCCTCCGAGTAATCAGAGTAAGGGAAAAGAGCCTGCAGTCAGAAATCATAACAAGGGAAATTGGGCATCCACAAGTTCAGAAAATAAGGTAAAGGACAATCAGAAGAAAGAAGTTCCATCAAAGGAACATGTTGGACAATGAGACATCATCATTAAAGAGGTAGAAAAAACCACTCCCTTTAGCCTAGAAACATAAATTTCAAATTTAAAAGTGCCTATTCCTTTAACTGAGCTTGTTAATAATAGCCAGTATAAGTCCCATGTTGCCAAGATGCTTAAATTAGATCCTTTTTCCAACATGGTGAATGTCGAAGATAATCAACCTGATCACATTTTTGGTCCTGCTATTGATGGTCAATTAGAAGATAGCGAGGTTACTCCTTTTTACTTGAGTATAAGAATCCACCAATGCATTTTACACAATTCCATGTTAGACTCTGAAGCCTCCCACAATCTAATGCCAAAATCCATTATGGAAAAGTTGGGCCTTGACATCACTTGTCCCTGCCATCACTTATACTCCTTCAATTCAGGTAGATTCCATTGTATTGGCCTTATTAAAGATTAGGTAGTCTCCCTAGAGCAAATTCCGACAAAGAATGTTTTAATGGATGTGGTGGTAGTTGACATATCGCCACGGTTTGGCATGTTGTTGTCAAGATCCTGGGGGGGGGGGGATTACGAGGCACATTGCAATTAGACTTTTCTTATGAAACTATCCCTGTTTTCAAGAAATTGAGAAAATCGTACCATGAAACCAAGATGAGATATATTATTACAAGTAAATAAAATCCTAACAATCATTCGATAAATGTCATACATACAGATTTAGAGTCATTCATTTTGTTTAATGATAACGACTTAAATGATGTAGATAGTTAGCTTGTAGATGTAGAAGATGTTCGAGATATTCATAATTGCATCAGAGAAGTTAGCAAAGGGAAAATAGAATTTTCTTGGCTTATTAGAACAGCCATAAGATGAAGCATTGAAAAATTCAGAACATGCATTAGATAAATTGGAAGAAAGTCTGGAAGAGCATGAAGAGATAGTTTAGAAAATTGAGCCAAAATAGAAATTAGAGTTTCAGCACTTGGAGGATGAAAATGGTCTATGGTCAATGGACTTTGATGGTGCCCTAGGGAAAGACGGGGCAGGCATTGGAATTTGGGTCTACATCCCTTTTCATCAGTAGAATAAGGTCCCTACAAATGTTAGATTGTGCTCTTACAAGTTAGCTTTTGATTGCACTAACAATGAAGCGGAGTATGAAGCACTGATTACTTGCCTAAAAATCTTAAAGAAATTGGGAGCAACAAGGATTGTTGTATATGGTGATTCGGATCTTGTGATCAAGCAAGTTAAAGGTGAATATCAAGCTAACCATCCTCGAATGACACAATATAGGAATTTTATACTAGATATTTTGAGCAAAATTCAGGAGTGTATACTTACAGTGGTGCCAAGGAATCAAAATCTCATGGAAGATTCATTGGCTAAAGCTTCAAGCAATTTTAAGATCCCCATATTTTCAAACAGTAAGTTTGAGATTCATGTGAAACACCAGCCCATTGTTCCCAATAAGTTGCGGTATTGGAAAGTTTTCTGGGATGATAAGCAAGTTTATAACTTTCTCCAAGGTGAAGAATAATTTGAGAATTGTTCCATAAGATGAAATTTGTGATAAAGCTGACCAGGATATAGAAGCAAATCAGATGGATGTACTACAGCTAAAAGACAACAATATTCCAAAACGTTTCATACCTTTGGGAAGAATTGTTTGACCAAGATGACGTAGCAAAGGAATCCTACATTGATGCCTACGGAAAAGGGTGGTTAAGATGTAAACATTAGGACAGAAGACAAACCAAAGATGGTTAAACTATCCAAGTCCTTATCTCCCGAGGTAAAGGTTGAATATGTTAAATTACTTTCTGAATTTTCTGATGTTTTCGCATGGGAATATGTAGATTTAAAGGTGTATGACAAGAACATCACTCATCACACTATTCCGATCAAGTCCAATCAAAATCCCTTTCGGAAAAATTTGAGAAGGATAAATCCCATATTGTTACCATCAATTGAAAAAGAGGTAAACAGACTTTTCATGTCCGGTATTATTGTCCTGATCAAATTCTCTGATTGGATTTCAAATTTGGTCCCAATAAGAAAAATACTGGATAAATTCGGCTCTGCATATATTTTAGAAACTTAAACAAAGTGTCCCTCAAGGAAAACTATCCACTTTCGAAAATGGACCATATACTTCAAAGAGTTGTCGGTTCATCTCGGATGTCACTATTAGATGGTTATTCAGGATACAACCAGATTTTGGTGCACGAGGATGATCAAGACAAGACAACATTTGCTACACCTTGGGGCACGTTAAAACATGCAAAAATGCCTTTGGTTTGAAAAATGCAGGGGCCACATTTCAGCGGGCCATGGACATAGAATTCTCCAATGAAAAATATGTTTTATTGGTTGTTTATTTAGATGAATTGACAATTTTTTCACATTCTGATGATGAAAATTTTCACCATTTAAGAATTTATTTTGAGAGATGCAGGGAGTTTGGAATATCTCTTAACCCAAAGAAAATCCTTTTTTCCATGGAGGAGGGCGAACTTCTTGGTCACATCATCTCCAAGGATGGGATCCGTATTGACCCTTCCTGTGTTGAAGCAATTCAACAGATTGATTTCCCTCGCAGCAAAAAGGAAATACAAGCATTCAATGGTAAGATTAATTTCTTACATAGATTCATTCCTAATTTGGTAGAGCATCTTAGAGAGTTAACAAATATGTTGAAGAAAAATAATGATGTGAAATGGTCCGAAGATGCCAAGAAGTCTTTCAACTCAGTAAATTTTGCATTGACTACTGCCTCGGTTTTGATAAGTCTTGATTATACTATTGATCTCATTATATTCTCATTTGCTTCTGAGCACACCATGGCAGCAGTCTTGATGCAGAAAGGGGATAAAACAGAGCTACCAATTGCATTTTTCAGTCGCAATATCAGATATGCATCCCTTCACTACAACATCATAGAGAAACAGGCTTTGGCTTTGGTTAATCACTGAAATATTTCAAAGTTTACATATTACATTCACATACCCTTACCTATGTACCTAATGTAGTTGTTAAGGAAGTTCTCATGCAGACAGACCCAAAAGGTAGTAGAGCGATATGGATAGAAGCTTTACTATAATATGACCTTGATAACAAGCCCACTAAGTTGATCAAAGGTCAGGGCTTAGCCAAGCTCATGGGTGAGTCAAACCTTCATGTTGTTGGTATCAACTTGATTTAAGCCTTGTCCGAAAATGAAGAAGAAGTGAATTTCATTCAAGTATTCGATATCTTTTTGTCATCTCCATGATATTTTGATATTGTTTATGTTTTGCAACACCTAAACCCTCATGCAGGCATGACTAAGATTCAAGGCATATCTTTGAAACTCAAAGCTTCAAAGTATTGCATACTGGACAATGCACTTTATTATAAGGATCCCGGAGGTGTGTTGCTGAACTGTTTGGTCGAAGAAGAATCTAAGGAAGTGATGAATGACTTCCACAAAGGATATTGTGAGGGCCACCTATATTGGAAGACCACTACCAATAAAATATTGAGAGTGGGATATTATTGTCCGACACTTTTTGCAAATGTCTACAAAGCAGTAATGAGTTTCCACAAATGTCAAGTTTTTCAAGGTAAGAGAAAGCTTCTCCCATTACCTCTTCAACATATTTCAGTACATGCACCATTTAAACAGTGGGGCCTATATTTCATAGGTGAGATTCACCTAGCATCATCCGCATAGCACAAGTGGATATTAACAACCACATATTACTTTACAAAGTGGATCAAAGCGATCTTGACCAGGCAAGCAACAAATTCAGTCATCATTCAGTTTTTAGAAACTAATATTTTGTCTCGTTTTGGTTGTCCTACTAAGATTATCATAGATAACACAACAGCATTCAAGTATAAGAAGACGACTAAGTTTTTTGATAGATATAACATTAATTTGGGACACTCTACAACTTACTACCCACAAGGTAATGGGTTGGCAGAATCCTCTAATAAATCCTTGATCAGTATCATTAAGAAAATGTTAGAGGCAAATAAAAAGAATTGGAATAAGAAGTTAATTAATGCATTGTGGGCGGACCAGGTGAGTAATAAGAAGTCTATTGGCATGTCTCATTTTCAAGTTGTGTATGGTGTTGATATTGTGTTTCCTTCATCATTAGCAGTCCCAGTAATGAAATTGCTACAAGAAGCAGGGACTGATGAAAATGACATACAACGTTATATTAGTCAAATGATACACCTTCAACAGATGAGAGATGAAATATTTCAAAACACTTCAAAAATCCATGACAGGATAAAGAAGATCTATGATCAGAAGACTAAGGAAGACAACTTCAAAGTTGGAGATGTGGTACTCTACCGGAATGCCAGAAATGAAGATAAGGGTAAGCATGGAAAATTTGAGAATTTATGGAAAGGGCCATATAATATTTCAGCCTGTCGGGGACATAATGCTTTTTTGCTTGAAGAAATGAATGGACAAGAGTGTTTAGGAGGACCAACAATGGTAGGCTCCTTAAACACTATCTTCTCTGAAGTACATTTCTCGATCATTTTTCCATTTCATTGTAAATATCAGTTACATTTTCTGCAAGTGCGAAGTAGAGAATCACTGGAGTTTGGAGCCCAAAGTGAAGGCCATGGAGCTTCACTGATTTTCTGCCATTTTCAAAAGTTCAGTTTTCAGTCAAGTAAGTCAGTATTGAGTCAAGTTTCAGTCATTTGAGTTTGTCTTGAGTCAGTCTATTTTTTCTGAGCTATCAGTTTTCAATCATGTTAATAGTTTGATATTTTGATGGTTTTGGCCCAATCGACAGGGCACTGGTCTGCAAAATCCAAATTTCTATAGTTCTTGACACCTCTTTCAGAGCTATCATCCCCAATAAGGCCAATGTTAGTGTCAGTATTTGCATCCTGCCATCAGTGATAAAAATCCTCTTTTCATATCATTTTAGGAGTCTCACTCAGAAAATTTTATTCATTTGACTAGTTCATTCAAAAATGTATTCACTGATGGTAGCCCTAAATCAAAAAATTTCATTTTTTCTAAATTTCCATTACTTGTTGGCTCAATTTCATACCTTGTTGACTGTACATCATCTATAAAGATAATTTCATCATGAAAACCACTCTTTCAAAGTCTCATTAGGTATTTAGAGTTTTTTCAAGGTTTCATTAGGTTTCTAGGGTTTTTCAAGGTCCAATAAAAAAGCCATTTCCATTGCATAAAGTCAACAAAGTAAGAGAGTGAAAAAAATAATATCTCTTTACCATTTAAGATGATTTGCAAAGATGTAATTCTAATTCCAAAGTTGTGATTTTCATCCTAGAATGTAATTCTTATTCCAAATATATGTAACTTTTATTTTTATTTTGTAATTTTATGTCATTTAATATGTAATAAGTACAAGTTTCCCAAGCTGCCAACTCAGAGTTCCACATGCCAACAAAGAAAATATCAATGTGCAAAGATTTCCTAGTCCATCAAAATGATCAATTGTCAAAGAAAAGAAGTCAAAGTGAAAGGTATAGTTTCAAAAGTTTAAAGTGAAAGTGATAAGGAAAAGTGGGTCCCAAAGCTCAAAACATCCAATCCATCAAGCATAAATCCCATCCAAAGATCAAAAGGACATTAATTTTCTCTCTATGCCATCGATCCATCACTCACATAGCTCAAAAATAAAATTTGAAAGGTGAAAGGTCGAGTTTCTGGGAGGCGTTGCGCACCTAGAGCAAGGCATTGCTCACCTGGGACAAGCACTGCGCATAGAGCAAAGGCGTTGCACACCTGACAGATAGGCATTTTGCACACACACCAAAGGTGTTGTGCACTTTTCCAATTTCGCCTGTAAGCTTCAAAACCTTGTGCAAGTTTTCCAAACCTTCAGTAAAGAATTTCTCCACCTCCTTGCATTTCTTAAGTGAAAATTTCATGGTGTCAATATTTTCATGAGAAATCTCCAATTTTTCAAGATAGAAACCCTAGTTTCACTTTTTAATCCCAAATTTTATTCCTGAAGACCCTTTTACCCTTCCCACATCACAATAAATCATATCCCTATCCCTATATCATTAAATCCCTATCCTAAAGCCCTTTATCCCCTAAACCCTAAGACCTAGGTATTTCAAATTCCTATGCTCCCAAATTCCCATACCTGTAATAAAATTCATATTCCCAAACCCCACAAAATTTCTACTCCCTGTCACCTCCCTCAAATTAATAATCCCTTCCCCCATCTCCATAATTTTTTCCATCCCATTCCCCACTCCCTAAACCTACATTTCACTCCCAATTCATATCCCTAGGGTTTATAGCCAAGACACTATGGAAGAAGAAAATAGAGAATTCAGTGAGGAAGAAGAAAGGGAAGAGAGGAGGCCACACAAAGGAGGGAAGATCCTCAGACTTGAACTGACAAACACCATAGAACTTATGGCCTCTTCCATGACTGTAACATGTTTCAAGTATGTAGGATGCTTTGAATTTTGTGAAAAAATACAACAGGTCCAACATCACCCTGTTTTGAGAAGGCTTTTCATCTCTAATATTCATGACAACCAGGTAACCCTTGTTGGTGTCACTTTCACAGTATCCACAGCCATCATAGCAGATGCCACTGGAATTCAAAATGTTGGTGAAAAGTGGTACAAAATATACTTGGAGAATCGTTACTATCAGCCATATATCAAGCCAAGGTACAATAATGAAGGAAAAGGGTTCTTTCCTTTCTCTTACCTCCTAGATAGGTATGCCACCATGATTAAAATCATCATGAAGTACTTTTCTTGTGAAGGAAGGTTCTCTAGACTCTACACCTACCATATGTTGGGTGCTAGTTTTGTACATTTTTCCTACACTTGTCTTCCCTATTTTGCCTCATAACCATGACCAATGGGAGTATCTTTACCCCTTTTTCCTCCCTTTCTACCCTAACTTGTGTTGTTTCACCTTGCTTTTGTTACTTTTCCAATTCACCAATTATTATGATATATCATACCTTTTTATGACTAATTGATGGTGAATGTTTGGAGAAGATCAATGGGATTTGTGTTGTCTTTTCAGATGTCATTTATAGCACCAAAGATCCCGAGCATGAAGTTCACAGGAGCAGTTAAGAGGGTAATGTTACAGCAAAGCGATGTTGTTACACCTTGTTGTTACAAACCCACTGACAAGCTACTGTTACAGACTCGTTGGCAAACTACTGATACAATTGAATCATTGACTGATCTCATCAATATTTGTTGTTGATCTACCCTCTGGCCGTTACACTACAATTGTGATTCCATTACGATAGTTGTAGAAGTTGTTTAGCATTGTATTTTTGGGATAACATCCTAAGGGCGGTTTTGATTGTAATCTTTTATTTTCTAGTCAGATTTTTATTAGGAAGTGGTTATAACTATATGTGTTCTATTTCGATCAGCATGAGAATCATAATATTCTCATGACTGATCTATCGCTGGATTTTTTGATGTAACCACTATATAGTTCTCGGCCCCAGAGGTCAAGAGGCTAGCGGAGAAGAGCATTATTTTGGCTCTGTAATTGTGTCCAGGTTAATACAGATTACCCTGTTATTGTTGTTACATGCGTTATTCTATTTAGTTTCCGTTAAGTTCTTCCTTTACGTGTGCCCTGCTAGGGAGGAAGGACCCTCCTTCTTAGCAAGGATTGCAATGATTAAAGTATTTTTGTGTGTAATTATATTTCATTTTATGTATCAATAGAGTGTTGTTGCTATTGTTCAGCTGAGAATATATATGCTTCGATTTCAATGCTTTATATGTTGTTACACATAAGATATTAGAAACACCAGCTGGGTACTTGTTATGTGGTGAGCTAGATAGATTAATTGAAGTTTGATTTAAATCTTGTAGATTCTTTTATTTCTGCATGAGTGATTTATTTTCAGCATTTACTTCAGCAACAATTTCTTTTATTTGGAATTGCTTCTGGTTGGTGTATCAGCACAGACAGTGCAACTGTCATTGGAATAAACATATGTTCTTGGATTGATAATTAAATGTGTGTTTTTCAGTCATTTAAAAGTGATTTATATAGCCCAACATTTTGCCACAGTTGCCGGGGACAGCAGTGACGATCCAATCAATCAGAGTTGTTTCTTAGAAGTGCAATTTCTGTGTGTTTTCATAGAGCGGCTCCAGCAACACAATTGTCGAGCAGTAAGACGAGAGGTAAGAACCTGCGCAGCACTCTAACAGACTTGAGCAGGCTCACTAATGTCTTGCTAGGACACTTAGGAGGTTGAATTTATGAGCATTTTGTTTTTTTTTCTTTATGTGTCTCCAGTGACACAATTGTCGAATGGTAAGAAGAGAGGTAAGAACCTGCGCATCGCTCTAAAAAACCTGAGCGGGCTCACCAATGTCTTGTTGGGACACTTAAGGATAGAATTTTGGGTGTTTTTTAGGGTGCCTTCAGCTATACAGTCATTGGGCTATAAGACAAGAGGTAAGAACCTGCGCATCTCTCTAACAAACTTGGGCGAGCTCACTGTTGTAGAAACTGAAGCACTTATAGGATGAATTGATACGCATAGGGCCCATGTGTGTTAGTAGGACAACATCAACATCTACAAACACCCCCCACTCTAGTGACTACAGGAAAGACGGATCGTAAGCAGGAAAAGAAGAGTGCAGATTTGGGAAGCAAGACATTCATTGGAGATCTGATTTCAAGGGCAGAAAAGGAATAGTCCACGTCATACAGAGATAATAGGAAGATAGGAACACAGAAAGTAGCTACCATATCAAGCCCTAGACCATCGATGTCTTCCGTGTCTGGACCTCACCATCCTTCGAACAACATATCCACTCCTGATATCAAAACTCCAGATTCAAAATAATAGTGGATAATTATTGATCAAGATCTGATAATTGAAGGACACAGAGAGACCAGTGGAGATAATCAGGGACCTGAGGAATAACAGTTAGTTGATCATCAATTAGACACTAGTAGTGTTTTTAAACATTTGACCCTAGGCATCTTGATCCTTCTATTTTTCAATCTCCAGTGCACTCTAAGGCTAGTTCATCCCATCAGGAAGAATAATCCATGGGGGACGAGAATGTCAAGACAAATAGCTCTGTTACTTTTGAATTCCTAATAGTAGTAACATGGGATGAGGCTCCTATGAAGAATATCCCTTTATCATCCCTACCATCCTTTCAGGGGATGGCTATTGAAGATCCTGATACCTTTCTGTTCGAATTTGAAGTGCTGCGTAGAGGTTATGACTACACTTCATATGCCTAGAAGCTTAAAGTATTCCCTGCTACTTTGAAAGCAGCAGCATTAAGATGGTTCATGAGATTGGGATCTAGCACGATTCGAACATGGAATGACATGAGAGAGGCCTTCCTCTTTAGGTATCAGGACTACTTCCGAACCAGGGATTTGAAGGATGAGATTTTCAGAATTGCACAGAAGGAGGAGGAAAGCCTGGAAGACTATCTGGAGCGATTCCACTACAATTTAAAGAGGTCTAAGTTCAGTAACTTAGATCCAGAAATTATAAATCCAATATTCTTAAGAGGTTTAAGAGATGATTATCTGGAGCATCTGAACATAATATGAAAATTATACATATCGCAAGAAACTTTTGATGAGATAATGAAGCTTTTCCTGCATAGCTCAAGAGGATCGGTCAAGGAGAGAGTTTCAGTTTGGGACCCTTCACTTCGGATACAGAAGTCCACAAGTGGAGGAGGAACCAGAGAAAATATCGAGAACTTATTTGAGGATTCTAAAACCAACCTCCTTATCACTCTCTCTACCCGAATCACTATGGTACAAGTCAAGAAATCACAAGTAGAAGATGAAGCAGCCTTAGCAATATTCTGTCCCCGATGCAAAAAGAAACATCCGGAAAGAGAATATCGACTAAATAGTGTCACCTGTGCAACATCTGTGAGTTGGTGCACTCTACAAATCAGTGTCCTGAGTTGCCCAGACTAAAGGCGGTACTTCAAGAATCAAGTGAGGATGTTCAATCTTCTTATTTCATCAGATCAAAGAGACCATGACAGCCGCGACCTACAGGTATGCCTTCATATTTTTCTTCTTTTTATCCTTGGAATAATGTTTATGACCCAAGGTGAGTTGGAGAGGTAGTGTATGAGCTAGAGCTGCCTCTGAAGAGCAAGGTCCATAACATATTCCACGTATCTTGCTTGAAAAAGGTATTGGGACAGCAGGTGAACACAAATTTAGAGTTGTTACCCTTGGATGATGAGGGACACTTGGTCTTGGAGTTAGAGGCTATTCTGGACACCAGGGAGAGGCGATTGCGGAACAGGGTCATCAAAGAGTTTTTTTATCAGATGGAGGAATTTTCCTGATGAGGATGCCACTTGGGAGGATGAGCAAGTACTCCAGCACCCATCTTTGCAGTTTCTTGGGGACAAGAAACATTTAGGCAAGGAGGACTGTGATATCCCCACTTAGCAAATATTGCTAAGTTAAATTATAATTTTGCTCACTTTTTCTCCATTTTGATATTTTGGGTTGTTAACTTTGGCAAAGAGGGTTGGAGGACCCTACTCTCAATTTCGGCTAAGGATTAGGCCCAACATGGGGGAAATAAGGCAAATCGAATGCCAAGTGAATTGTAGGGGCCACTCAAAAGGGAAACACACTCCCTTGGTAGAACTCGCACTTTTGGAGGGAGAGGCTCAGGAGGATCGATGTATGGGACCCACGTGGAGAGAAGGGATCCCAAGGATAAACAGGGGAGGAAAACATCATTTGGGGCCTTTTCAAATTTTAAAAAACTCACTCACCAAGCACACTTGAGTTTTTGAGGCAAGTCTGCAAGTGTTGTTTAGCACGCGAGTTTATCACCCTTGCTTTGGTGGACTTCGAGTGTTAGCCCAGGGAGGGAAATCGACACCTTTTGTGAGCCAATTCCAGCATTGCATCAGGCATGTCATGGGGCTTTCTCCAACAGTCTAGGTGTGGGAGGGGACCACTCATTTCTTAGGGAAGATAATGGGGGAATAACCAGCTTATTGAGTCTTTTGGGAGAGCATTGGGCCTTTATTTGTTGAATATTCAAGGTGATAGGACAACCAAACTTTATAGATCATTTGATGTAGGAGACATATCATTCCAGGGACTGCGTGGGTTGACACAGAAGGTTCTTTTGGGCATCACGTTGGAGCTGAGGTTGTGGCCATTTGGGGCTAGATTGAGCTCGTAATTTGGGAGTTATCTGGAGGGGAAATTAAACATAATTTAGCATCATTTTGGAGGGTCAGAATAGTACCATTTCCAAGAAGGCAAAGATACCCAGCCATCAAATGAACATGTAGAAATTGGGGTCAATTTTAAGGGTCAAAACTAGGCAAAAAAATTTATGGGTTTAAGCGGGTTATTTGAGGGGAGTCTGAGATTAATTTCTCATAATTTTATGAGCACCGGAAGTGGGTCAAATAGTAGTTTCATTGCAGCAAACATTGTAGTTTTTCCAGGGAAGTGCAGGGCATAGAGGAGGGAGCACATCTCAGCATCTGGGCTTCTAATTTTATCACCTAGGACTAGTCTAACTTGCCTTCAGCAAGCTCAGGTGCAATCACACCATACTCTCAGTGTATTATAATAAAAGGGATCAGTTGGGTGCATTTTTTGGTGGAATTATGAGTGTTTACTTATGTGTTTAAATTTTATGTGTGCATGTGTTGTAATTGCTTGTTATCACTGTAGAACTTCCATTGGGAATATTATAGTGTCTCTTGGGCTTCATTACATACCATTTATTACAAAATAAAAATTACATATGAGAGGCTATATAATACAAAATTGATAATGGGAAAAAGTCTAATCAAAATGAAAAATCATTTGCTTCCTCTTGGAGCTCATTTGTGATGTATGTGTGCCATGCTCTGAACTTCGATAATATGACTTTGTCCCGAACTGGCAAGTCCCCTGCATAATGCATCTTCACCTCTAGTGCCTCTGTCAATATCGTTTTGGAGATTGACTATACATTATTCCATATCCATGAGAGTGTCATGTGAGCTTTGACTAGTGTGAAGACATATTGTAGAATAATGTATTTGGTTATATCCAATCCTTCCTATTCTGATTCTTGCTTGATCTTTGTTGGGTGTGGAGCTTATTTTTTCATCCTGATTCAGAAATATTTGTTTCAGCCATGTATACCCCAGGAAGACTGTACACCCCTCCACATGGGGGAGTGCGGGGGGGACTTGTTCCTCCCATGGGGTTCGAGGGGGCTTCCCACCAGACTGGGGGGTCCGGGGGCCAACAGTCCCCCAGCGGGGGTTTCGGGGGCAGTGCCCCTGAAGCTAAAAACAGATGTAAAATTTCCATGTAAAAGTATTGTAATTTCTATTCAATCTGCGCAGTACATTCGGCAGATGATCTGACGGTAGCAGTTATGTTTAATTTAGGTTTTTTTTCCCTAGAAGGCAATCCCTCGTTTTGCATGAGGGAATTGTAATTGCGGCTGTGTATTGTATGTGTATTCTCAGAGAGAGAAACAGAAAAGGATACTATGATAGAGAACAAAGGATATTACAACAAATCTATTGTAGGTTGTGTCTCTTCATTTTTTTGGATAATATAAAGGAAGGATTGGCTGTTCGGGGTGGACATAGCCCAAATTGGGTGAACCATGTATATCTGTGTCTCTTTGGTTTTATATGTTATTTATGTGTTTGTTTTTCATCATATTTTATGTGTTGCATTTTTTTGTAATATATAATTTTCTAACAACTGATGTCAGATTCTAAGGTCTATTTGGCTGATAAACTCGCAAGAAATAAGGGTTCCTCGTTCGAGTGGGAGAAATGGCGAAAGATGGTAAGTTTAGGGTTGAGAAATTTAACGGCCAAAACTACGTAGTGGAATATGGAGATGGAATATTATCTGTATCAGAAATATTTGTACCTACCACTGAGCAAAAAAACAAAGAAGTCGACGACTATGAAAGACGTAGAATGGGAGATTCTTGATAGAAAGGCACTTGGAACAGTGCGATTATGCCTCGTGGCATCGGTAGCCTTCAATATTTCAAAGGAAACAACAACAGGGGGTTTGATTAAGGCATTGGCGAAACTATATGAAAAACCCTCGGCCTCAAACAAGGTATTTCTTATGAAACGTTTATTTAATATGAAGATGCTGGAAGGTGGATCTATTGCAAACCATTTAAATGATTTTAATACGGTTACCAGTCAGTTAAGTTCTCTAGGGGTAAACTTTGATGATGAAGTTAGGGCTCTATTATTTTTGTGCTCATTGCCAGAAATTTGGAATGGTTTAGTTATGGCCATTAGTAGCTTTGTCTGTGGATCTAGTACTTTAAAGATTGATGATGTTGTCGGCGCTATCCTTAGCAAGGAAATGCGATGAAAAAGCTCTGGTGAGAAGTTGGGTAATGCTTTGATTGCAAAGACTAGGGAAAGAAAAAGGAAAGAGGAAAGAGCTCAACATATCACAATAAATCATGGAAAGGCAGATCCCAGTCCAGATCAGGGATAGTGTGCTGGAAATGCGGAAAGAAAGGACACTTGAAGAAAAAATGTAGATGTTGGAAGAGAAAAGAAGGAGACGCACAACAAGACAACAATCATGAAGCAAATGTGACGGGTGATATGTTACAAGATGCTTTGATTCTTTCTTTAGAAAATGTTACTGATTCCTAGGTGTTAGATTCAGGGACCTCATTCCATGCCACACCTGATAAGAAATATTTTCATGACTATGGTCAAGCAGCAGATGAAACATTATGGCATCATAGGCTCGAACACATGAGTGAGAAGGTGATGAGGATTCTTCACTCAAGAAATTTGTTGTCGGGTTTGAAGAATATTGATTTGGATTTTTGTGAGAATTATATTTATGGAAAACAGAAGAGAGTCATATTTCTCAGAGTTGGGAAAGAAAAGAAGAGCGAAAAAATAGGGCTTGTGCATATAGATGTATGGGGACCTACTCAGGTATCATCTCTCGGTGGCTCTTGTTATTGTGTTACTTTTATTGATGATGCAACTGGAAATATTTGGATTTATTGTATTCAGAATAAATTTGATGTATTTGATACTTTCAAGAAATGGAAAGCTTTGGTTGAGATTGAGAAAGGAAAGAAGTTGAAGTGTCTCAAATCAGACAATGGAGGTGAATATTGCAGCAAAGAGTTTGATAGGTACTATTCAAAGCATGGAATTTGCAGAGAGAATACAATTCCAAGAAAACCACAAGAAAATTATGTGTCAGAAAGGATGAACAGAACAATCATGGAGCGTGCAAGGTGCATGAGATTGCATGTTGGATTGCCTTTACAATTTTGGGCAGATGTTGTAGATATTGCTGTTTATCTAATAAACAGAGGGCCTTCAAGATCCTTAGATGGTGGTATTCAAGAGGAGGCATGGACAGGTAAAAAGGTAAACCACTCTTTTTTAAAGCCTTTCGGTTGTGAGGCCTTTGTCCATATTAATAAAGAAAATAGAACAAAACTTGAGGCAAAATGAAAGAAATGTACCTTCATTGGATATGGTGTTAATGATTTTGGTTATCTCTTATATGATTATGAAAATAACAAAATCATTAGGAGCAGAGATGTAATATTCAATGAAAAGGTCTTGTATAAGAATCAGTTACAGGAAAAGAAATAGGAAAAAGAAAACAAAGACTACACAGTTATTGATGAAATCACAAAAAAAGTAAAGGTGCCTGAAAATAATAATAATCAGGAGGCACAACAACAACAACCACCACAACAGCAACAGGCGCCTCAAACACATGAAAGTGGTGTCAGAAGATCTACCAGGATAAGTAGACCCCCTGAACGATACTCTCCTTCATTATATTATTTATTGTTGGCTGATTCTCGTGAACCCGAATGTTATGAAGAAGCAATGCAGGTTGAAAAAAAGAAGTGGGAGCTAGCCATGAAAGAAGAGATGGAATCCTTAATACATAATCAGACTTGGGACTTAGTCAGATTTCTTACAGGTAAAACAACATTGTGAAATAAATGGGTTTACAGGCTGAAGGAAGAAGATGGAGGAAAACAGAGGTACAAAGCTAGACTTGTGGTGAAGGGGTTTGCACAGAAGAAAGGTATTGATTTTGATGAAATATTTTCTCATGTTGTTAAGATGACTTCAATCATAACTATTTTAAGTCTTGTAGTAGCGGAAGATTTGCATCTTGAATAGTTAGATGTAAAGAAAACATTTCTCCATGGATATTTGGAGGAAGATATATATATGCAGCAACCAGAAGGATATGAGGTCAAAGGGAAGAAAAAATTAGTGTGCAGGTTAGAGAAGAGCTTGTATGGCTTAAAACAGGCTCTAAGGCAGTGGTATCTAAAATTTGACAGATTTATGTCTGAACAAGGTTGTATTAGATGTCAATCTTTTCATTGTGTCATTGTTGCAGGGTCTAACATGCAGGAAATAAATGTGCTCAAAAGAAAATTGGCATATTCATTTGCAATGAAGGATTTGGGAGCTGAAAAACAAATCCTTGGTATGAGAATAACTAGAGATAGGAAAAATTGCAAATTAGCATTGTCTCGGAATGAGTACATACAAAGGGTGTTGAAAATATTTAATATGCAGAATGCAAAACCAGTTAGTACACCTTTTGCTAGTTATTTCAAACTTAGTAAGGAGATGTGCCCCAAAACTCAAGAAGAAATGGATTATATATCTAAAGTTCCATATGCATCAATAGTTGGAAGTTTAATGTATGCAATGGTCTGCACAAGGCCTGATATTGCACATGCAGTGGGAGTTGTAAGTAGGTACATGAAAAATCCAGGAAAAGAACATAGGATGGCAGTGAAATGGATTCTCAAATATTTGAGAGGTACCATGAATCAAGAATTATGATTTGGTGGTTCAAAAATTTCTCTATAGGGATATGTTGATGCAGATATGGCAAGTGACAGAGATAACAGAAGGAGCACTACAGGGTATGTATTTATTGTAGGTGGAACAACTCTCAGTTGGGTTTCAAAAATCCAAAGTGTTGTTGCACTTTCAACAACAGAAGCAGAGTATGTTGCTGCTAGAGAGGCTAGTAAAGAAATGAATTTGTTACAAAGGTTTATGGATGAATTGGGTAAGAAGCATGATATGGGCACGTTATACAGTGATATCCAAAGTTCCATTCATCTTGCAAAGAAATCAGAATTTCATTCTAGGACTAAACACATATATCTCAAGTACCATTTCATACGGCCAATGTTGGAAGATGGATAGTTGAAGCTGGAAAAGATACACACTAGCCAAAATCCTGCAGATATGTTAACAAAAGTTGTAACCAGGGAGAAACTGAGATTATGCTCAGTTTCAATTGGTCTTCAAGTATGATGATGAAGATGAGAAACAACCAGGTCCAAAGTGGAGTCATTGTCCAACAAATGAAGCAGCGATGGAGTTGCTACAATCAGTCTCCAAGTGGGAGATTGTTGGGTGTGGAGCCTGATTTTTCATCCTGATTCAGAGATCTTTGTTTCAGCCGAATGTATACCCTAGGAAGACTGTACACCCCTCCACGCGAGGGGGGGGGAGACCGGGGGACTTCTTGTCCCCCCCCCCCAAAGCTAAAAATAGATTTAAAATTGCAATGTAAAAGTATTGTAATTTCTAACCAATCTGGTTCGTTCATTAGGCGGATGATCTAACGGTAGAAGTTATGTTTAATTTAGGGTTTTTTTCCCTAGAAGGCAACCCCTCGTTTTGTATGAGGGAATTATAATTGCAGCTGTGTATTGTATGTGTATTCTCAGAGCGAGAAACAAAAAGGGAAGTTGTGATAGAGAACAGAGGATATTACAATGAATCTGTTGTAGGTTGTGTCTCTTCATTTTACTGGATAATATAAAGGAAGGACTGGCTGTTTGGGGTGGACGTAGCCCAAATTGGGTGAACCAATATATCTGTGTCTCTCTAGTTTTATATGTTATTTCTGTGTTTGTGTTTCCGTATATTTTATGTGTTGCATTGCTCTGTAATATATAATTTTCTAACAATTTTTTCTATGTATTTATTGATCTCCCAAAAGATGTTTTCCATGCCTTTGATTTCTTCAAGTGATCCTATTGAAGGCATCCCATGTTTATGTGTTAAAGACTCGAAAACATTGTGCAATCGATTATAAGCAGCAATAGTGCTAATTTAATGTTTCCCAAGATGCATATAGTTCTGATGGTGGAGTATCAACTGAACTCTGTCTATCTCAGTAGAAATATCGTATTTTCTTTCCAAATGTTGAAGAGCATCCAGATACTTGGCAGACCACTCCTAAAGTTGGTCAATCGCTTTGTTTGCCACTTTTAGGAGTTTTACCACTTCTTGTGCTATCTTCTGAATGCCAACAAGAGGATCCACCACTTGTTGTATAAGTATCATCTCATCATATAACTGTGCCATGGTGTCCTCCATTTTCCGTAGTTCCTCCTATATGGTTGACTACCATACTGTAGTGTTGAAGCTCTGTGAAGATAATTGTTGATTCTTTGTCACAAGGTGTTTCACCTGTTGTTTCACTACAACAATTTCTCTCCTCAATCTAGCATTCTCATTCAACATATATTTATAGTTGTCTTGTGTTGTTGTAGAAAAGAAACATTTTCCACCGTGATATCCTTATGATTCCTTCTCGTATTGGTTGTTATCACTTTTTCTGTAGAAATCGAAACTGAATTTTGAGGATCATTTGGGAAGTATTTGTGCCTCTGCTACATGATCCTCTTCTCGCGTTGATCAAATGTGACACTACACACATCCATGACTTTGTCTTTCAGTGCAGGTGTCATTCCCATTTCTCCAAATGGAATATGAACACCTGTGAGAGGAGGTTCTTCTAGGGAATCTGGCTCATCATCCATGGGTTGGATGGTATCCTCTTCCTCCAACTCTTCTTATATCTCATGAGTATGTTGTTCTTATTCCAGTCTTTGTGCTTCTTCTTCATCATGGGAATGCCTTTGTTGTTCCTCTTATATTCTTCTCCTTTACTCTTCTTCTTCATGTTGCTTCCCAAGCAACTCATATTGATTTCCCTTCTCCTCTTCTTCTGTTTCTCTCCTTTCTTGTTCTGCTTGAGTAGATTCAGTGTTCAAAGGATCAAGTTTCCATTTCATGTTGCTTTCTCTTGTCCAATCATACATGATCCTCTTATGATCTACACTCTTTGCTTGAGGGGTTATCTATTCTTCCTCTTGCACCTGCATATATTGAGTCGGTGGACCTTGGGGTGAACTGGTCTCCATCCATGGATGTGTCTTTCTAATTGCATTGTACCAGTTCTTCACCTTGTCATCTTCTGTCATAGACATTCATGAATATTCCCAATTGAAACTAACCCTTTCAAAATGTTTCTTGCACACTCTCTTTGGATCATATCCATGAAATTCCTTAGTTGTGAAGTGAAATAAATTTAGCTCTTGTATTTCTATCACTTTAGCCTTGTGGCTCTTCAACTCATATAGTTTTATCCCCAAAGGGAAAGTGGGCCAAGGGGATTTCTTCGTCTTTTGAATGACTCCTGACAACCCTTTGTCCAACTAATGTGCTACTTCTTGCATGACCACCTTATTGGTCACATATCGTGGCATGAGATGAGGGGATATATGACATCTTAAACACCTGATGTATGTACCCTTAAGTACTGCAAACCAATCTGTGAAATCCCGTAGTAACTCCTTCACCTAATCAATATTAATGCAAGGAGGATCAATCTCAAATATCATATGGAATATAACTACAAAGAAGTTCTCAACCAATCTTTCATATGCACCTAAGAAACTCTATTTTGACAACACTCTGCAGTGAAAGCAAACTAGGAGCTTGTTCTACGGTATCTTGTTCCAACACATTGTTGGGAAAGCATATTATGCACCAATTCCATATAAAATAAATGCAGACATATAGAATTTTGATGCCCAGTTTACCAGCAAAGACGCTTTAGCCTACCCCACTTGAAGTTGCAACTAAAATGAAAATATATCTGCCGAGTTGAAGACTTTACCATGGGTTACCACCATATTGAGCATTTATATCTAGTTTTCCTTAAACACCTCAAAATTATCTTGCCCATGTAACCAAAAACACATAGTTATTAGATACTAATATACATCTATGAGAATCCTTGTTGGGTAAACTACATATGGGCAGTGACAAAACTTAGTAGGCTCTCCAAACTAAGATTTTATGATGTTACTTGTGTCGAGATCAGGCCATTTGGCGTCAAAGTCATTATTTTCATATTATGTGGGCCTAAGCACCTTGTTGTAGGTCTACATGTCTTCTCCATAATCGGTGGAAGGCTAACCTCCTTTTTCACTATGAAGCACAAGATGAGATTTATCTATGTGTGTGATAATACACTCAATCACTTATACACAAGGGATGACCGAGAATCCACATGCCATCATATGCATCCTGGACCTCTTAATATTGATGTATGCTTACAAATCTTACAAGTTCTTAGCAAATATTTTTTGCATGAATGTGTCTCTTATGATGCCCCATGTGACTTCAGTTGACTTATAAAAGCACTTTGTATCTGCATAAATGGGAATGGTTGGCTCTGTTAATTCAACTACTTCCTTAGTGCTTACCTCTAAAGTTTCCTTGGAGGCAACTTTATGTGTAGCAGGAGGCATGGTTCTAATAGATGATGAAGGGGTGATAATAATTGTAGCTCAAACACTTGTTTGTGGCAGAACAATCATGATCACAAGATTAGCTTTTTGAAATCCTAGCTATGTAGCAATACCGTAGAAAATTATATTCAAAGAGCGATCAAATGTTACTGAGCATCTAAATATATCAACGACAACATATAGCTACATGCATGAGAAGAAAATATACATGCAACAAGGAAGGTGCACTTTCAAAGTGCGAAGGGGGGTCAAGGATAATTTAGGGTTTTGTAGTGTGCTCACGCTCTCAAGCAAGAGAGGGAAAACCTCAAGGGCGCACTCCGAAGAGACAAAGGAGTGTGTCTTCGGGTCTTCAGGGATTCATGGTGTGTTCATGTGGTGATCAAAGGGACAGAGAGGGAACATCAGCGTAGTCTGAAGGGATGAAGTGAAAAGTATTTAGGCCTTCAGGGTGTGCTCAAGAACAAGGAGGGAAAATTGGGCATGCTAAAGGGATGAAGGGAAATCATTCAAGCCTTTTGGGTGCACTCATGCACTTAGGGAGGGTGCAATTCTTTGTGATGAAGGAGTGAAATCAAGAAGAAATCTTGTCTTTTATGGGACAATTTTCAGAGTTGATCGAGCTTTGGGTTCCAAAAGTACGCTCTACCAAAGGAAAGCTCAAGGAAAAGTCTAGCAACATGGTTTCATGATAGAAATGAGAAGCAGAAGGATCTACAAGCTTTTATGGATGTTGTCACAATCATGATTAGAATTCGAAGAGACATGGAACATGAAAATTTTTAGCACGAGACAACAAATTAACACTTGTAGAAATAAGATTGAACAAAAATGACAATAAATAAACTGAAAAACATAGAAACTCCAGCAAGGAAATCAATATTGACATTGAAATCATGAAACACAATCAATAGATTCAACATGAAAAACTTAATTGTAGCGCAAATCGATGAAGAGTTACTTGATCCAAATATGTGTGCCCAAGCCAGATGAGAATTATAATCAAAATGAATGATTAGTTGGGTTAATTTAAAAGAGATTACATGCAAATTTGTTTCATACATGCTCGCCACTTGTCGACAAGTGACTAATTTAGTTGAAGGAAGTTAAGTGGGCTCCTGTTTTCTAGGAGTGCACCTGCATGCAACAAGGAAGCTCATGCATGCATTGAAGAAGGATGCATGTCTTCAATATGGAGGAATATGCTTAAGGAGGGCACAATTGCTAAGCATGAAGGAGTACCGACTTCCTCAGCCCGAAGGAGTTTGCTCAACACAAGATCAAGTCTTCATCAACTGGAAGTGTGCTTTTTCCTTAAATGGCGCTTTTCTTGCTTTTTTTTTCTTGTGTGATTTTTGAGTGTGTGCATGGTGAAAAGGCTAGTTTCTAAGTCAATAAAATTCTTGAGTCCACCTAACCATGGGCTAGATAACACAAGATATTCTAAGGGTTAGGTGACGACGCTTAGGAAACATCGACTAGGAATATGTGACACTTAGGAAACATCAACTAGGAGGATGCGACTCTAAAAGAAAACATAAGTATAACAAAACAAAAAACATGACAACACTAAGGGGCCTGAAACAACAATTCATGTAGGCTCCAAAATTGACTTAGGAAAATAATTTGGAGGGTCGTTGTCGGAGTGACAACAAAACCCTAGAATTAAAACATATAACAAAACTTATAAATGAAAATTTTATATTATACCTACCTTATAGCAGTATTACCTTATCCTTTCTTGCAAGTGAAAGTTTCCTAAGGATGAAGTTTTACCTTCTTCAATGTTTCCTTCAAGAGGAACTTAAATGATGTCAAGTCAAGATGCTCTTTCTTAAGTTGATTGACTTCTACTTCTTTAAGGTATGCTACTACAAATCTTCAATTAGACTTCTATTATTGTTTCTTCGAAGATTGTGGATTTGGATTGTCTTTCACCATGTCATTAATGAATGATAGGATTTGTGTAAGCCTTAATAATAACGGATATAGGTCTATAACTATGTTTCTTTGATTAGGGATTTTAACACCCACTGAAAGAGAGCTAATAAACTTTTCAAATATTAATACTTCTTTCTTGATTTAGGTTGTCTTCTAGGCCACAATTAGCTCTTAGCCTTTCTTAAATTATTATGCACAATACCTTATACTATTTAATCTCTAATATATATCAAGACACTTCAGAACTTCAGATTTCTTCACAGGATCTTTGCTATTCAAATTTCTTGGAAATGATGAAAAACGATGGCACCTTTACACTTTTCGGCCTACTAGCCTAGGTTTGCGACCTAATCGATGTAATTTAATATGCTTTGGATGAATTGAAGGCAATTTCATAATATTTCAAATGCCATAGATCTACAAAATATTCATATCATAGGTTTGGTAGAGGGTTAAATTGAGGTCGATTGCTTCCGTTAAGCCTTATATAAGCCCCATGTTAACCCTAAAACCCATTATTAAGTCCTAGATATTAAGTGATTACATTTCTGTTGGTATATTGTTATGCAGGCTAGAACCTTTCATGATCCCATTTTATTATAATTGTACCCTTTGTCTCATATATATGCTATAAGGAGACCTAGTCTTCGGATCATCAAATCTTGTCCTGTACATTGTATTCATTGCAAAAGGAGGTTTTCCCTTGAAAGAGGACTGTAATTATTTTTTATATCATTTTTAGCATGTAAGATTCATAACATTTGGTATCATAGCATATGAACCGAGGGTTTTGCTACTCAAACATGTTAGTTTGGAATTTTATTATAATTGTACCCTTTTTCCTATATAGATACCAAGGAGACCTAGCCTCAGGACCATCAATTTTTTTCTTGTAAATTTCATTCATTGCAAAAGGAGGTTTCCCCCTCAAAGAGGACTATAATTCTTGGTTTTATTATCATTTATAAGGCATAAGGTTTGCAATAACTTTGATAGGAATAGTTTCAAAATTGTTGAATCCCATGTAGGTCCAACTAACTAGGTGAAGGTCAAGGAAGCTTAAGGCTTAATATATAAAAGTAGAAATCATGTTGAGAGAATATCTAGGATCGAAAACCACTTTTTGAATGGTGATGTCTACATGAAAAATATCATTAAAGAAGGGGGAGGTGGTGTTGAGCTTTTGATTGACATCGGGGGGGAGGGAGGTGCATCTCAGAGAGTTCAAAGGAGAAAGAAAGACATTGAAGGGAACAAGCTTCATGGAGAAATTTGTGAAGGTTTCAATGAGGAGGCTAAATTAATTGGGACATTAGTACGAGGGATACATAATGAACATTTTGAAATTTTGGTTAGACAAGGCTCGAACAATGGAACAAGGCTCTAGAGGAAGAGATCGAGAATATTGAAAATTGACATAGAGAGGGGGATATAGAAGATACTCAATTGGTTAGGAACTTGTTTTGGTTAATATTTTTAAATAACCCCAACCCAATGGACACAAGAAGGACTGTCGACCAATGACCTTGGAGGGAATCAGAGGTAGCCTAACTATATTTTCAAGTATGTCCTAAAGAATTGGTAGTTTGATATGAAGATAAACTATGTCTAGCATATAATAAATGAGTCTAGGAATTGTTATCAAAATTTTGTATTTGACCTATGTTTCCAAGTGGGTTTGATTCACCAAGTCAAGGGTTTTCTACATTAGTTTGAGATGTGCACTCATGTTTTAATTGTCCACAATCTATGGTGTAACGAGATATGACTTTATGATGGTTGCACCATTTATGAATTTTCTTGTTGGAGGCACATTCTTATTTATTTGTTTGAATATACATTTGAGTGTGTGGTTTAAATGGGAACTTGTGTCGAGATTTGGTAAGTATATTTTCATGTTGTTAAGACATTGAGATAAATGCTTGGTTGTTAGGTATTATTGGAGAAATATTTGGGTTAAGGTAGGAAAAACCTTATCCCCATCTCAAGAATCTAGATGGAAGTGCTTGAGGAAAGCTTGAATAAGCATTATAAAAACAAGAAGATGGAATTTTGGGTATAAAAAAGGTCCCCATGAGTAAAATCAAAGGGGAAAGGGACAAACCAAGAGAAATAAGGCGCCCTTGCTAAAAAGAGGAAAGGGTTGATAGGAACTCCCTAGTGGAGTCTCCAAAATGTAGTGCGATAGTTACATGGAGGCACTTTTCTACCTAAAAGAGGAAGAAGAGAGTGAAGTCACCTAAATTTGAGAAGACCCAAGAGATAGGAATAATAGAGAAGGAGGGAAGACCTCTAGGTAATTAGGGTTTTAAATACGATTAATATGGGTAATTAAGTTAGGGTTCAACAACAAATTAATAAAAGGAAGGAAAGTAACTAGGGTTAATTTACTTGTTTCCTTTGGTGAGCTAATTAACCTAATTGATGAAAATAAGGGAGAGATGGAAAAAAAAGGAACTTGCTCATAAACATGTTGTTGTAGGTGCCAAAGATGAGTTACGTAGCATGCATCAAAGCAAGCTTTATTCCTTTTGAATTAACTTGCACCCACTTCTACTCTTTCATGAAAAACATACTGAATACTGCTTTTTAGTACAAGACAATAAAAATACCCTAGATCTACCATATAAATAATGAAATACTGAACAACTTTATGGTGACCCAACGTTCCCTCAGAAAGGTGACACCTCTCTTTCCCTAGCTACATTGGAACCTCCCTTTAGGAATAAGAGTTGAGTAATCCAATGTGTGATAGGGGATTAATCTAGCAAAAATATCCTAGGATAAGATAACAAACCTTGAAAGAAGAAACCAAATCAACTTGAAGAGGTGTTGAAGAAGACAAGAACAAGTATCCTAAGAGTGTGGAGAAGGAGCAACAAATATAGAGCAATATTTGGTGCTAATACAATAGTTTTCTTGTGAAAGAGATAAGCTAAATAATGCACTATGCTCCATAGACCACAACACACAAATGTAATACTATGTAGTGAAGTTCTGGTACACTTGACAATATAAATCATGAAGGGTTAAGAAATATTTCACACTATGGGCTCCCAATTAAACATTTATGAGTAGATTTTGGACTTTGATGGATTACAATGAAAAATTCTAACCAACTATGGCCTAGAACAAACTAATGACTAAATGATAAACACAAGAAGTTAGATGATATGGGACCCTACGCAAGTGCTAGACATCCCGAATAGATTACACATCCAACCTTGGGAAAGGTGACTCTAGAGAGGGTAGTTCAACATATAATTTCCTTCACAATAAAAGATAAGGAGTGAAAAAATCATCAATGGGCGGGTCATTGTAAGGACCCTAGTGAAAATTCCATGTAATAAAAGTTAATAAAGGAAAATTAATAACAAAGGTCATGGGACACATATTCCCAGCTGAATGGTGTGAAAAACATCCTAGTGGGTGCTCATTTCGGTTATTATGGCTAAAGAAAATTGGCAAAGACAATGACAAAGGCTTTAGAAAGGCATGGGGCATTAATTGGCATTTTATTTATGAAAATAAATGAAAATAGGAGAAAAAGGAGGTGAAAGGTCACAAGTTGCATGTGAGGAGGAAAATGAAGGAAAATAATGGAAATTGAAGAAAATAGAGACCTCATTGATAAAAAGGCTTATGAGGATCAATTGGCAGGCTTTGCTCACACTTATGGCTCTCATTCTATTCTCTCTCTCTCTCTCTCTCTCTCTCTCTCTCTCTCTCTCTCTCTCTCTAGGATACTTGGAGTTTTCTTGGAGCACTCTTGGAGGAGTCTGTTATACTTTGGATTTGGAGCAAGAAGTCAAAGGAAAGGCAGGAAAGCGCAAGAGGACATTAGGATCAACGGATAAAAATGGATCGCTTTGCAGGTATCGAGTTGCATGTATGGTTTCCTTGCTAGTTTTGGCACACATGGAACATGCATGTGGTTTCTTGGTTATGATATGTCATTAGAATGGAGGATTTCCTGGATTGACAGTGGATTTTACTATCCTTTCCATTTCCTGGATAACCATGGTGCTGTGGGTTCAATTTCATTGCTTTTTTTTTTGGTTGGTTCTCATGTTACTTTAGCTGTGGGTTGAGTTATTAGTTCATGGAAGCCTTGGTTGGAAAAACGCTATGGAATCCTAACAGACAGTTGTGGGTTGAGTTACTAGTCCTGAAATCCTTGGTTGGACAAACACTCTGGAAGCCCTAGGTGGGTTGAGTCATTAGTCCTAGAAGCCCTTGTTGGACAAATTCTCTGGAAGACCTATAACAGTTGGCATTGATTTACTAGTCCTAGAAGCCCTGGTTGGAACAAACACTCGAGAGCCTTGGAACAACTTGGGTAAAGACCAATATGTGATGGTTGTGATGTTCGACGGTGAGGTGGAATCACTGGTTGAGGGTTGAGATGGTTTGGCCTCTGGAAGTCTTAGTTTCGTTTTGATGGATTTGGTTTATGAGATCACACACTCATGCTTGGAATATGGCACGGGGGTGACTAGATAAAGATATATTTGGCTCAGCCATTTCTATGGTCGAGAGGAACGTGGATGTCCCATACTTGGTTGCATTTTTATTATGGTAAAAAGTGGATTTTTTCCTTTGTATTGATGGGTAAATGTGCTTGTTATTTTGTGGCTTATACAGTTGTTATGTGCTTGTCATATATGTTGCTTATATGTTGGTTATGACTGAGTTTTATGATGGTGACGAAGTATGGCTCTCATCATGTTTTGATTTGTAATTGAATGAATAATGTATCTATGCCTAAATAGAATATAATGCAATTAATGTGATGTAGAACAATGCTTCTTAACAATTCTCAGATAAGTATGAGACCTGTAGAGCCTCATAATTGCCTCAGTTTTTACACTTATTTTTGCTCATTTTTCCTTCTTTTTTTCATCACCATCAGCTCAAACAAGTGTTAAACTGAATTTTTTGACTTGGTAAGGTATTTTAATGACCTATTTTTCATATTTTGAAATGTTCCTTATTATTAGATTAAAATTTATATTTAGCTACAGAATTAACTCAATTTTGCAGCTGATCCACGTTTATGTATCCACCGCTATGGTTCGATGTGTTCTAAGGTGCCAACTGAGCAATGTAGTATGCAGATAGGTGGAGAATTATCCTCTCATGGATTTCCTCCTATCCATCTAACCCAAATCAAGCAAGAAATCACCCAGATCTGCAGTCAAAGGAACGGTCAACCAAATGTTGGACAACTGAGCGGAGAGTCTAAAGCAATCACTCTTCATGATTTGCTTTGCCAAATAGCAAATCGTGAAGCAACGCGATCTTATTTTCTATTATAGGTTTAATTTGTTAATCCAAATAGGCGTAAAAACCTCAAAACAATTAATGAACATGCTTTTATAAATACACGACCAAAAAATGTATTGACAGTGTGAATGGTGATACGACTGTGAATTCATAAAACTGTGTTTTATTATTTGCTTGAATGAAGAAGTATTTTGGAGAATCAATGCACAACTAGTGTTGGATTAGATTCGAAACCATCTGTTGTGGAGCGCCCCTGTAACAGAGAAGGTTCTATTTCGTTTATGTTTTTCATTTAGAATTTTTTCATAGCTTTGTTTTTATCATTTGATATAGTTTCAATTTATGCTCTTATTGTGTTAAATGTTGTAGTCATTTCCATAATTTCATTTTGTTACTTAGAGTAGATGCTTAGATGGTTTGTATTTGTCATTTGATATATATTCATTTTCCTTTTTTATTTAATTCAATGCAGAAGTAATATTAGTTTTCTTTCCTTGCAACAGTGGTTTATTGTAGATTAGTTTTTGTTGAGATTCAACAAGATGATGAGCTTAGTGAAAAGTAAGCACCTTCACTAAGTGGGGCCCGCAGGCTATTTTTAGGTGTATGTCTATTTTATTTTATTTTTTGACATAATCGGGTGCTGTTTTGTATTCAAAAAGAAGAAAATGGGAGTCTAAGCTCTAATGTTACAGGGCTATAAGCAAGAGAGAAGAGGCGAGGGGGGGACCTCAGCAAAACCAAGTTCCTGAGCGCTCCGATTATGCTTGAATACTGAGAAGACTGATCTAGTATAGATTCGAACAAATTGAGACAGCAAAAAACTACATTTGTAAAACATGCTTAAATGA
This sequence comes from Pinus albicaulis, assembly GCA_034641835.2. NCBI lineage: Eukaryota > Viridiplantae > Streptophyta > Pinopsida > Pinales > Pinaceae > Pinus > Pinus albicaulis. The sequence goes on along the minus strand of CM076577.1, from coordinate 278,884,933 downwards.
TGTTGTCTTCAGAACCTATAAATCCTGCAATAGGTCACCTTCAAGGCTTGTTGATCCTGGATTTGCTGAGCTGAGACAGGGCTCATTGCTGCCCAAAGAGGATTTATGGTTGCCATCGAATTCTCGGAAATGGTTACTACTGCTGCCTCTGCAGACAAACTGATCTAATTGTTCCAAATCATGGGAAAAAATAGAAGGATTCTATGGCGTTTCTATTGAGAATGCCCAAAGATTTGGAGCAAGTTTTGTTTGCGCAAGCGTAGGCCTCTTTGTTGAGGGAACGAAGAACGTGGATGAATCGAACTTTCTGCATTTGCTGGGTGAGTTCATGACATCGATTTAAAATTTGCTGGAGAGGTAAATTGGTTGTTGTTCGCTTGTGGACCATTAAGCTGATGATGATTTCCGAATCTCCGATCACTTTTATTGTGCGAATGCCAACATTTTGGAGCTGAATGAGGCCTTGATACAGAGCGAGAGCTTCTTCTTTATTATTGGAGATGGAGCCTAATCCCCATTCGAAAGAAAGAACGATGTCTCCATTGGCGTTACAAATGATTTCGCCCGCCACGGCCTTACCAGGATTTGACTTGGAGGCTCCATCGAAAAATAAATAGTGAGTGTTGCAGATTTTTAACCAGAAGGCAAACTCCTTGTCCTTCATTCTGATTTTCCAACTGCTGCTAGGAGTTTGAATGCTGCTGGTGTCGTTTCTATGTTGCCCGTTGCAGAGGTCTTTGTTGCTCTGATCAAGTATACTTCCTATGAAGTTTCGTTCTTCAACGAAGAGCCCAACCGTATCAATGTTTCGCTAGAAATTGACAGCTACAGCTTCCATGGCGAGTCCTCTCGCCTTGTTATGTAGCTTTCTGATGTCGATTTTCTTGTCTTTGAAGATTATTTGGTTGTGAGCTAGCCAAATACACCACAGCATGGTGTAAGGAAGAGCGTTCCAGACTCTTCTTGCCACATGATTCTTCTTGCGCTGCCAAGGGTAATTCGTCTTCCATGAATGTAAGAGTTCAGCGACGGTGCTCTGCGAACCCCAGGCGAGGTGATCATGTTGGAAGGCTTCTTTCCAACAAGCAGTGGCGTAGGAGAAACTTATGAAGAGATGCTGAACAGTATCCTCGGCTGCAGAACAGTTTGGGCAACGGGAAGGACCTGAAACACCGCATTTTTTGAGGTTATCTGAAGTTAGCACTCTCCCTTTTAAGAGAACCCAAATGAATAATTTAATTTTGGGGAGGGTCTCTGACTTCCAAAAAATTTTCCATTGTGACCATTTGGGCATCAGATGATCTCTGTTACAGATATGTTTGTAGGCGGCCTTGACTGTATAGCTTGTGCCTGTAGGGTCCCAGCAAAAACAGTCCTCATCATTTTGTTTGGTGGGTGCGATGCCATGGAGATATACCTGCAGATTATCCAGACTAGATCGTAGCTCTTCAGGAATATTAGGAAATTGCCATCCTGTCCAAAGATGAGTATGAATATCCCATTTGGATATCTGAGCCAAATTGTGAATCCCTTTGTTGGCAAGGTAGGAGAGAATCTGTTGGGTTCCGGGCCTATTTCTGATTGGTTGATGGCCCATTATTTTATCTGCTCCTAATCTAGTGCTGTTGCCCCCCTTGGGGACCTTGGAAACATTTGAAGCGAGAATGGGTATTACTTTTTTGCACGCCCCCCAGATTTTGGTGCAAGCTCTAATGGGTATGTCATGATCTAATAGAAGCTGCCTCAGAGAGTTTAAATATTTGACTTCCAGCACTTTCTTCCACCAAGCAGAGTCTCTGTTGATGAGCCTCCAGACTATCTTGCCACCGAAGACCAGGTTTAGAAGCTGTGGAGATCTGATCCCCAGTCCACCATATTCATAGGTTTGGGTGACATGTTTCCAATTTATAAGATTGTATTTCTTTCTTTCAGTCTTTCCCCCTTGCCATAGAAAGTGACGGAGGATGGCTTCCACTTTGTGATGAAAACTAGCTGGGGCTCGCAGCAGCGTGAATTTATACAAGGGCAGTGAAGATAGGCCAGATTTCAGGAGGATAAGGTGCCCTGCTAGGTTAAGCTAGAGGGAGCCCCATTGCTGCACTTTCCTTTTCATTTTTTCAATAATAGTGTCCCAAACTTCAGCTTTCAGAGAGCCCACACTCACTGGCATGCCCAGATAAGAGAAGTGCCCCCAATCTAATTTACAGGGAACCCTGAAGATGCTGACAATGCTCTGAAGAGTTTGTGCAGTTGCATTCCAGCCATAAATGCAGCTCTTGAGGTGATTGATCATGCCTCCTGAGTAACTCATAAATATGTCTAAGAGTGTTTTGAACCGGCAAGCTATAATGTTGGAGGCTCCTCCCATTAACAAGGTGTCATCAACAAACTGAGAATGGTTTATGTTTTTTACTCCATTCCCAAATTTAATGCCAGTGATGAGACCGGTGCGGTGATTGTGATTAAGGGCCCTGCTGAAGGATTCAACCATCAAGATAAAGAGGTAGGGGGAAAGGGGGCAACCTTGACGTAATCCTCGAAAAGATTGGAAGGAAGGCACTGGCCTGCCATTGATAAGGGGGGAGATCCAAGGACCAGAGATGCATGCATGGACTAGATCGATGAAGGATGGGGTAGTTCCCATTTTCTTAAGGACAGCAAGAAGGAAAGAGTGTCGTACTCGATCGAAAGCATTGGCTAAGTAAAGTTTTAGAATGAAACCTTTTTCTTTTCTGACTTGACTGGATTGTATAGCCTCTTGCACAAGCATAATAGAGTCGGAAATTTGTCTGTTGGCTAAGAAGCCTCCTTGGTTCTTAGAGATGAGGGAGGGAAGGATAGGTTTGAGGTGAGTGGCTATAATTTTTGTCAAGATTTTGTATGAGGAGTTACAAAGGGAGATGGGCCGAAAGCGGGAGAAGGTTGAGGGTCGATTTTCTTTAGGGAGAAGGGCGAGATGAGTGGCATTGGTGAAGCCTCCAATTTTATTCTTGCGTTGGATCCATTTTATCATCTTGATAAGATATTTTTTGATGGTCCCCCAGTGGGATCTATAAAAACTGATGGGGAAGCCATCGAGGCCAGGGGCCTTGTCTGGCTGAAGAGCCCAAATGGCTCTTTGAATTTCATCTTTTTCAATATCCTTGGTAAGCTCTGCATTAATTTCTGCACTAATTTCTGTGGGAAGATATTGAAGCAGATTTGAATAGTCTTCAGCTTCTTTGGTTTCGGTTAAGAGCATGCTATAATGTTTTGAGGTAGCATTTTTTATAGCATCTTGTGAGGTTTGCAGTTGGCCTTCATCATCAGTGATGGAGGTGACATTGTTTCTAATTTTTATGACTGTGGTCTGCTTTTGGAAAAAGGTGGAGTTTTTTTCCCCTCCTTGCAGCCACAGCTGACGGGATTTGATTCTCCATTTCTGCTCCTCCATACGATTGGCACGATAGATCTGAAAATAAAGATCACATTCTCTGGCTTTGGATTCCTGGGACAGACCTTGTTCCTCTATGGTACTATGGACCTATTCCAATTTATTTTTGATCTTAGCTTTTGCTTTCTCTGGCTCCTTATAATGGTTCCGAGCCCATTCTTTTAAAGCGCTTTTAGTCCTTTTTAATTTGCTTTCCCAAATAAAACTCGACGATCCTTCAATGTGCTGACACCATGTTTGTTTAACAATCTGATCAACAATAGGCAAATTGTTCCACATCGGGCTGTACTTAAACGGAATGGGGCCTAGAGAGCTATGGGTTTCAAGTGTTAGCGCTGTGGGATAGTGATCTGAAGCTGCAAATGGGAGAATAACAGAGTATGCCGTGGAGAAGGAGTAGAGGAGTGAGATATTCACCAGAAACCTGTCTAGCCGCTCCATAATGTTAGCCTTGCCCAATCTGCGATTATTCCATGTGTACCTTCTATTTTTGGGAGCAACGTCAATGAGATCGTGGTCCTGCATAATAGTCTCCAGCTGCGTTCTGCAGGGGTCGTGTGTAAAACAGCCCCCTTTCTTTTCGTTGGCGTGGAGTATGAGATTAAGATCTCCTCCAAGAATAACGTTGCTACTTTCTTCATCGTTAATATCAGTTTGAAGTGAATTCCAACACTGCGCTTTGTCCCTGTAGTGATTAGGAGCATATACATTATAGATGACTATTGTTTGGCTATTCATGGGGTTCTCTAATACAACTTTAATCCAAAATTGGTTAATTGTATCAGTTTTGTGCCTCCAAGCAGTGTGGTTCCAGAGGGTAGCGATTCCCCCTGAAGCTCCCCTAGACTCGCAGATACTTCCTTCATAATACTTAAGGCGGTCAATAATCCCTCTCATTTCATGACAACCTTGCTTAGTTTCTTGTAGCATAAGAATTCCTGGTTTTTCCTGAGCAATCAGATCATTTAGAGCTTTGATTTTGGAGGGGTGCCCTAATCCCCTGTTGTTCCAGGATAGGGCTTTCATCATTGAGTGAGAGGGATACGGAGAGTTTCTCGCCCTCCCTGATCTTTATGTGCCGTTTCCTTGCTATTTTTCCCTAGGATGTAAGTTTCTATGGGGTTTTGAGTACCCATAGCAATATCTTTTTGTGCATTTTCTTCTCTCTACTATTTGGTGGATCTCCTGCCTGGTCCTTGTTTTCTGCTAGTATCCAGATTGGCACCGTGTTCTTTGGAAGAGCTTCTGGTTGATCTAGATGTAGGAGGATCATGGGAAAAAGACAGAGAGGGGTTAGAAGGGGGAGTAGGAGCAAGAGAGCCTTCCTGAGATGGAGGGATGGGGAGATCATTTTCTAGGGAAATGGAGGAGAAGGGATTGGCAGATTCAAAGGTTTTCTTGGGAGGGGAGGGCGGAGGAGTCGGCGAGGTGGAGGGGTTGGGTTTGAAGGGAGCTGATTTGGGAGGAGCTTCAGCTAACGACACAACAACAGTATTTTTCCTCTTGACAGTCTCCCATTGTTTCTCAGGTTGAGCATTTTCATCATTAACAAGTTTAGAACAGCGATTGGAAAAATGACCGCACTTGTGACATACCTTGCATTTGAATGGAATTTGTTCGTAGTCTAATTGCTGAACGTGTGTCCAGTCATCAACCTTTAGCTTGATGGCCTCTGGGAGACCCTTGCCAAGATCAACTTCAACGCAAATGTGCACGCAGGCTTGCATATTGTCCTTGGGCTCGCTCCGATCGATGTACTTCCCAACGGCAATGCCAATGGCTCGAACCGATTCATCACCCCAGCAATGGAGCGGGAGATGTGGAAGACGAACCCAGACTGGGACAGCACTAGGAACATCCAGCTCGGGATCGAAGTCTGGATTCCATTTGTTCAAGTACAGCCCTCTGGAGTCCATAAAATAAGGGTCGTTTATGAAGATTAAGTCCTTGTCTGCTCTTGTTTCGAAGTGGAATGTGTAATATCCTTTCCCACATAAGCGAAGAGAGATTTTGCCACTAACTTTATCCGCCCAGTTCTTCTCGATCCAACGTTGAACAGATTTGGGGGATGGCCATAGGCCAGTGAATTTTCCAATAAGCCCTCGTTCAGCAAGTGAGAGAGCAGCCATTCTAGGCAAATCAGGAGGCAGAATAACCTCTTGCAAATCGTCCAGCTTCTTGACGAACTTAGACAGTGAAAGGCGAGGGCACTGAGTCGGCAGGGATTTGATAAGTGATGAAAACGCCGATTGGGCATCGGCCCCCTCCGTGGAATCAACCGGAGGGGCCATGGAAAGCCTGCAGCCGCAAGCTCAGAGCAGCACAACTAGGTCAAGCGCGCAGAGTTGCAGCCTCAAAAAAAAAAAATGCGATCATAGGTGTATGTCTATTTTTAGACATGGTGAGCATATTCTATAAGTTTCAGGATGCTATTTGTAGATGGTTGGTCAAATGTGAAAAACAGATGAAATTCTATTTTTAGAATATTGGGCGAAGTCTATTTATAGATCGTCAATCTAAAAATAGGTGCATGTCGATTATTATTAACCCTTAATAATAATCCGACAATAAACATCAACTTATTCTCTTGGAGCACTTTATTTCAGTGAACAGATTTGGAAAATCAGTGGGCTGAAGGAATTGTAATTCCCAGGGTTATTAGTGGCTGCATGCTTGATCAGTTTAGAAACTGAAAGTGGCAAAGACCACTTAGCCAAAGAAATTTGAGAAATGGGCTCTGAGTTGTTATTTAGTTTAACTTAGTTAATGGAGTTAAACTCGGTTGAGCTAGTTATATCTAGTCTAACTAAAAGATACACTAGTGAGAGTTAAGTGAATTAATCATTTAATTAATTCACAACTAATAACTCACTAACAACTAAACAAATACAACAATTAACTACAGTGCATGTCAGTTCCAGTGGAGACCTAGTGGAGAGATAGGTGAAAGGGTGAGATGGACTATCCATTGTGACTATAGTGATGTATTCAATGCATCTGACACACATTGGATTTTCCAATGAGGATTGCACAGTCAAGGCAAGGCCAATTCGAATTCATTCTGGGGTCTTCTTCAACAGGGATTGCACAGTGGAAGCAGGCTGTTAGGAGGCAAGAAATTGGTGCATAGAGATGAAAATTTCTGCACGACAATGTGTAATGATTGTTGATTGTACTGAGAGCTTGATGTACTAAGATTTGTATGAGATTATTACATGATTCCATTGATATACATAATATATTATACTTGGGGTTTTTAGCTTTAAGCTTTCCCGTTAAACAACTACGTTATGTGCGATTGAATTTATTCACATGTGTTTGCAATTGAGTTTTAAATTTCCGCAAGTTTAACAGTGAAAGGATTCTGTATTTAGCAAGAAGATAAATATTGTTAGATCAGGAGAATCTGGTAATACATCAGTATTAATAAATTTCTACATGGTATCGAAGCAGTATTGATTACTGGAGATTGCAATTGTGAATAATTGTTGAGTTTTGTGCTGGTGGATAATTCGAATTTGCTGCATAAATTTCTTGGTGCAACAGTTGAGTATTCATTGAAATGTATTTCAATGGGTTACAATTGGATTATTCCCTTGAGGGCAGCTCGAATTACATAGCCTGGAAGGATAGGTTGGAGGTGGTGCTTTAAGATAATGGACTGAAGGAGTTCATCGACAGTGATGTTCCTAAGCCTACTTCTAGCGATGCTACAGTGCTTAACGCATGGAAAAAGAAGGTAGAAAAGACAAGAATAATTCTGTTGGAAGGTGTAAAGGACCATATTGTGTCAATTTGTCACGAGAAAGACACTCCATTTTCAATGTGGAAGGCTTTGACAAATCTTTTCCAAAGCAGCAGCGACCAGAGGAAGCTGGCGCTAAAAGATAAGCTCAGAAAAATAAAAATGGAGAAGGGCGATAATATTCCAAAATATCTCACGAAGTTTGTCCATTGTAGGGATGAACTAGGAAGTGTGGGGATTATAGTTGATGATGATGACTTAGTGAGTTTGGCTCTCCTTGGGCTTCTGAAGCTTTGACATAGCTACGAAGACTCTGTCAATGGATGGGAGAAAACTACCGGGTTGGGAGCGAATTTGGTCGGATCTTGTTCAGGAGGAGATAAGGCGAAGTACCAGGGATGGCTCCTCATCGAAGAATGATGATGAAGAGAATTGCACTTTGAGTGCCAAAGCAAGGAAAGGAAAGAGGAATAAATCCCATCCAAAATCCGAGGCTAAAGGCAAGAAGTTGGATTTGTCCAAAGTGAAGTGTTTTCACTGTCACGAACATGGGCATCTCGCCACTAACTGCCCAAAGAAAAAGAAGAATAGGAAGGTTGCTAGAGCTGCAACTGGAGAGGCCTTAGCCTCGCAACTTGAACTTGATTTCTCCTTGATCACATGCTTGGTTTAAAGCTTAATGGGATCAGTGTGTTATCTTGATAGTGGTGCGTCTTTCCATATGACGAGAGACAAGGAGTTGTTTAGAAACTTGGAGGAGAAGGATCTCCAAGTGCATATAGAGATGGGCGAAGATGGTAGATACAGTGTGACTGGAATTGGGACTATTACCTTTGAGAGGGAGTCAGGTAAACCATTTCTGTTGAAATATGTTATGCATGTCCCAGGTCTGAAGAAGAACTTGGTCTCGGTCGCAATGTTGGAAGATAGAGGTTATGACATTGTTTTCAGCGAGGGAAAAGCTTTCCTGCGACATAAAACAACGGGTCAAACCAAGATGATAGGGATTCGAGTTAAGAATCTCTACAAGTTGGAGGTAGATGTCTGCACTGCAATGATGGGTAAAGAAGAAGAATTGGTGAGCCGAGATGAGGGCAAATTATGGCACAGGAGATTGGGCCATCTTCACCATGGCGCCTTGAAGATTTCGCAGTAGATTTATACTGGACTTCCCAAGGGTACACTTGCGCATTCAGATCAGTGCAAGGTATGTACCATGGGTAAGTTTGTGAATACCACCTTTCATGAGAAGGAGAACCGTGCTTCGGTGATCCTAGAGAGAATTCATACAGACGTGTGTGGACCTTTATTGGTTGCTTCAACAACAAAACACAGGTATTATGTTATATTTGTTGATGACTATTCTCATAGATGTTGGATCTTCTTCATGCAGAAGAAGAGTGAAACATTCTCAAAGTTCCGTGAGTTTAAGGGATTGGTGGAGAAGGAGTCGGGGAAGCAAGTGAAGGCTCTACGGAGCGATAATGGTGGTGAATATATCTCGAACGAATTCAAAGACTTCTATAGCAAAGAAGGAATTCGAAGAGAACTCATAGCGCCTCATAACCCACAACAGAATGGGGTTGCGGAGAGGAAGAACAGAATGATCGTGGGTGCTGCACGAGCTATGTTACATGACCAGGGCCTACCGATGCACTTGTGGGCAGAAGCATGCAACACTGCGGTTTATGTACAAAACCGTTGTCCTCGTAGAGTACTTGGCATGAGTACACCTGAAGAAGATTTTACTGGTAAGAAGCCTGATATTTATCATTTGAATATTTTTGGCTCATCTGTTTACATTCATGTGACAAAGGACGCCAAGAAGAAGCTGGAGCCGACTGCAAAAGTTGGGATATTTGTGGGGTACACAGAAACACCCCATAATTATCATGTGTATTTTCTAAACAGTTAAATGACTGTGGTGCGACGGGATATAAAATTCAATGAGGTGAAAGCCATGAAGTTGTCGCTTGAGAGGTAGCTACACTTTCATGCGGAGGAGGAACTTCTTATTCCCAAAGATGAGCCTCTAGATGTGGATCAGTCACAGGAGGATATTCATGGAGTGGAGGAGTCCACTCATGCAGAACCAAACATTAGAACAGGAAGAAAGCGTACCATAGAAGCTGAGAGACTAAAGCTTGATGCGACACAAAATGTAGGAGTCCCTACATCACAGTGCAGACAGAGACAATCACTTGACCGATTTACTAGATACATGGCTCTTATGAGCAAGTGTGTCATGACAGAGCCATATTCTTTTAAAGAAGTAGCACAGGAGCCCACATGGGTAGATTCCATGGTGGAGGAGTATGACTCCATTTTCAGAAACAGTGCTTGGGAGATTGTTCCAAGGCAGGTGGGTAAATCAGTGGTAGATTCGAAATGGATCTACAAGGTAAATCAAGCTACTGATGGGAGCGTTGAGAAGTATAAGGCAAGATTTTTTGCCCGAGGCTTCTCACAAATTGAGGGGATTGATTATGAAGAAACCTTTGCACCTGTCACATGGTATTCTTCCATAAGAACCATCCTTGCTCTCTCAGCGCAAATGGGTTGGCACATTCATCAAATGGATGTGAAGACTGTGTTCCTTAATGGGATCATTGAGGAAGAGGTGTACATTGAGCAACCTGAAGGATTTGAGATCTTCAGCAGCGAGTCGCATGTGTGCAGACTTAAAAGAGCGTTGTATGGGCTGAAGCAAGCACCACGTGCTTGGTACACACGAATCGACAACTATTTCACTGGACTTGAATTCACCAAGAGTGAGGCGGATGCAAACCTGTACCAAATTGTGGTGGAGGGTAAGCTTTTAATCATTGCTCTTTATGTTGATGATTTAATAATAACTGGTGATGAGCAATTGATACACTCATGCAAGGCAGATCTTGCAAAGGAGTTTGAGATGAAGGATTTGGGCCGGCTTCATTATTTCCTTGGATTGGAAATATGGCAGCGAGAAGGTGAATTGTTTATGTCTCAAGGCTAGTATGCTTGGGAGATACTTGGTAATTTTCACATGGAGGACTGCAAGCCCATGGATACTCCTCTTCCACGAAATTGGAGAAAAGAGGATGCTACATCGGTAGAGGTAGTGGATGCCACTGTTTATCAACAGTTGGTGGGTTCGCTCATGTATTTAGTTAATACAAGACCGGACATATTCTATGCGGTGAACCATCTTTCACAAGCGATGGTTAAGCCTACCAAACTCTTTTGGAAGGCAGGCAAGCATGTCCTGAGGTATCTCATGGGCACATATGAGTATGGCTTATGGTACAGACAGACGGATGAGGTGAAGTTGCATGGCTTCACGGATGCAAATTGGGCAGGCAGCCCAACGGACAGAAACAACACATCAGGAGGGGTTTTTAGTATCAGATCGATAATAGTTTCTTGGTACAACAGGAAACAAATATTCGTGGCACTCAGTTTGGCGGAAGCAGAATACATGGCAGCAGGTCAAGCTGCATGTGAGGCTATCTGGATGAGGAAAATCCTAGTCGGTTTGTTCGGTTCACATTTAGATCCTACAGTGATACATTGTGATAATTAGAGTTGCATTAAACTCTCGATTAATCATGTGTTTCATGATAATTCTAAACATATTGATATCCGGTATCATCATATTAGAGATTGTGTGCAGCGGAAGATCATGTTGCTTCAGTACATTCCTATTGAAGATCAGGATGTAGATATTCTAACAAAGGTGCTCGGCAGGAGCAAATTCGAATACCATAGAGGTAGGATCGGGGTGAAGGATAATCCCTATCTTGTTGAGAGGGAGTGTTGAGATTCAACAAGATGATGAGCTTAGTGGAAAGTAAGCACCTTCACTAAGTGGGGCCCGCAGGCTATTTTTAGGTGTATGTCTATTTTTAGACATGGTGAGCATATTCTATAAGTTGCAGGATGCTATTTGTAGATGGTTGGTCAAATGTGAAAAACAGATGAAATCCTATTTTTAGAATATTGGGTGAAGTCTATTTATAGATAGTCGATCTACAAATAGGTGCATGTCGATTATTATTAACCCTTAATAATAATCCAACAATAAACATCAACTTATTCTCTTGGAGCACTTTATTTCAGTGAAAAAATTTGGCAAATCAGTGGGCTGAAGGAATTATGCAATTCCTAGGGTTATTGGTGGCTCATGCATGGAGGACTCAATTATAACTGAAGTGGCAAAGTTATGACAGAGTTGGAAGAGTAGTTACAGGAGTTGTTATTTAGTTTAACTCAGTTGAGTTAGTTGTATCTAGTCTAACTGAAAGATACACTAGTGAGAGTTAAGTGAATTAATTAGTTAATTAATTCACAACTAATAACTCACTAACAACTGAACAAGTACAATAGTTAACTACAGTGCATGTCAGTTCCAGTGGAAACCTAGTGGAGAGATAGGTGAAAGAGTGAGATGGAATATCCGTTGTCACTATAGTGATGCATTCAATGCATCTGACACACATTGGAGTTGCCAATGAGGATTGCACAGTCAAGGCAAGGCCAATTCGAATTCATTCAGGGGTCTTCTTCAGCAGGGATTGCGTAGTGGAGGTAGGCTGTCAGGAGGCAAAAAATTGGTGCATAGAGATGCAAATTTCTGCATGACAGTGTGTAATGATTATTGATTGTACTGAGAGCTTGATGTACTAAGCTTTGTATGAGATTATTACATGATTCCATTGATATACATAATATATGATAGTTGGGGTTTTTAACTCTAAGCTTTCCCGTTAAACAACTGTGTTATGTGCGATTGAATTTATTCACATGTGTTTGCAATTGAGTTTTAAATTCCCGCAAGTTTAATAGTGGAAGGATTATGTATTTAGCAAGAAGATAAATATTGTTAAATCAGGAGAATCCGGTAATACATTAGTATTAATAAATTTCTATTTTTTTTCCTGTGTGATTTATTTCAAGAACATTGAAAGATTTCATTTCCAGTTTCAGTGAGTTCCTTTCAAGCAATGGTGATTTTATGATTTACTTTTTGGTACAAGAATGAGAATGCTTTCTAGTTTATAGTGATTTCTTGCCAGAACAATACTGATTTATTCATTTCTTTGCTCAGTCTTATTTACATAACATTTCATTTCTAAAAACATAAAATATCAGTGTTCTTTTTCTTTAGAGTTTGAGTTTCCCTATATTAGATTCTCAAAATTATTAGATACTAATAAATAAATTAGTTAAGACTTTTTTCAAAAAGATTTGTTGTATTTTTTGAAACTTAGTTAAATTAGAATTTAGTTTAATCTTTTCAATTTTTAGGTGTAATTCAATTCAACAATTTCACTAAGGACATACAAAAAAAAAACATCTTTAAAAACAACCTTCACAAATACAATCATGACAATAAACTAAGTAAGAAAGGCTTCTAGCATATATAGTGCACTTGCACTTCACAAGATTACCAGCTCCGTCGATAATTTATGATAGCAATTTAAGAACATTAAATTGACTAAACTTTTTTTCGTCGTTGTCGGGGAAGTGTAAATAGGATCCTTTTTCTCTCTTAAAAAAATATCATAAAAATAGAAAAATTTTATTCGTAGAGAAAGAGATTCTAGGGGTAGATTCGTAGCTAGAGGTAGGAGCTTAATTCCAACAACACCACTCACCCCATTTAGGCCTCATAGTGCCACACCATCTACCCAAACTCATATACCATCCTTTGCATGCAGACATAAACTTCCTAGGGTATTAAGATCTGAAATTCAACCTAGAAATTCACCAATTTCATCAACGAAAGCAGTTGTGGAAGAAAAAGATCCTACATCCTTAACAGAAGGATTAATCTGCCTAACTACAACTGGGGAACAACTTTTAGCTCAAGAACTAGAAATACCTAGTGAATAAGAGGAAGAATAAATCTATTATAATATACCATTGATAGAGGAACGAGAAGAATCAGAAGAGGAAGAAACAAATCCGATTTTGGAACCTTATATTAGTTCTGAGTCTGCAATGGCTGGGGAAGGAGAAGGGGAAGTACACAATGTGAATGATGAACACTTAATAATTGGAGGAGATGGACCTAGGATTGGAGGTGGAGGTGGAGGTAGAGGAAGGAGAAGACATAGTAGAACCAGATCCTCTTGGATTTCCTATCCTTAATGAAGATACTACAACCACAATGAAAAATAGCTCGCCCTCTATCCTTCATAACTTCCATGGATTAAGAAGTGAGGATCCTGAAACATTTATTTTTGAATTTGAAGTTTTATGTAGATCCTATGATTACTTACTCGATTCTCAAAAATTGAAATTGTTTCCAACTCTTAAGGATGCACCATTGAAATGGTATATGGGGTTAATAACACACTCTATTATAACATGGGAAGAGATGAAAATGCATTTTATTAAAATACAAGGATTAATGCATGCCTCATAATCGAAAGGATGAAGTATTTAAAATTATGCAAAGGGAAGATGAAAATCTTGAGGATTTAATTGAAAGATTCAGTTATAATCGTAAAAGGGCTAAAATGGAAAATTTGGATCAAGATACTTTGAAAGCTCTCCTTCTAAAATCCATTAGAGATGAATGGATAGATATCCTTAACATGATGGGAAAAGGATATATTTCTCTGTTATCATTACCTGAAATTTCTGAATTATGCATCCATCTTTCAAGAGTTAAGTCAAGAGTTGGAAATAATTCAAGAGACCCTGTTATCTCTAGCATTAATATATTTGCAACTAGAAGAGTAAGTAGGTTTGAAATAGGAAAATTTTTCATGAATTTAAAATAGAAATTTTAGGGAGTCTTAGTGAACAAATAGACACCTTGAAATTACAAAACAAGCAAAGAGTTGAAAGTGATGCATGATCTGTCTTTTGTCCTAAGTGCAGAAAGAAGCATGCTCTAAGAGAATGCCCTCTTGATTTAAAAAGTGAAGAAACTTGTGTTATATGTACAAAAAATCATGATATAAAAAAATGTCCTTCAATTCCAGGTCTTAAAGTTGTATACCAAGAGGAAGTGATTCCAAATCAAATGGATCCTCTTTGTTTTGTTGCTAGAATACCATCTCAAGGATCACAAACTCGAGGTTTCAACACTCAGATGTATACTCAACCCCCACAAAATAATTGGACTGCACCAATTCCATGGCAACCTTGGTCTCAATCCCAACCTTGGACACAAGGATGGAAAAATCCTTATGGTATATATTCTCAATATCACCAATATCCACAATCTTACACGAACTTCCCACCACAACATTTTCCTCAGTGTAGTCAACAACCTCAACCTCGGTTTCAAAATCAAAATCCACCACTTTCATTACCATTTCCACAATGAACATATCAATTACATGCTCCACCACTTCCAAAACCAAACAATAAAAATTCTCAACTTGTTTACAACATGGAGGGACAAAATTTTAAGACTTATATGATAACTCAATTAGATCTTAATAATGTCCAACTTAGATCTAGTAGAGTATTAGAAAATAAATTACCATATGTCATTATTCAGGAAAAAGCGAAGGATGATCATTCTGATGAAGAGATATCTCTTCACCAAAATGAAAATCGTCGAAAGGAAAATACTTATTATGAAGAAGAGACATCTATTTATCATAAAGAAAATCTTAAAAAACAAACCAATCTTACACATGATACTCCAATAAACTAAACTCCCATTGTAGAACAACCTTCAGTATCTGTCTCAAAACCACCTTTCCCTGAAAGATTACAAATTGATAAAGGGGTGGAAAAGCATATCATGATGCCTAATTATGATATGTTAGATGAGCTTAAGAATGTTTGCATAAAAATCCCTTTGCTACAAGCCATCAAAGAAATTCCAATACTTGCAAAGACAATAAGGGAGTAAGTATAAAGAAACCGGGAAGAAAAATAAAAGAAGTGAAAATAATACAGTTAGTTGGAAAAATTGCAGACATCATGATGGGAAAAACAACAATACAAAAATATTTAGATCCAGGAAGTCCCATTGTGAAAACGCATATCAATGGTGTGGAAATTCCAAACACATTGATTGACTTAGGAGAAGCCATAAACATTATGAGTAAACAAACCATGGATCAGCTAAGGCTTCCAAATCTTCAATATACACCCACATTATTACAATTAGCAGACATGTTTGTAATTAAACATGATGGTGTATTAGAAGACATTTATGTATCCTTGTATTCTTGGGAATATCCAGATGAATTTATGATCTTAACATCCAATAATAACTTAGGAGGACATCCATTAATTTTAGGAAGACCTTGGTTAGCTACAACTGATGCTTTTATTAGTAGTAGATCTAGTGATATGTTTATCTCTGATGGAAGTTCAACGAATAAATTCACATTATATCCACCTGCAAAAATAATGATAGAGGTATAAAATGAAGAATGGATGAATGATGATGATATACAACCTATTTTTACTATCTCACAAATCAGTGAAGAAGATCAAATTTTAAATTCAATAGAAAATAATGAATTATCTTCACAATGTGAGAGTAGTCAAAATTTTCAGGAACAATGCAATATCGAATAGCTATCATCTAGAAAAATGTCTTTATATTCTATGGAAGAATTTGGAAACTCTTTAATAGAAAGTTTTCCAAGAAAAACTTTAAATATAAATAAAATTCTAGAATAATTTCAAAAGAAGAAATTGATAAAAACATTACAAAAACACTCTTTTTCATATGCATGGGAATGCACTGACATGAAATGAATCAATTCTAAAACTTGCATGCATCACATATATATTGAAGAAAATGTCAAACCAATTCGACAACCTCAGAGAAGAATGAATCCAAAATTAAGGGAAATTGTTAAGGAGGAGCTACAAAAACTGTTAAATGTCAATTTTATTTATCCAATATCAGACAGTCAATGGGTTTCACCTTTAGTAATTGTCCCTAAAAATAATCGAAAATGGAGAGTATATATTGATTATAGGGAACTAAATAAATCTACTTTGAAAGATCATTTTCCACTTCCTTTCATAGATCAAGTTTTAGATACATTAGCAGGGAAGAAATATTTTTTGTTTTGGGATGGTTTTAGTGGATATAATCAAATTCAAGTAGCACCAGAAGATCAAGACAAAACCACTTTTACCTATCCATGGGGAAAATATGCTTATCGAGTACTTCCTTTTGGATTATGAAATGCACGCAAATATTCCAAAGAGCAGTATTGGGTATTTTCTCTGACCTAATTCATGATTGTGTGGAAGTTTATATGGATGATTTTACAGTGTATGGAAATTATTTTAAAGAAGCCCTTGAAAATTTGGAAAAAATTCTCATAAGATGTAAGGAAGCAAATCTCTCACTAAATCATGAAAAATGTTTTATGATGTTTACTGAGGGGATTGTTTTAGGACACCATATTTCAGGAAATGGAATTAAGGTGGACTCATCTAAAGTAGAAGTTATTTCCAAATTAGCAGTTCTAACTTGTCAAAGAGATGTTAGGAGTTTTCTTGGTTTCATTGGATACTATAGAATATTTATAGACAACTTTACAAAAATTGCATCTCCACTCTTCAAATTTCTTACAAAATATTGTGAATTCAGTTAGAATCCCGATTGTCAAAAATCCTTTGAAACTTTGAAAGAAAAATTTTCTGGAGCACCCATATTAAGAGGGCCAAACAAGAAATTTCCTTTCCATATTTCAACCAATGCTTTGAATACAACTCTAGGAGTTGTATTGGGACAAAAAGACTTGACTCCTTATGCCATTTACTATACAAGTAAAAAATTGACTCTTGCATAGTTAAATTATATTGTTACTGAAAAGGAGTTTTTAGCTGTTGTCCATATCACTAACAAATTTAGAAATTACATCACTGGCTATGAAACTTTCATTCATACATATCATTCTGCAATTACATATTTAATGAATAAATCAATTACTAATGGCGGAATCACAAGATGGTTATTATTATTGCAAGAATTCAATATCACAATTTTAGATTGATTTGGAAAACAAAACACAGTTGCTGACTTTTTATCTAGAATTCAAAATGATAATAATAATATACCTGTAGAAGATAATTTTCCTAATGAATTGATCCGGATCTTGGGGGGGAGGCCCCCAAGATCTAAAAAGTTGAAATGGATCTGACGAGATCTGCAAAATTAGAATGCCAGAAAAGAAGAGAGAACACAAAGAAAATAAAACCACAAAGAAACGTGTTTTATTAAAACAGAGAATAATTGTAGAAGCTACATTGTGGCGGACCATCTGTCCTTTTACAAAGTGAGGCTTGTTATTTATAGCCTTTTTTGAGATACAATACCATAGGTGGATACCATGGGCCAATACCATGGGTAGATACCACTTACAATACCATGGGTAAGTCCCATGTGTGGATGAATACCATGGGTGGATACATACCATGGGTCACTTATAATACCATGGGTGAATAAATATCATGGGTGGATGAATACCATGAGTCGATGCCATTTACAATACCATGGGTAAATTCCATGGGTAGATGGATAATATGGGTAGATGAATAACATGAGTTGATGCCATTTTTCCATTCGGATCATTCCTCCCTCCTTAAGAAGCAATGGTCTCCATTGCGTGAAGTTCCCTCCTGAGAATCCTTTGTTGAATATGAAGAACCACTGAAGAGAAGGGTTTTGTGTAGTTAACCCATAACCATGATGAACGAAGATCCGAGGATAGAGATACCCTGTAATGCTTGTGACCAACTGTGATATTGACAGTGTGCAGCCTAGCAAATGGACTTCGATGAAGTGTGGGTTTGTGGATGAACCAAAATCATGACAAACGAAGATCCGATGATAGAGATACCCTGTAATTCTTGTGACCAACTGTGTGACTAACAGTGTGCGGCCTAGCAAATGGACTTCGATGAAAATGATTTTGTGCAATTGACCCATAACTGTGATGCTGATTGTTGATGAAGTAGCAGGTGCCTACATAGCTTGGGGTGGGAGGGCACGTCTCCAAATAACCCAAGCCGATCGCTGCTATGATCAAACTGATGAATGTGAAGCAGGTGCCTACTAAAGCGGGGTGGGAGGGCACGTCTCCAAAGGGAACCCGCTCCGAATGCTGCTCCAGATTTAAAATGAGCATAACTCGGTCAATATAACTCAGAATATTTATTATAACCTGTTTTTGGAAATGGAATGATCATTCTGCATCATCCCATGTGTTTGAAACCACTATCTGGAGACTCTAGACTCTCAGATTTGCGCTGGAACTGTCACGCCGTCACAAAATTTATGAAAAAATAGTTGATTTTAAATCAACGATAACTCCTACATCCGGACTCCGATTCAACCGATTTTTTTTTTGAACTTGGGTGATTTTTCAAGAGGAGCTCAGATCTATCTCCATTTCTCTGAAATTTTGTACTAAAAATGGTGAAAAATGACAGGAGAGCTGCCGTCCATGAATTGCTTCAACATTGCTGATTTTGAATCAGCGATATCTCCCTCATCCAAACTCCAATTTGGCCAATTTTTTTTTTGAATTTGAGTATTTTTTCGCAAGGAATCCAGATATGGTCTTTGTTTTTGCAAAATTTTTACCAAAAGTTTCAGATCTGATCTGAAAACGCGCCGCCCAAAAACATTCATGGATTTTGCTGAATATTGCTGCCAAACATTGAAACTGAAATATGTTTCAAACCCTCATTCCCATGGAAGCGTAACCTGAATCTGATACCACTTACAATACCATGGGTAAATCCCATGTGTGGATGAATACCATGGGTGGATACATACCATGGGTCACTTATAATACCATGGGTGAATAAATATCATGGGTGGATGAATACCATGGGTCGATGCCATTTACAATACCATGGGTAAATTCCATGGGTAGATGGATAATATGGGTAGATGAATAACATGAGTTGATGCCATTTTCCATTCGGATCATGAATATCTTTTTGCAATATCTACTAAATCTCCATGGTTTGCAAATATTGCTAACTATTTGGCCACGGGGAAGTTACCATCATATTTGTTTCCTAGAGAAAAGAGAAAGATAATTCAAATAAGTGCATCTTATTCATGGATAAATGAATAATTGTACACAACATGTCCAGATCTAATCATCCGAAGATGCGTGAGACAAGACGAAATGCCTGAGATACTAAAAGCATGTCATGATGAACCATGTGGAGGACACTTTGCTGAAAAAAGAACTGCTTATAAAGTCCTTATCTTGGGATATTACTGGCCTTCCCTTTTTTAGGATGCCAAAGAATATGTTAAGAGATGTGTTAGCTATCAAAGAATGGGGAAACCCGTTCCTTCAAATTAAATTCCTTTACAACCTCAAGTACTTATTGAACCTTTTGAAAAATGGGCTCTGTATTTTGTCGGACAACTTAATCCACCATAAAGACAAAAGAGGTATATTATTGTATGCACTGATTATGTCACTAAATGGATAGAAGCTAAAGCACTTTCTTTTGCTACTGAAAATACTGTAGTTTCATTTATTTTTTAGGATATTTTTACTCTTTTTGGTGTCCCAAGGGAAATTGTGACAGAACAGGGTACTCAATTCACATCCGAGATGGTGCAAAAGATAGTAGAAGAATACAAAATCAAGCATAGAAAGTCTACTCCATATCATCAACAAGAAAATGGAAAAGTAGAATCTACTAACAAAGTGATTAAAGCAATCCTTACCAAGACTGTACATTTTCATAGAAGGGACTCGACAGAAAAGCTACCAAAATATTTATGGGCCTATCGAACTACACGGACAAGTACTACAAGACACACTCCCTATGAAATTGTTTATGGGAAGAATGTCTTATTTCCAATTGAGTCCCAAATAAAAACTTTCAAGACAACATTTCAGTCGGGACTTGACCTCTCAGAAGCACAAAAGCATAGAATGGGACAATTCAATGAGCTTGATGAAATAAGACAAGATGCTATTCAAAAGACCAACCTAGTTCAACAACAAAGATCCAGATGGCATGATAAATATATCAAAGAAAGAAAATTTCTAGCAGGCGAATGGGCACTACTCTTTGATTCAAAGTTCAAGGATTTTCAAGGAAAAATTCAAACTCGCTCGCTTGGGCCTTATGAGATTGAGAGTCTTTGATAATGGAGCAGTGAGGATCAGAATCATTAAAGAAGAAAAAATTCCTCTCCTTGTAAATGGACATCGACTGAGAATCTATCATTAGCCATTGACAAAGGAGGAATTTGTTAAGATTTTTCAAGACAACTCTGATATAAATTTGGTTAAGAAGAATCCTTCTTCTTTTCCGACTTAGAAGCCTTCTTTTATTTTTTTACTTAAAAAAAATAAAATAATAATTATATATAATAATAATAATAATAATAATAATAATAAATGAATAAATAAATAAAATGAATGTATAAGCATGAAAACCAATAATTGTTGGCATGCTTATACATAAAATCTAAGGTGAAAATCAAAATTTTCGGCACCTTAAATTTTCTTTATTCCTGATCTAAAATCCCATCTTCTTTGCATCCCTTTTATTTTTCAAAAAATAAAGCTAGCTACAGAATTACTGAGATTCTACAGCTCTTATGAATTTCTGCAGCTAATATGTGACAAGAACCTTTTTTACTGAAGAAATTGAAGAATTCACTGAGAGCACGTGAAGACAATGCAAAAATAAACAATCAAGGGTTAGCAACAACAATTAAAAGGTATGAAAATGCAAAAAAATTATTTAATAATAAGGATTTAAACATTGGCATATGAATTATATGGCCATTATATACCACCAATTCAAAAACATTGTTAATAAGATTTGATCGTGTCAAATCAAATCAAATCTAAAACTCTGTCATTTAACCCCTCAACATTACATGAATGCTCCAATATCAAATCCCGATTTCATTGTTTAAATCACCCAACTCATACTCTAACGGTAAATTCTTCTTGACCTCACTCACACTTTCGTTAATCCTGAAGCCTCGCTCACTCACGCTCTCATTCATTCAGAAGCTCTCATTCATACCATCAACCGAAACCCTCATACCCTATCAAAGAGGTAGTCTTAAGGAAAAACTTCTCAAACCATGGGAGTAATAGTAAGGATAGAATTGGAAGGAAGGAAGTTCATGGAAGGTTACCCATAGGTAAAAGAGGTGCTACAGAAAGCACAATGGCCCAGTTTCGTGGAGAAGTTCGAAGGTTTTAATAAGGAGGTAACTAATTCATTTGCCAGATCTTTCGATGGAATGGAATTCGAAATAAGAGATGTCAAATTTGCAATAATGGAATCTTTCATTGCTGAAGCCACCGCATTGCCAAGAACTGGAAAGAGGTGGTTCAAAAACAGAGGAATCGAAGGTGAAGAATGGAAAGTGTTTCTAAAAAATCCAGGTATGGATACCACCATCTTTAAAAAGGGAATACCCGACACAACACAAGTTAAAGGAAAATGGAGGAATTTGCTATTAATAATTCAAAAAATTGTCACCTGCGAGGGAAGATTTGGATGCATGTTATTTTATCATGTTAGATTGTTGAAGAATTTTCTTGAAGGCAGTCAGTTAAATCTTCCATACTTCTTGTTGAATAGATTAAGGAAAATGTCAGGAAATATTCAAAGGAGAATCTAGTTTATAGAAAAAACAATGTGTCATCATGGGTTTATTAAAATTCTCATTGAATTTCACCTTAAAAGTCTAGGTGATACTTTGGAAATTTTCCTAATTCATAAACATTTCAAAGAGGGAAACCAAGAAAAACCCAGCAGTAGCAAAGGAAAAAAAGGGAGGAAAATAAAAATTGAAGACCCTATTGAAAGTGAACAACAACCATCTCAGGAACAGTCAGAAGATGAGGTTCCCATTGTAGAAACTTTAGGGAAACTTAAGAAGAAAACTATTAAGAAGAGGGAAGACAACACAAAATTAAAGGGTACATCCAAAAAAACAAAGGGGTCCAAGATAAGGAAGAAAAAGGAAAAAAATTCAAAACCCTCCTCCACCAGTAAGAATAAGTGCTAGATTCAGTCAAATAGTAAAAGAACCATCTCCAAAAGATACAAAATTTGTTGAATTAGAAGAGGACCTATGGTTCCATCACCCATTGTTATTTCACTTACTCGTAGTCCAAGCCTAAGGACCACCGAAATTGATCATGCACAGTAGAAAATTTAGGACTACATTGAATATCTAGAGAGAAGGGATACATGGAAGACATCGGTCTTAGATTAGAGGGAAGAAGCTCAACCTCATAGTTCATAAGAACCTCCAACTGAGAATACCTTAAGACAAGAATTTTTTGAGCTAGAGATACTAAACAGGGATATAAAACAGGAGCATAAAGCCTTAAAGTTGCAAAACAAGATTGAGAAAACTAAAAATGAAAATATCCTTTTTTATTTGGGCTTATGGTACAAGAAAAACAAATAATTAAAGAAGAGGAATAAAGATCTTAAAAGACAAGTCATAAACTTGAAGTATAAAATCCTATTGAGAAAGCCAAGGATGGTTGTGACTAGAAAGAAGGAAAACAAGTTAAAATTAGATTTTTTAGCAGAAGTTCTAGGGCAGATGCACTAGCATGTCAATGACCATCAATTTTGTGTTTTTGAATGAGGACATGTAATGACCTCCTCGTGGGGGAATGTAGAGCCTCATGATTGCCTCATTTTTTACACTTACTTTCGCTCATCTTTCCTTCTTTTTGTCATCACCATCAACTCAAACAAGTGTTAAACTACAAGTTTTGACTTGGTAAGGTATTTGAATGACCTATTTTAATATTTTTAAATGGTCCTTACTATTAGATTACAATTTGTATTTAGCTACAAAATTAACGCAATTATGCAGCTGATCCACGTTTCTGCCGCCACCGCCTTGGTTTGATGTGTTCTAAGGTGCCAATTGAGTAACGAAGTATGCAGACAGGTGGAGAATGATCCTCTCATGGATTTCCTCCTATCCATCTAACCCAAATCAAGCAGGAAATCACTCAGATGCACAGTCAAAGGAACGGTCAATCGAATGTTGGACAAGCGAGCGGAGAGTCTGAAGCAATCACGCTTCACGATTTGCTTTTCCAAATAAAAAATCATGAATCAACGCAATATTATTTTCTATCAGAGGTTTAAATTGTTAGTCCAAATAGGCGTAAAATCCTCAAAATAGTTAATGAACAAGATTTTATAAATACAAGACCAACAAATGTATTGACAGTGCGAACGATGATACGACTGTGAATTCATAAAAACTATGTTTTATTCTTTACTTGAATGAAGAAGTATTTTGGAGAATCGATGTGCAGCTAGTATTGGATTAGATTCGAAACCATTTGTTGCAGAGCATCCCTGCAACAGAGAAGGTTATATTTCGTTTATGTTTTGCATTTAGATGTTTTTCATAGCCGTGTTTTTATCATTTGATGTAGTTTCAATTTATGTTCTTACTATGTTAAATGTTGTAGTCATTTCCAGAATTTCATTTTGTTACTTAGAGTAGATGCTTAGATGGTTTGCCTTTGTCATTTGATATAGATTCATTTTCCTTTTGATTTAATTCAATGCAGAAGTAATCTTAGTTTTATTTCCTTGCAACAGTGGTTCGTTGTAGATTAGTTTTTCCTGTGTGATTTATTTCAAGAACATTGAAATATTTCATTTCCAATTTCAATGAGTTCCTTTCAAGCAATGGTGATTTGATGATTTACTTTTTGGTAAAAGAATGAGAATGCTTTATATTTTTATAGTGATTTATGGCGAGAACAATAGTGATTTATTCATTTCTTTGCTCAGTCTCATTTACATAACATTTCATTTCTAAAAACATAAAAATATCAGAGTTCTTTTTTTTTAGAGTTTGATTTTCCCTATATTAGATTCTCATAATTATTAGGTATTAATAAATAAATTAGTTAGGACTTCTTTCAAAGAGATTTGTTGTAGTTTTTGAAGCTTAGTTAAATTATAATTTAGTTTAATCTTTGCAATTTTATTTGTAATTCAATTCATCAATATCACTAAGGACATACAAAAAAAAAAAAAACATCTTTAAAAACAACCTTCACAAATACAATCATCACAATAAACTGAGTAAGAAAGACTTCTAGCATATATGGTGCACTTGTACTTCACAAGATTACCAAGTCTGGTTGATAATTTATGATAGCAATTTAAGAACATTAAATTGACTGAACAATACCCCTATGCTCAGATCTGTTATTTAAACCTTTAGATTACATATTTGTGATATGTTTGACGAAATGCCTATTATGGCTAGTAGGGGCCCAGTCAAGTCCTTGTTTGAATATTTTATTTTGCACCATTGTTTCACTGTTTTTATTTCATTTCTAAACTTGTCATTGAGTTCTGGGAAGTGGCCATAATTCTGGGCTTGAAAAGTTCCTTAAATCCCGCGGAATCTGGCACAGGTATGCTAGAAATAGTTCGTGGACGCAGGTATGCAGGCTTGTGGGTGCGTCCAGAGCCTCCAGACGTAGGCATGTAGGTTTGTGGGAGCGTTCAGGGGGTTTTCTTTATAAAATTTAAGTGGTACCCAGGGACAAGTCAGGTGGATAATTGGGATAACCTCTGGGGCTCCTGTAGCAGGTGGTATACGTATGTGTTATGGTTTTCCGCTTCGATTCCACTTCCTTAAAATCACCAAGGAGGTTGAGTCTATATTAACTGCCTCTCATCTCATGTTTACCCCGTTTGGTCGGTTACGTGGATAGGTGCGAGGGGAGATGGACTTTACATGTGGTATCAGAGTGTGGCTGCGCTCTCCTTGGGTGAATGCTTTTGTCATGCATACATGTCGATTGCGTATGTGTTCATCATGCTTATGTTCTATGTGCTTGTTGCATATGCATGGAATTGGTCATAATTGGAGTGGTTTTTCCATGTGTAAGTTGATGGCATTGTCGATTGGATGTGGTCGTCATGAGTGGATGCCGGTTGTATATTCATTAGTTATGCATGTCAGTGTCAATATGTTGTTATGCATGCATTGTCATGGTTAAGGTTATTGTCCATGAGGTAATTGTATGCATTCTAGGTCATCGTGATGTTGTTGATAATATATGAAGCTGATATGTTGGCTAAGATAGAACAGGAGATGCAGATCATCGAAGTGAAGTTGCAACACTAGACCTCGGGGTAAGAGCAGATCGCCATCCAGGTTGTATGTTTGGCATGAAAGTATGGGTTAATGGTTGTTATAATAATTAGGGTTACATATATACATGTTTGTGATTTTATTGTCGTTGTGGTTACATGCATGGTAGATGCTAGTGAATCAGTGTGGTCACATGCACATGTGACGAATGGTCATGAATGATAGTAGCGTGTTGTTATATGCATTGTTGTTGTTGTTGTTGCATGTTAGTTAACTTGATCAGGGTTATTGCATTAAGATATTGATGTTATATATATCTTACTAATTTGGATGAGCCTATGCAAATGGTTATGGTTATGACATTTAGGTATGAGTTAATGTTGTGATATTATGTCATACTAATCTAGATTGACCGTGCATATGTGATTG
Source organism: Pinus albicaulis (assembly GCA_034641835.2). Classification (NCBI taxonomy): domain Eukaryota; kingdom Viridiplantae; phylum Streptophyta; class Pinopsida; order Pinales; family Pinaceae; genus Pinus; species Pinus albicaulis. The sequence goes on along the minus strand of CM076577.1, from coordinate 278,859,238 downwards.
TTATGCAATAAATAAAATTGTTTGTGAGCCTATGATGTGAACATGTTAGCTAAGTTACTGTCATGAATATAATGACCTTAATTATGTTTGAGTGGATGTGTTTTGAAGTTATATCATGCTAATCTAGATTGATTGTGCAAATATGATAACCTCCCCTAAAATACATTAAAGTATGAGTTTGCTTATGTCGTATACTTGGTGCTTGAATGTTTGATTATGTTGTCTATTTGGTGTTTGAGTATTTGGTGTTTATTATGTCGTCTATTTGTTGTTTGAATGTTAGATTAATTGCATGATATGAGCATGTGTCTATAAGATTGCATGAAGTAATTATCTTGTTTTAAGATGGTTGTAATAACACACTATGTGTTGAGTAGTTGATGTGTACTTGAATATAAGTAGGCGATAGTTGTAGCAGTATGTATTATGATTGATGAATGTGAGTTGATTATTTACATATAACTAACAATTGGGTGATGTGATAACACATAATAAAGACTCAATTGCAACAAGGTAAATGGTAAAAGAAAGGAGCTGGGTAAGAATTAACCCTAATTACAAACGAATGAGTGCTTTGCATACATGAAGTCTTCTTAAACCTAATATTGTTTGACATTATGTGGATATGTGCTATATTTATGAACATGTATTTGATAGGTATACTTGTTAGTTTCTAGTTATGGCTATATTTGTCAAGGGATTGGAGTCCCTTGAGAGATGATATGTGTATGTGTTCATATAGAAAGTAGTATGCCTAGCATAAAAAGGTAAGGTAACTAGTATATTGTATGTTTATATTATACACTAACAATTATGTGTTTACTACAGTATGATACAGGGAATTGCATGGCAAGAGACTGCCATGAAATATTGAATAAGGCTCAAGTTGAGCTTTCCCTTGGAAGCATTGGGAACCCGTGGGGATTGATTCATGGTGTTTGTTGCTAGTTTTATGCTTTCAGTGTTTGTGATTTGTTTGTGCTTGATTTGCAGTTGTGTTTATGTTTGGTGCAAGGCATTGCCACTTTGTTGCGGTGTTGTGTTGTTTTTGTTTTTTCATGGTCTTCTTGTTTTTTCTTGTTCTTTCCTTTTGTTTGAGAGTCTTGGGAACTGGTTGGGAAAGAGGAAAGTTGATGGAGCTATGGGAGAGTTGTGTGGAATCCAATAGGTAATGTAAGGCCCGAATGAAGCTCGGTGCATGAGTGAGGGTAGTTGAAGGTAAGAGTATGACAGTCGATTGGACTGGTTGGGTCTATTGTGGTAAATGGATAATGGAAGTACAAACATGAGAAAGGCAATAAAAAAGATAAAGTAAATGGATTTGGGGTGTCAGACTCCTTGGCTATGTTGGGAATTTTTGTTCTCAACGTTGTGCATGTTGTGCACAAATAAATGATGTTCTCTTAACCTAGACCTTGTGATATCTAACAATTGTTTTGTGATCATGATTATATCGATGTTTATATATGTATATTTGTATGTATGTATGTCGTGTCTGACAGGGTTTTCATGAATCACGATTGTTTAATGCTAATGTTGTATGTATATATGTGTGTATGTATATCGTTGTCTAACATGATCGTGACTACTTTGTGGCTGTATATATGTATGTGTGAATGTATCTATGTCATTGTATGACAGGGTTTCCAAGGACAATTATTGTGGAAGAATGATTGCTTGTGCAGGTGAATGGCATGAAAGAGGTTCCTAGTCTTATGAGGAATAAAATGGGAAGAGTAACTATGATAGATCTATGAGGTCAATATCATGTGGACATGAATTGATTTTATATGCTTGTACTATGCCTATGTTTATGTTATGAACAAGTAATTCTAAGGGATAAATCAACGAAGTGAAAGTAGTGTGATTTGCAACATGCTAGGATAAGCATGGATAATGGAAAGAAACGAGAAGCAAGATTGCTTGTGGAGTCAGTGTGTGGTCTATGGATGTGCAATACTACTGTTGTGTATATGTTGCGCATGATGTATATTTAGTGTTTGTATTTATGGTGATGTATACATGTAACATATGTAGTATTGTGTACCTATGATGTTGTATGTCTATTGTATATATGGTGTTGTGCGTATATTTCATATGCAGTGCTAGGTATAGATGGTGCTATGTACATGTTGGATATGCGGTGATGTGTACATATCGTACTGTGCGCATGTTGGATATGCAGTGTTGTGTGCATAAGATGTTGTGCGCATGTTGGATATGCGGTGTTGTGTACGTATAGTGTTATGTACATGTTGTATAAGCAATGCTATGTACATATGGTGTTGTGTGCGTGTTGTACATATGGTGCTATGTACATGTGGTGTTGTGTGCATGATTGTAGATGTGGTGATGTGTGCATGTGGTGTTGTGTACATGTTGTACATGTGATGCTGTGTGCATGTGGTGTCGTGTACATGTCGTGCATGTGGCATCATGTATATGTGGTGTTGTGTACATGTCGTGCATGTGCTGTTGTGTACATTTGGTATTTTGTACACATTGTACAAGTGGTGCAGTGTACATTTGGCTTTGTGTACACGTTGTGTAGGTGGTGCCATGTACATGTGATGTTGTGCACACATTGTACAGGTAGTGTTGTGTACTAGTGGTACTGTGTACATGTTGTGCATATGGTACTGGTATACATGTGGTATTGTGTGCATGTCGTACATGTGGTGTTGTGGGCATGTGGTACTATGTATGTGCATGGTTTAGTCATGGTATCGTGACATGTGTATTCGTTTGGTTGTACTTTGTATATGTGCATGTATAGTGTGGTATTGTACACCGGGTGTAGGTGTGTGTGTTGTATGTCGGGGTAGGTGTATGTATTGTGTTGTATTGTACATTGGGTGTAGGTGTATGTGTTGTATGTCGGTGTAGGTGTATGTATTTTGTTTTATTGTACAAGTAGGTGTGTGTGTTGTATGCTAGTGTGGGTGTGTGTATTGTATGGTGTTGTATGTCGTATATGGGTGTACATGTTGTGATGTGCATTGTGTGTATGTGTACGTGATTGAAGATAAGCAAAGGCATTGGGTGCTTGCCAGATGTGGCAACCGATCCGGTGTGTCTACAGAAAGAACAAAGGCAGAAGTAAGGATCGATGAAGGATAAGTATCGATATTTTATTTCAGTCATGTTATGCATGTGATCTATAACTCTGACTTATGATGGTTACATGTGATTTATGATTGTGGTTTCTGGCTATTTCATGCGGTTCATGATTTTAATTTATGGTGGTCACGTTTTGAGCTAACCATATGTGATATGTTTATACATGATGATTTGATCAAACAACTAGTTTTACTTGTCTGACAGGAAGCAAACAAAAGTGTAAGTGTACCTTATTGACGGGCTACCAATGAGGTATGATTTGAATTTATTTCAATTCTTTTTGAGTCTAATGGGAATTATATGCTTGGTACAGAAAAAACACAGAAGTTCCTGGTTGGGTGGTTGAAATTGATTGCAAGCATTAGAAGCAACAACAAAAGGAATTGGAACATGCAACAATATATTGGTAAAGCAATTCAGGAGTAGGGCCATTGTGGGATGCCGATACCCAATAACGTCCATTGATTTCCATGAGCATGCTATGGCCAGTGTGATGGTTTTAAGGTGGGGATATGCCTTGGTTTTTGTATCTTCCGATGCGAGGAAGTGTTGTCAAGGGATGGACTGCCCGAGATGTGGGTGCCAACAAAACTTGGAAGGTGTGTGACTGCACAGAAGGGGGTGACCAGATTTCCCGAGGGACTGTGTAGCAGAGAAGGGAAGGGCGAGGATGGATTTGGTTTGGTCATTAGCATTTCCAGATGGAATCAGGTGCACATTGGGAGTGTGCCCTAGAACAATGAGTCGGTAACTATTCACTGAGGGTATAATAGCACAGGTTTGTAGGGTTGGACATTGGATAAAAACTTTGACTTTGGCAATGGATTCTGGACTTCCTGGGAAGGATGTGAATTCTGGTATTACTTTGAGGGTGGAGGTGTGAGCCTTTGGATTCCCTTGTTGTGGATGTAGACATCGTATCATTTTATTTGCTGGTTAAGAAAATGTGTATATGTGTATATTATTGTAAATACCGTAATGAGTTGTGTTATAAAGCTTTAGTAAACGATATGATTGTCATGTTTTAGCATTGGTCATCGTAAAATATTGCAATGAGCTGTGTTATAAATATCCATAAGCAATATGTTTAGTTTTTAGCAGTTTGTTGGTTTGTAGGTGTCATTGAACACGAAGGACGGTGTTCCCCCAAGGGGGAGGGTTCTGTAATAGCCCCGATGAAAATTCCATGTAATAAAAGTTAATAAAGGAAAAATAATAACCAGGGTCATGGGATGCGCATTCCAAGCTGAATGGTGGGAAAAACATCCTAATGAGTGTTCATTTCGGTTATTATGGCTAAAAGAAATTGGAAAAGACAATGACAAAGGCTTTGGAAATACATGAGGCATCAATTGACATTTTACTTATGAAAACAAAGGAAAATAAGAGAAAATGGAGGTGAAAGGTCACAAGTTGCATGTGAGGAGGAAAATGAAGGAAAATAATGGAAATTGAAGAAAGTAAAGGCCTCATTGATAAAAGGATTTTGAGGATCAATTGGCAGGCTTTGCTCATACTTATGGCTCTCATTCTCTTCTCTCTCTCTCTCATACTCTTAGATACTTAGAGTTTTCTTGGAGCACTCTTGGAGGAGTGTGGCATACTTTGGATTTGGAGCAAGAACTCAAAGGAAAGGGAGGAAAGCACAAGAGGACATTAGGGTCAGTGACTACAACTGGATTGATTTGCAGGTATCGAGTTGCATGTATGGTTTCCTTGCTAGTTTTGGCATGCATGCAACATGCATGTGGTTCTTGGTTATGATCTGTCATTGGCATGGTGGATTGCCTAGTTTGACAGTGGATTTTCCTAGCCTTGCCATTTCCTAAATAGCCATGGTGTTGTGGGTTCAATTTCATTGCTTGTTTTCTGGTTGGTTCTCATGTTCCTTTAGTTGTGGGTTGAGTTATTAGTTCCTGTAATCCTTGGTTGGAAAAACACTTTAGAAGCTCGACGAACAACTGTGGGTTGAGTTACTAGTCCTGGAAGCCTTGGTTGGATAAACACTTTGGAAGCCCTAGGCGGGTTGAGTTACTAGTCCTGGAAGTCCTAGTTGGACAAACACTTTAGAAGCCTTGAAACATCCGGGGTTGAGTTACTAGCCCTGGAAGCCCTGGTTGGAAAAAACATTCGGGAGCCATGTAATAACTTGGGTAGAGACCAATCTGTGATGGTTGTGATGTCCGACCGTGAGGTGGAATCACTGGTTGAGGTGGTTTGGCCTCTGGAAGCCCTGGTTTGGTTTTGATGGATTTGGTTTATGGGATTCCACATTCATGCTTGGAATATGGCACGGGGGTGACTGGCTAAAGAGATATTTGGCTCAGTCATGTCTATGGTCAGGTGGAACGTGGAAGTCCCAAACTTGGTTGCATTTTTCTTATGGAAACAAAAGTTTTTTTCCCTTGTATTGATGGGTAAATATGCTTGTTATTCTGTGGCTTATATGACTGTTATGTGCTTGTCATTTATGTTGCTTATATGTTGGTTATGACTGAGTTTTATGATGGTGATGAAGTATGGCTCTCATAATGTTTTGGTTTGTAATTAAATGAATAATGTATCTATGCCTAAATAGACTATAATACAATTAATGTGATGTAGCAATAATGCTTCTTAACGATTATCAGATAAGTATGAGACCCCTATGCTCAAATATGTTATTTAAACCTGTAGATTATATATTTGTGATATGTTAGGAAAAATGCTTGTTATGGCTAGTAGGGGTCCAATCAAGTCCTTGTTCGAATATTTGCTTTTACACCACTGTTTCTCTAAGTTTATTTCATTTCTGACCTTGTCATTAAGTTCTGGGCTTGAAAAGTGCCTGAAATCCCACAGACTCTGGCACAGGTCTACTGGAAATAGTCCTTGGATGCAGATATGCAGGCTTGTGGGTGCGTCCAAAGCCTCCCAGACGCAGACATGCAGGCTTGTGGGAGCATTCAGGGGATTTATTCATAAAATTAAGTGGGACCCAGGGACAAGTTAGGTGGATGACTGGGATAGCCTCTTAGGGTCCTATAACAGGTGATATAGGTATGTGTTATGGTTTTCTGCTTCGATTCCACTTCTTTAAAGTCACCAATGAGGTTGAGTATGTCTTAACTACTTCTCATTTCATGTTTACCTCGGTTGGACGGTTACTTGGGTAGGTGTGAGGGGAGATGGACGTTACAGTCACAAGTAGGCAAGATATAAAAGTAGGCCACACCAAGATATGTGTAAGTGGACAGTGTAGGTGAGTACTAAAGTGTGAAATCCATACATCAAACAAGGATAATTAGTTTGATTTTGTATGGGTTAGGTGATGGAATTTTGAAACTTACTAAATAAATGGTTAAAGCTCGTTGTAATGACATAACTTGCAACATCATATAGTTCTATATTGCTTCTTTTAAAGGATGTTCATTTAACGAGTTAAACATTCACTTCAAATTCAAGAGCACTCACCCATGAATACATATGGGTGGCTATTTGACTGAAACAAACTTTGATAGAAACACTCATTTCTTGGCCATTAGATAGGCCCACATTTGTTTGTACATTGTGAATATAGCAACTTTTTAAAAAAATTGTGTTTTTTTTTGAAATATCATAAAAGGACAATTTTAAAAAACATTTAAAAAATTGCACATATTTTTGTTGAAAAACAAAATAAAAAAAGAAAAGAAGAAAAGCATATCAAAATGGAACATATTTTTTGCTGAAAAAAAGTTTTTGAATATACTAGAAATGATATTTCCAATCTTTTTAAATATTATAAAAAAACAAATAAAAAAATACCATAATGTATTTTAATAATTTTTATATTTTCCATGGATAAATTAAAAAAATTAAATTAACAAACATGTTCATGGTTGGAGTATGCCTAAAATTGCTTTTGCTTGGTTAAGAGCTTGTTTTCACATAAGGGTTAACAACCAAAGATCTAAAGACATGTCACAAACATGGAAGCCTGCCCCCTTACAAACCACCAATAAAAATTCCAAGTAACATAGTTTTCTTGAATATTAGTAATGAGCCAACCTACATTCCACAATAACAAGAAGTAATAATTGTCTCTACTAATATTTTAATAACTAAATTAAGATAAAATTTCCTATTAATAAAAAGACAATAAAAATTTAAAATTGAGAGAAAGGTAGTGCTTCCTTATCACCACCCCTACTCATCAACAAATAAAATATTACTACCCTATTAGGATAAAAATTAATGTTAAAAGGTAAAAATTAACGGTGTTAATGTTTCACTGAAAACTACAATTCCACTTAAGAATAGATAAATATTTGGAGGATAGTATTCAGCGCAATTTGTTAGGCTTATTACAAAGCCTCACGATTGACTTTAGAAAGAAAGAAAGAAAGAAAGAATTTTTAATGTCCACGAGGCTAAAAATAGCCTATGGGACAGATTGCTTCTCTATCTGACTCTTGTATTCGGCCCTTTTCCTGTGAAGTTTTACAATGAGCACTCCCAGCGTATCGACAAACTCTTCGCTGAATAGATTATCCCAAGAATTAGCTGCCAGAATACCTGCATAGTTTTCTCTGGTGTCCTTGAAGGCCTCACATTCTAGAATGAAATGTTTTTCTGTTTCCACTTTTTCGGAGGAGCAAAAAATACATACTCTTTCTTCCCACATTTCTTTTGGCCTTTTCCAGCGCCCTGTTTCACAACGGAGTTGATGAGAATTAGTCCTTAATTGAGCAATAAGAATTTTAGATCTCCAAGAAATATCGGCCCCTATGTATGCCTTTTGTTGATGGTTATGTGTGGGGTTAAACTCTTCTATGTAGTACTTCTTCTTTCTCTCTAGCTCTTTCTTCCAAGTATGTTTATGGAATTTATCCATAACAAAAGTTTTTATCTCTTTACTGTTTGTAGGACACATGGTCAAGCAAATACCCCATTTACTAAACCATTTGTTATTTTGCCGCATCCAAGTCTTCTGTCTTTTACACAATCTGTCACTAAACACAACCTTAGGCCATCTATCCTCTTCCATTTGCTCAATTTTTTTCAGATACCTTATGACTTGCACCATAGCAATTGCTTCAATAGGAGCAGTCCCTGTTTCACTTAACAGGATAGCATAAGGAACTGCACTTTTAATTTTGAATTTGTTTGTAATCAAACGTTTCTGAATTTTCTCAATTTGTTTCCACTGCATTTTGGTTGTGCTGCTGGCCCATAGTTCACAACCGTAAAGAATCACCGGAATCACTAGAAGACCAAAAAGAGTTAGGGTGGTTTTCCAGTCCCACAGCTCTGCCTCTCTACACCTGTTTTGAAGAGCATAAAATGCTTTCCAACCCCCTAAAGTTCTTTTCTTTCTACAACCATCCCAACTTAAATTTCTGTTGAAGTCAATTCCGAAGTATTTGTAATCTGCAACTTCTTCCAAAATGCTGCCTCCAAAATATAACTTAGGTTGGTTATGCCACACGAGAACCTAGACGACATTAAATAACGAACTTCTATTTTGATAAATAACGAGTGTTATCTGGCAGGTCCCATCGCACTGGATGACTTTCAAACGTACAGCACAGTTGACGGGGACTCCTTGTATTTGTGTCATTTCCTTTTTCTCACTATCTCTTTAATCTAAATGCAATGCGCGCCCCTTCCAGAGTCATTTGCAGTAATTCAATCCCAATTCATATGTCTATTATGTACAGGCTACCTTCCACCAGAAGCTTCCTGAAATTACTAATACCATTTGGGCATTTCCCCTTCCCTTCCGATGCTACATGTCATACTTCTCAAAAATCCAGTCTTCATCGTCATGCGGGTGGGTTTCACTTCAAGTCCATATCGATAAGTAATAAGATAAGGCAGAGCATTGCAGGAAGCAATCTATCGTGGCACCACTGTATGCAAAGCATGGCAGGAAGAGAGGAGATGATTTCAGTTCCCAACGAGGGGAGTGAAGCACACTTGCTTGAAGCTCGCGTTCAATGTAGTGGCGTTATTGTAGTGAGTACCTACTTTCAATAATTTTTCTAGTGGCATTGTCGAAGAAGTGATTTACAGGGAATATAAGGTTCTGGTCAATGTCTCAGACTTCCTCCATTGACAGATAGGCAACACTGGTAGTACCGTGCACATGTCCCAATATCAGTGAAAAACTGTTTAAAATCATCCAATGTGCCAGGCAGGACATTGTCTACATACAGCACAACAATACATAATTTCATTTATTTTTATTTTATTTTGTTTCCTTTTCCTGGACTTCTTGTTATTCAAGAGCCCTATATAAAACCCGCGCAGCGCAGGCCAATTTACTGTGAAACATTTCCGGTGAGTCTTGAATTTTGGCCAAGTCTAATACAGGCACATGCACATGCACAGGCACATATCTACTACATGTTTGTGTGGACTGAAATCGAATCAAATACAAGCGTATTCACCACTAATTACAATCCATGGAAACGCCGTTTTCAAGAGTTCGTGCACAATCATAACCATTCTTGAGTAAAGAGCACACCGAGCTAGTAGCTTACGGACCAAATGACTTAAAGATTGAACAAATAAGATTCGAATTTACCCTTAGATTGTCAACAGGATCTTGGTTCAAATACAAGCGTATTCACCACTAATTACAATCCATGGAAACGCCGTTTTCAAGAGTTCGTGCACAGTCATAACCATTCTTGAGTAAAGAGCACACCGAGCTAGTAGCTTACGGACCAACTGACTTAAAGATTGAACAAATAAGATTCGAATTTACCCTTAGATTGTCAACAGGATCTTGGTTCAATGGTAAAGCGGGGTTGCTTCATAAATCCCCACCAATGTCCAAATTCTCTACAAGCAGGTTCACCAGTTGTGGGCTGTCTTGCTTGTACGACTGAACTGGGTCATCATACCTGCATAAGCCGATAATTCTTTGCGGATGGGCATCTCCACCAAAGTGATTTTGAATGTGGAAGATGTTAAATGTTTCTGTTTTTAACCAGTTTCAATTCATTGTAATATTCGCATAAGGAGGAAGGGGGCACACTTGGTGTAGTTGTAAGTTGGAGGTATCATAAAAAAACAAAAACCAAAAATCAAAAATCTTACCTATAGATCAATTGCCTACAGAAACCCCAAGTACATTTTATGCGCAGTTATTAGGTGATTTGTCTTTTCTGCAGTTTGTATAACAAAATTTCCCAGCCCGCACATGTTCTTCAAGTAAAATCACCTTTGGTTGGTGTCGGTATCAAGAGTGATAATGTTTTTTTTTTTTTTTTCCTTAGATATTGTTTTAGGCAGGGCATATCAGTATTCATTATTGCTCATCTTCTCTTTCTTTTCAGTTGCATAGTTGGCATGTTCTTTCGTCGATGTCATTATTGTCAGAAAGCAACTTGTTCCAATTACACAATGAAGTGTAAACCTTAATATTTGACTTCACAGAGGGACAGAAATGGACCACAAGCTATGTTAGCAGATTTTAAATTCTTCGAAACCAGATTGTGTCGGGCAGGAAAGATTAATATGGTATTCTCTTCTCCTCGGATATAAAATTGTAGGTTTAGAGGTGCTGGGGGAAGAGGCTCCACCAAAATTTCATGAGCTCACTTGCGGAAGGTGTTGCTTGAGGTGGCACTGTTGCATTTACTGTCTTCCTTGTTTCCTTAAAGCTTTATCTTGAGAGCTAAGCTGTCCTATATTGGTTCACGAGGACTAGCATTCTTCCATAAGGTAATGGAGGGGCCTCACTATGGCCACCTTACTGCTTGTTACATGACAAATCGATTGTTGACTCTGAGAATTGAGAATTGTAGGGAGGAAACATGCAAGGAAGCAGTGACAACAAGCAAGGTTCCATTAAAGGGACCACAGAAATTTGTACCCAAAGCATTTCATGAGGTAATGAGATTTAGCCGGATGATACCCCTTTTGATATTACGGTTGATGTATACATGTATGTTTGTGATGATCTCAAATGTCGAAACCTACCAGTGTATTTTATGGGGATGGCCCCCCATGAATTCGTCATTAAGGCTTGGGTGAAGGAGGCCTAGGAGCCACATGGCTAGTTGTGCATTGCAATCTAAAGCTTAACTAAGGTTTTTTTAGATATCATTTTTGGAATTCAACTGCGTTAATTTAGTCATTCATTTATGACCATTTCCATGAGAGGTAGTCGTAACTGACTAATTTCTCATGATTTGTGAATAGTCCACTTAACACTCATGCATCGGGTGATGCTCACAGGGGTGAAGAAGTGGGATTGAAACTAGTGAAATGAATCACATAGTGTCAATCATCACTTCCGGGGCTTGCACTCGGTAACCAGGACTTCCCGGGAGGTCACCCATCCCATAACTCCTTTGGCTCAAGTGCGCTTAACTGTGGAGTTTTCCCCACAATCAAGCCCACTTAGCTTGATACCCCATTTGCAAAACCTTAGCAACTATTGTGCCTCATGAACCATTCAAGAAGAGATCACTTTACTCTTAGTATTTTAAGTATGAGGGGTTTCCGCAGTGCATTATATTAGATATCATTTTTGGGATTCAACTGCGTTAATTTAGTCATTCATCTATGACCATTTCCATGAGAGGTTGTCGGGGTCACCCATCCCAGAACTCCTCTGGCTCAAGCGCGCTTAACTGTGGAGTTTTCCCCACAATCAAGCCCACTTAGCTTGCTACCCCATTTGCAAAACCTTAGCAACTATTGTGCCTCATGAACCATTCAAGAAGAGATCCCTTTACTCTTAGTATTTTAAGTACGAGGGGTTTCCGCAGTGCATTATATTAGATATCATTTTTGGGATTCAGCTGCGTTAATTTAGTCATTCATCTATGACCATTTCCATGAGAGGTAGTCGTAACTGACTAATTTCTCATGATTTTTGAATAGTCCACTTAGCACTCATTGCATTGGGTGATGCTCATAGGGGTGAAGAAGTGGGATTGAAACTAGTGAAATGAATCACATAGCATCAATCATCACTTCCGGGGCTTGCACCCGATAACCAGGACTTCCCGGGAGGTCACCCATCCCAGAACTCCTCTGGCTCAAGCGCGCTTAACTGTGGAGTTTTCCCCATAGTCAAGCCCACTTAGCTTGCTACCCCATTTGCAAAACCTTAGCAACTATTGTGCCTCATGAACCATTCAATAAGAGATCCCTTTACTCTTAGTATTTTAAGTATGAGGGGTTTCCGCAGTGCATTATATTAGATATCATTTTTGAGATTCAACTGCGTTAATTTAGTCATTCATCTATGACCATTTCCATGAGAGGTAGTCGTAACTGACTAATTTCTCATGATTTTTGAATAGTCCACTTAGCACTCATTGCATCGGGTGATGCTCACAGGGGTGAAGAAGTGGGATTGAAACTAGTGAAATGAAACACATAAGCAATCATCACTAAGCGCTTGCCAGTAACCGGAGACTGGGAGGTCACCTATCCCCAGACTCCTCACAGCTCAGCCTGGTTCATGCTGGGTTCCCCATTCAGGGTAACCTTTACATTTGCAAAACCTTAGCAACTATTGTGCCTCATGAAACATTCAAGAAGAGATCCCTTTACTCTTAGTATTTTAAGTATGAGGGGTTTCCGCAGTGCATTATATTAGATATCATTTTTGGGATTCAACTGCGTTAATTTAGTCATTCATCTATGACCATTTCCATGAGAGGTAGTCGTAATTGACTAATTTCTCATGATTTTTGAATAGTCCACTTAGCACCTATTGCATCGGGTGATGCTCACAGGGGTGAAGAAGTGGGATTGAAACTAGTGAAATGAATCACATAGCATCAATCATCACTTTCGGGGCTTGCACCCAGTAACCAGGACTTCCTGAGAGATCACCCATCCCAGAACTCCTCTGGCTCAAGCACGCTCAACTGTGGAGTTTTCCCCACAATCAAGCCCACTTAGCTTGCTACCCCATTTGCAAAACTTTAGCAACTATTGTGCCTCATGAACCATTCAAGAAGAGATCCTTTTACTCTTAGTATTTTAAGTATGAGGGGTTTCCGCAGTGCATTATATTAGATATCATTTTTGGGATTCAACTGCGTTAATTTAGTCGTTCATCTATGACCATTTCTTTAATTTATTTTACTGGAAGATGCTCATTGTGTTGTGGTTATTTCTCACGGCCCATGGATATGCTGTAATACCCTAGTGGTGCTTTTTTGAATGGTATGAGTTGGTTTCAATGGATGAAGCTTCTCAATTTTATTGTTTAATCTGTGTTGAATTCATGGGCCTTTTCCTACAATTCTGGGACAATATAGAATATACTTTTGCGTCAATAGGGAAAAACCCAGTAATTAGTGAAAAACTTTCCAAATCCATCTTTCTGCTCTCAAAACCCTCCATATGCAAATCCAACAAATGGAAACAGAGACCTGCAGAGCAGCCATACTACAACTGTGACATTCTGTCGTGGGTAGCCGGAGTCATCCTCGAACCCCTCGAACGCAATGAAACTTGTGTTCGATGGAAAAGCTTCCTACAACAGGCCTGTGCGGGATATCCTCTCTGCAGATGCCTTTTCTGCTCAGGTTTGAGCTTACTACCCAGGTTTGAGCTCACAGGTGTCCAGCGCCTACTGCCTAGGTTTGAGCTTACGGGTGTCCAGTCATCGGTTCTGCTCCTCCCCTCCAGGTGTGAGTAAAGAAATGGAGATATGCTTAATGATCGTGGCCCAAGTAATTGCAGTTGAGATTTCTCATTTGACGAGAGATTTGCTGAGATTCAGGACATTGTAGGAGGATGTAAACCAGGCCATCGACAGGCATAAAGAAAGTGCGTCGGGCAGGTTTTAGGACATCTTGTGGTTGAGTATGAGAACCTGGCTATTGGCCCAGCAAAGATAGAGAGATTGACAAGCTTTCTGCAACAAAGGCAAGATAATTCCTCTCTATTGGGCTTCAAATTTGATCTCTGTTCATCAGAGTACCTGTGATAAAAATTTACGTTACGCCCAGCCAGCAGCGATGTGGTCGATTATTATCTCCACCATTACCAAACAGTAAGAACAACAATTTCATAGAAAGATTCTTCACAGGCCTTTGAAAAATATGCAATTTGTATGACTGTCCAATGAACTTGCTATTGTCAGTGTTTTCTGAAGAAACGACCCTTGCATTGCATGGTGCACTGCCCTCGCTTTACTGAAAAAGCGTGCCTTCTTTAGTGAACAGGCGTGAAGATCAGGCATCCATTACTAAGCCGTCCTCCCAATTCAGGGGAGAATTCTCTGTAGCCGCTGATTACACTTGCGGAGGATCCGTTTGGGCTTTCCCTTGCAGGAAAGGTTACAGCATCCTTATTATTACAGGGCAGCGAACAACGGATAAAGACCAGGAACAACAACAACAAAGGGGCAGACCAGAATAGGAAGAGAGCTGCAACGTGTTTGTGGGATGCACGTTAAGTGTTTGACAGATACCACGAATCAACTATATAACAACTGAAGTAACAACTCTTGTCTTTACTGTATTTTTACAGGACCCGCGATGGACTTAGACACGGGCGTCAATTAATTCCTTGAAATCATGTCAGAGCCCCCAATTTCGCCTGAGCCGGCAGTAATAGTGGTTGAGGGTCAAGCGGTAACTGGGGTCCATGAAAAAGCCATGGAGTTGAATTTCTCATTGTGGACAGCCCAAGTAAAACAAATGCTGCAGAAAATGGAATTTCTAGAAACTGAAAACAACAAGCTTTATTTAGAAATACACACCCTATCTACTAGAGTTTCAGAGGTGGAAGGGGATAATTTATCCCTTAAGAAGATATTATATGAAAGCAAAGAGCAGGAGAATCCTCATCCTCCAAATGATATGTTGCATGCAAAAATTCTCGACCTTAAAAGAAAGCAGGAAGAAATCCGATCTCAACAGGCCACCTTCAAACAAGAAACTGAGACACACATCAATTCTTGGGCACAGGTGGTTCGGACAAAGGATAAAACTCCTACCCCTCTTGCAATAGTCGAGGGGGTGGTGCAAGCAAAACTTGTGGAAGAACACACTAGACGGGCGAGAGAATTGAATCTCAAGGTGAGAGGTCTCCCCTTACCTCACTCCTCTCCGAATCCTATGGAAGTGGGGGCTAGGTTCCTTTAGGATACCCTTAGACTCCTTGATATAGCTCTGGACAGAGCCTGGATGGGCTACGACTCCACTTTCTTCCTTAGGTTTCAGACTGCATCCGATCAATTCCGCGCCCTCAGGGCTAAGCGAAAGTTGTTTTCTCTTCCCAGCAAGATTTTCTTGGATGAGGACCACACTCGAGCACAGGTTGTGGAACTTAAACAATCAAGAGAACAGGTTATGGCAGCACGACAGGCAGGGAAATGGGCAGTTATCAGGAATCTCCGGGTAGTCATTTGGGACTCCTTCCCACCTAGGTGGGAACCCCGAACTGGAGGTTCCAAATGACGTGCCCGCTTGGGGAGACGATAGGGTATAGGCATTTCTATCTGCTGTTGGAATGGCAATGGATCTTTCTGGTCTTCACTGGAACTCTTGCATGATGCTCTCGAATTAGCGAACATCCTCTTCGTGACCGAGACTCATGCGAGTCCTATTCGACCTCTCCCAGATATTACAGGTTACCATTGGTTCTTAGTTTGCAGGCAGGAGATGAGGAGCTTGGGAGGGGTTAGAGGATCAAGTGGAGTTGCTTGTTTAGCTAGTGACTCACTCTGGAACAGGGTATCTTTGGTAGCCGAAGATGAGTTTGCCAAGTTTATGTGGATTCAGATTAGCGTCGGATTCTCTCCTCCGAGGGACATCTACATTGCAGTTTGTTACTTTCCCCTAGCCTCTTCACCATTTTCCATCCATAATGGCTCAAATGGGGACCCCTTTATAGACTTGTACTCCGACATCACCCAGTACTCTGCTGTTGGGGAATTCATCCTCCTAGGTGACTTCAATGCTCGTACTAGAGATGTCCAGATCCTTCTCCACGATCAATCAAAGGATGTGTTTTGTACCCAGGGGATAGATCCAGATTCAGTAGGGCTTCATTGGATGTCAGATGATGCTTTGGGGCCCACTACAATTTATGGTAAGCATTTATTGCAGTTGGGGGAATCACATGAATTGTTGATTTTAAATGGTCTCCCCTGTTTCCCAGAATCCCGCTTCTTCACATGTCAACCATATGGCGGGGGTGCGAGTGTAGTTGATTATGTCCTTGCTAGCCAAAATTTGCTCCCTTTTATTCGCCATCTCTCGGTCTCCCCCATCCCCCTTGCTGATCATGCACTTTTTTCCTTCTCTCTCCAGTTTGACCCTCCCCTTCCACCCCATCCTTCTCCTCGGGGCCCACCCTGAACCACCTTTTGATTTGACGAAGGCGACCCTGACATTTTCTCCTCTACCCTACGCAAGATGCTCACATCAGAGACCCAATTCTCCTTGCTTGATTCTGCTTCCACTAAATACACCTGTCTTTCATCTGCCATTTGGGAAGCAACACTCAAATCCTTCTCCCACTCCACTCGTTCCACTTCCATCTCCCCAAAAGTTGGATCTTGCCCCATGATCAAATGATACGATGACGAATGCAAGTCTCCACATCGAGAACTTCGATATGCTTTCACCCACTCTCAACCCCTCTACCCCGATCTCAAAGCTTCTTATCGCCGTCTCCTCCGTCGCAAGAAACGACTCTTTGTCTCTTATAGAAGACAAGAACTTTCTGCTCTCCTTGTCCACTCCCCTAAACAATTCTGGCATACCATCCTTCCTCGATGCTCTCCTCTTCCATCTTACCTCGACCCTACATCCATGTTCTCTAACACTTCCAACCTTTATGATATTCCAGGGCAAGCCCAAATTCATCTTACCTCACCACCCTCTTCCTATTACCTATTCTAAGACAAAGATATTAGAGAGGCCATTTGGGTGATGAACAACAACAAAGCAGCTGATGAGGAAGGCTACCAAGTAGAGTTCTTTAAGCACGGTTTCCATGCTTTGGTTAGCTACTTGGCTGATCTCTTCAACCATGTAGTCCGTGAAGGTTTTCCACCGGTACGGTCACACCACATCATCCATTTGATCCACAAATTAGGCTCCAACTCAAATCCCAATAACTACAGAACGATCACGGTGGGCCACAGGTTCTCGAAGTTGTATGCTACTGTTCTACATAGGAAGCTCTCCAGTGAACTTGAGCTGAGACAACTCAAAGCTAGGGGACATGCAAGTTTTCTACTGGCTCATCAGACCATTGACCACATCTTCACCCTCCGCGCTGTGATTGAGGAGGCACAACACTGCTCTTCGAAAGTCCACTGTTGTTTCGTAGATTTTCGGAAAGCTTTTGACTTTGTTCCGAGGGAAGCCTTACTCCAGAGACTCAGAGATATTGGCATCTCAACGACCCTATTGACAGCTATTACGCGCCTATATGAGTCTGTCCTTGGTCTTCTTCGCATGGCTCATGGGATGTCTGATTTTATCCGTGTGAAAATTTCTGAATATGCTTAAACATAAACCCTACTGTTAAATTATTGATTTACTTCTCCTACTTACACAAGTTATTAATCTGAAACCTTCAACATTAACATCAAAGTAAATACATTAACAACCTACACATGCATATCTGAATTGAATAACATGCACAATGACAAAGTGACACACAAGGATTTTCTGGACAACTGTCCTCGGAAAAATCCAATGCAGGAAAACTAGTCTTCTAGCTCTAGAGGGGTTTTTTTTTTTATTAAGCAGATTCTAAGTACAACAGATCTGGGCACCAAACTAGTTAACTCGACAGAGAAATAAAATCTGTAGCTATACCTCTGTTCCGGAGATAAAAAACTGACTGATTCACACCCTCAAACAGGATTTACAGAACTCAGCCTTTTTCGGCCTCTAGAAACCCCAGCGCTGCTCTGAAGCCCTCTGCGTTAGCCCTGTTGGCCTGCGTCAGTCTCTGCATTGCTCAGGACTGGGTTACGCTGCCCCTGCGTTGCCCTGGCCGGGCCTGCGTCAGCCCTCCTGGCCTCTTGTTGCCTCTACGCTGCCCTTTTTGGGCCTGCGTTAGCCTTGTGTAGTTCCTGATGTCTCCGTTACCGCCTCGCTGGGGCTCTCGCCCAGCCGCATAGCCGTTTACCCTCAGGCTCATCGCATTCTACCTTTGTTGGTACCGGCTCCGTGACTAGACCATCCTCTGCCAACATCGCCCTCTCTCGTACCAAATAACCCGTGGACTAGACCATCCTTAGCAAATGGTCATGAAATTCCTGACTGAATAACTATGAGGGCTACAGAGGACAAATAATAGCAAAGAACACCGAGTCCCCACAGAGGACGCAGCTGGCAACGGGGAAGACTTGGCATAGAGTGACGTAGAGGGAGCTAGGGTGCCTCCTCAGTTTCATAAATTCTCCCGAAGGATTCGAGAAACTTATCTCATGTGTATTCTAGAAGTTTGCTCGTTAAATTCTTGTAAATTATTTTCATTGTTGAAGAATAATACAAACCCTCATCTGTTGCACCGATTTTCCCACATTGGATTTTTCTAGGGACAATTGTCCAAAAATAACCGTGTTCATGTGATTTTTTCTATTGTGTTATGGTGTTTTGTTCTATTTTCTGCTTATTGTTAAGTGAATATTGCAGTTGTGTTTATTTCAAAATTTATTGAAGAATTTGTAATTAATCATAAAATAAGTAGGCGAAATAAATCTATCACTACAGTAGTATTTCAGCCTTTGAGTACCTACATCAAGGAGTCTCCTAGCAACTTCCACATGGCCCTAGAGGCAACAACTAGGTCACTAGGAAAGTTTATACTTCTTTGATGCCGCAATTGATGACTTATCAAGGTAATAATGATGCTTATATACCCCTAGGACATTTATTCACCATACTTCGCATGAAACATATGAAAACCTCAAAAAGACAAGTTCAACAAATTTGCATTTGGTTAAGGCATCTACACCAGCTTCATGAAGTAAAATTTTCAGACATTGGTGACATGACAACACATGTGAAATAAAACAATAAAACAATTTACAAGAAAAGTTAAAAACTCTCCAATTATCAAAGTGCAAGAAAATCGAAGCTCCAAGACAAGAATTAATCTCTTCCAAACATTGAAATGTATTAATAATCCAATTTGTCCATCAACAAGGCTAGTGAAATTTCCAGAAGAAATAATGATCCAAATCCAAGCGATGATCCAATGAAATGATCATCACATCAATATATATCCTCCCTAAGGGGTTCGATTTGCCTAATTAGGCCTAATAATACCCCAACTAATTAAAAAATGTGCAAAAATAGCATCCCTTGGTGACAAGCCCACCAAGATAGCTCCATAATACAACAATAAGCCTCCCAAGAGGGAAAAATAATAGATACAATAGATCGAAGAGCCCTTGAAGAGGCCTAATGGAGTTCAATGTGAGCCAAGATGAATGAATGAGCTCCAAACATACTAATCAAGGGGTTGGCACCTTGATATCCAAGCAAACAACCTACGGTGTCCCCAAGTGGCTATGGGGGCACAAAACATCCTCATGGGTCTCCAAATGGATCGAACAAGCTTGTATCCCATATGTAAGGACTACAAGAATGGTGCAGGCCCTCCCACTGTCTCCCGCGGTGAGATACATCCTCATATGGGCCCTCAATCAGCAGCCAGTGTGTGGTGTAAGAGTGGAGCCAGCTGGGCAAGGTGGTCCAGGAAAATCATCATCGTCCAAAAAGGTGGAACATGAGCAAGCAATAGATCGAACTAAAGGATCCCATGAAGTGGAAATTTACTCTCTGCTATGGTGGAGACCCATGACTCTCAACACTCGCCCTACAAATGCCAATATGGCCCTCTGGAGGGCTTGGACCCCGTATAGGGAGACCAAACCCCAGATGAAGACCCACCTGCAATCCTGTATAAGATCCAATGCATCCCCTCACCTTCCAGTACAACCAAACATTAGTGTAATTGAGTAAATGAGCTTACAAATCATGGAACCAAGTGGACAGTTCATGGTGGCATGCCCTTCCATAGTGGGCTTTAGAACATACAGGTGTCTCCAAGTTCAAGAAGAAGGTTAACCAAGGACCCTATTAGGTGATTTCAACTTCTAAGGGGGCGACATGTCTATGGTACATCCATCAAATGGAAGGTGCCATGTGATATAATGGTGGAACGGAATGGGGCATCAGGGGAGGGCTCCAAGCCACATGCCACGGTACAAGGGTAGCCATAATAAGGAAAGCCCACAGGGTTTATGAATGTAGGAGGGAGCAATCGTGGTACATGAGTTACCCCGACCTTTGTTTTTCCACCCTTCTTCATATGCCTTTTACCTTTTATTTATTTTTCTTTTATAAGAGCTTGGGGCTCGAGGGGATGAGAGCATGAAGTGTAAGATATAGTAGTGGATACCCCCCTTAAGGTTGGGCACTTCATTGCCCACCAAGGCTTGGGACAATCATGGGTTTCTTAATGATGAAAGGGCTCAATATGAGGGACCCTAGCAACCAGGGTGATGGCCATAATGATATGGGTAGAGCTCATGTTTGGTTTTTGCCCACGTGCTAAATGTGTATGTCTTGACTATCTTTGGCATTTTATGGTACGCTTCCTGTTGATAGTGGCCAAATTATGCTTTTTCTTTTAGTTGCATCAATTTTTGGGGCTTCGTTTGCCTTTTATTGATTTTTCTTTTATAACTGCTTGGGGCTCGAGGGGATGAGAGCATGATGTGTAAGATATAGTAGTGGATGCCCCCCTTAAGGTGGGGCACTTCATTGCTCACCAGGGGTTGGGACAATCATGGGTTTCTTAATGATGAAAGGGCTCAATATGAGGGACCCTAGGAACCAGGGTGATGGCCATAATGATATGGATAGAGCTCATGTTTGGCTTTTTCCCACGTGCTAGATGTGTATGTCTCGACCATATTTTACATTTTATGGTACATTTCCTGTTGAGAGTGGCGAAATTATGCTTTTTCTTTTAGCTGCATCAACCTCTGGGGCTTCGTTCCCGGTCCGACCCAAGGTGTGGACAAGGGGAAGGGGAGGTTAACTCCTTGTGGACCCAATGGACAAATGTGGACCCGGATGGGAAATATGTTGAATGGGGTTATAATGAGCGGAGCGGGGTGATGTATATGGTGTCGAGAAGCGAGACCATGGAACCAAAATCGGGGTTTCCCATGTAGTGCCACACCTAAAGCTAATAGCCAATAAAGGAGATCCTACGGGACTAGGATGCAAGGCTAACCATCAACTTGGACAAAGGAGACGAGTACAAACCAAGCCCACTCTTTCTGTTGAATCCTCCCACCAATCCATGCCCAAAAGTGTCCATGATAAGTAAACAAAAATACCCAACTACATAATGAAAATCATTCTTTCAGGGTTGGAAGGCTCACCTTCAAACATACATTCATAACAGATGGGTGAGGGAGCATATGGCTAGCTCAGGTGGCAGAGATAGTGGCACATCGAGCTATCTGGTGGCTACAAGTGGTTGCTGGCTGCAAGCTGAGGACTGTATAAGAGATTTTTTTTCCCTATGGATACTACCCACAGGTGGTTGGTAACATCTAGCTCCAATTGGGACATGATCTCTCGGAAGAGTGCACGAACGTACTCAAACAGGGAGGTCATGAGAACACCAACAATCTCTTGGGACCGTAGACCTATTGTGAAAATTTCTGAATCTTTAATACAAAAACCCTAATGTTAACTATTGATTTACTTCTACTTTATTTATTACACAAGTTATTTAACTGAATATTCATAAAAACTTCGAAGTAAGCACAAATAACAACCTACACAACTACATATCATTTATTGAAAATCACGAACATATGAGAAAATGACACAAATTTTTCAGATAAATGTCCCCGAAAAAACCCAATGTGGGAAAACCAATGCAACAACTCTAGAGGGTTTTATTATTATGCAGAATCTGAATACAACATTCTGGGCACCAGAAACAGTTTGCCGTACAGAGAAAATACATGGCAGCTGTACCTTTTCACTCAGAGACATAAAATATGGCTGAATCACACCCTCAATCGGGATTTACAGATAACGAGCCCTTTCTGGCCCACTGGAACCCCATCGCAGCTCTTCCTGCAACTGCGTCAACCCCTCTAGCCCAGCGCAGCCTTTGTGTAGCACAAGCTGCCCCTGCGTCACTCTGAAGGCCTTTGCGCTGCCTCTGTGTCATCCAGAAGGGTCCGCGTCACCCTCTGCGTGGCCTCTGTGTCCCTCCTGCTGGCCTTTGTGCTGCCTAGTACGTGCTGCCTCTCTGCTGCTGTATTCTCAGCCTTGGATCAGATCATCCCTTTTCGATCTCTGGCCCTCACTGCATTACAAATTGACTTCGAATTCCTCAGCAAACCCCGCCCCATAAATTTGACTTAGCTTCAGTGCATCCGCTCTGTGTGTGTGTTCTCTAACTGACCCCAAGCCCTTCCTTTATACTTTTCTCGTTGGCAAACCAACAATCGTGATCTAATCTCTTGTTGACGGCTTGGATTAAAAGAATGCTTGATCCACGTCACTTAGAACATTTCATCACATGTGTAAATTAATTCACTTTAATTTTTTAATTTCCCTAAGTTAGACTTAGGGTCCCCTTTAAAAAATTTAATTATTTGAATAACTATTACACCAGATGGAATTTTTTCAAACGCTTTCCGGGTCTTGGAGATCTCGTGTGTTCCAGCCCCTCCACAAAGTTTCGGAGCTAGAGCACACCTGATGCTGCCCCAAAATCTCAACGCTCCCTCTTAGCGTGGAGTGTGCTCTAGCAATACTTCCGCACTGAAGCATTGCCCCAATCTTCTGGCATCAGTCTCCGCGTTGATGCTTGGCTTGCTGCCTTCCATCCACTGTGCTGCTGCTCCCTGCACTGCTGCCCATGTCTCTGTCACTGACGCTGCAACATCTGTATTGCAGCTCCCTCTCAAATTGTTGCATTGTGCTGTCAACTGCGGCACTGCAACTCAGTTGTTGAGAAGTAAGCAACTGAAGGACCACCCAGTCATTGACAGACAAGTCAGTCGGGCTGTATCTCATCACTGAAGCTCCCTAGGTTGCTGCGCTGCGCTGTCTCTCTGAAGCCATTGCGCTGCTGCTGTTCTGCACTGTGTAAGGACTGTCCCTCTGCGTTGCTCCTTCTACGCTGCTGCTGCCTCTGCACTGCGCTGCTCCAATCTACCGCGTCTCAGCTCTGCCTCTGCTTCACTGTGATCTTCTGCTTCCACTGCTCCAGTCATCCTACTACTGTCTTAAGGCTCCCATAGCTCGTATGTGATCCAAGAGTCTGGGCACCTCAAGGATCCTGCCTCCCATCTGTAGCTACTCTATAGATCTATATCGCCCCACCTCTTCTCTCGAGGCACATGAGCACTCATAGCCACATCATCCTCACTACCACTGTCCCCTCTCGCTACTGCTGCTTGGGAATTAGAAGATTCCTTGTCCTTCCTCTTAGGACAAGTGCTGGCGAAGTGTCCAAGTTCGCCACATTTAGAGCACCGAACCTTTTATACGTCCTTCTTCTTCTTCCCTTGTTGTCATCGTTCCTTTGATGCAAGGGCTGCGTCCTCCTCCTCCTCCTTCTTCACTTTTCTACTACCGTTGTTGAATTCCCTCTTGGTCTCGGATCTCCTCCTGTCGAAGGATAGCCCATGCCACACCAATCAGGAAGTTGTGCTCTGCCCAAAATGCTTTGGACAAAGGTTTCCCATTCATTAGTGACAACATTCATGGCTGTCCTTACTAAGATCCCTTCATCCGGAGTTGCCCCCATGGCAATCAGTTGATCCCGGATAGTCTGCAATCTAGAGAGGAATGGATCGATCTCTTCCCCTCTATGCATCTGGAACATCCTCATTTGGTTCTCTAGAAGCCTCTTACGTTGGACAGAGCTGCCTTGATACAACATGGTCAAATCTGTCCACAACTCATTTCCTGTCTTCTTTTTGGCAATGTGTGGGACCACGTGATCCTTCACCCCATCCATGATCAAGCGCTTTGTCCGCGCCTGATTCTCGTTAAACTTCTTTAGAGCGTCCGCATCGGTCGACACAACGAAGACATTTTCTGCGTGGTCTCTGATGTCGTACTCCTCCTAGAATGACATGATTCTGGCTTACTATATCGTGAAGTTGGACACACCGTCTAACCTATCCTGATCACGTAGTCTGTACGGGGTCATCTAGCTCAAATCTGTCGAAGTGGGTACTCCTCTACCGCTTCCTGCTGCAACACTCAAGAGAAGTCTGGATCAGGGTTTCTTGGTGATAGAAACCCTCTAAAGTAGCTGCTCCCTCTGACCATTGATTTCCCTCTCGGAAATCCTCTACCAAATCAGAATTTGAATTAGTCCTCTATGATCACCCTCTGATCGAATCTCATATTTGTTTAGCGGCTCTGGCACGGGTGGCTTGTTCTCCTCCCTCCCGCATGCCTTTACTAGGCAGCATTGCACTGATGCGAACCTGTACCACACTATGGTTGGGAAGATCAGAAATTGCACTTCTGACCTCGACAAACTGCACAACAACTCACCAACTCGGACTGCGTCACCCTCTTGGTGTTGCGTCAGCCTCTGCGTGAGAAGACTGGCTCAGCGTCCCTCTCTTGGTGCTGCGTTATCCTCTGCGTAAGCAGACTGGCTCTACGTCACCTATCTGGAGCTGTGTCAGCCTCTGCATGAGCATACTGACTTTGCGTCACCCCTGCAAGGTCTGCTGCCTTCTTTCGGATTAGTGCTGCTTCAACTGCCCTCCCTGCAACAATTATCCTCAGCTGCTTTGGTGATGGTTCAGCTTCATCTTCAATGGTCTGATACCATGTGAAGATTTCTGAATCCTTAATACATAAACCTTACTGCTAACTAATGATTTACTTCTCCTACTTGATTCATTACACAAGTTATTTAACTGAAAATTCAGAAAAAATTCAAAGTAAACCCAAATAACAACCTACACAACTACAAATCTTTTACTGAACATCACGCACATATGACAAAATGACACAGATTTTTCGGACAAATGTCCCCGAAAAAAACCCAGTGCGGGAAAATCGGTGCAACAACTCTAGAGGGTTTTATTATTATGCAGAATCTGAATACAACATTCCGGGCACCAGAAACGGTTTGCCCTACAGAGAAAATACACGGCAGCTGTACCTTTTCACTCAGAGACAGAAAATATGGCTAAATCACACCCTCAATCGGGATTTATAGATAACGAGCCCTTTCTGGCCCACTGGAACCCCAATGCAACTCTTCCTGCAACTGCGTCAACCCCTGTAGCCCAGCGTAGCCTCTGCGCAGCACAGGCTGCCCCTACGTCACTTTGAAGGCCTCTGCGCTGACTCTGCGTCACCCAGAAGGGTTTGCGTCACCCTCTGTGTCAACTTAGCTGGGTTGCGTCCCTCCAGCTGGCCTCTACGTTGCCTAGTACGATGCTGCCACTCTGCTGTTGTATTCTCGACCTTGGATCAGGTCATCCCTTGCCGATCTCTGCCCCTCACTGCACTGCAAACTCACTTCAAATTCCTTAGCAAACCCTGCCCCATAAATTCGACTTAGCTTCAGTGCATCCGTTGTGTGTGTGTTCTCCAATAGACCCCAAGCCCTTCCTTTATACTTTTCTCGTTGGCAAACCAACGATCGTGATCTAATCTCTTATTGACTGCTCAGATTAAAAGAATGCTTGATCCACGTCACTTAGAACATTTCATCACATGTGTAAATTAATTCACTTTAATTTTTTAATTTCCCTAAGTTAGACTTAGGGCCCCATTAAAAAATTTAATTATTTGAATAACTATTACACCAGATGGAATTTCTCCAAACGCTTCTGGGTCTTGGAGATCTCGTGTGTTCCAGCCCCTCCACGAAGTTTCAGAGCTAGAGCACACTCGATGCTACCCCAAAATCTCAACACCTATTACTTGCACATATCAAATACCAAGTCCACGGGGCAACATGTTTTTGCGGTGTCTTATGATCACCCATGCTTAATATTAGGCCATAAAAACCAACAAGAAATAAAACTTATTCTAAATGCAGCTAATCTATCATGATAATATCGTATGATGTTAGTTCTAATGAGAAAAACAGCATGCCATGCATCCTACCCTAACATGCATATGATGCAATGTCAAGTGTGAAGAAAATGGGTGATACGATTCGATTTGACCAGTTGTGGCCAAAGTTCGTTGTCAAGTTTGACAATGTAATAGTAATCCTCACCGACCTTTCCATGAATCTTGACAGGTGTAGGGTTTTTATCTACCAACACCACATCCCCAACCTTTTATTCTTTTTTGGGCTTCCATTTCTTGTTTTGCTTGTGATTAGGCCTTTTAAGGATACAAACCTCTTGAGAAGGGAGAATAAGGGATGGTTCCTGTTGATTTTTGGATAGCATCGGATGTGCTCTAGCTCTGAAATTTTGTGGAGGGGTTAGAACACATGAGATCTCTAAGGCCCAGAAATCATTTAGAGAAATTCCACCTAGAGTGAAAGTTATTCAAATAATTAATTATTTTTAATGGAGCCTAAGTTAAAACTCAGGGAATTAAAATAATTAAAATGAATTAACTTAAATGTGGGTGAGAAGCTTCTAAGTGACAAGGATCAAGTCTATTGTAATCTTAGCCGTTGATTAAGGATTAGATCACGACCGTTTATTTATCAACAGGAAAAGTATAAATGAAGACTTGTGTGTCAATTGAAGATAAGCCGGGCAAATACTCAGTAACCCGAGGGAAGCCGATTCTTTATAATTTAGAATTTGATTTAAGAGGGAGAGTAGTAGGGAAAAGGAAGAGGAGGGTATCAGCATCAGTCAGAGACCGAGGAAGAGGGATGCAGAGCAGCAGAGGGGTAGCGCAGAGGGACTGTTAATCCAAGTTGTCATTGATGGCAACAGGTTGAATGAATGAACACACTTGATGAAGGTTGAAAGACTAGGTGATAACATATCATTTGAAGTTCTCCTAATGACGCTGCACTATGACATATTACTGCACTATTGAATACATGATGCTATACCTTCATGACTTTGCTGGGTGCTATCATGATGACATAGATGTCCTACATGATGACACTATGATCCTATAATTGATAAGCCAAACAAAGGAGAAGCCTAGCAGTGGAAAAGGCATGCTGTCCTATTCACCTTCTGCACAAATAAATGACCAGTCACATTAAGAATTATTTTTCTCTATTTTGGAGGCAGAATTTCTCTATGAAACATTTACCATCCTTAAGAGCATAATTTTAGCTTTCCAACAAGCCCTTACTTGGCCAAAAACTCCAAACGGTGAGGGAGAACGTGAATTTTCAAGTTATAAAAATATATTTATGATATTGAGTCAACCTATGCTCAAGGACACAAGTTGGCCTCCAAACAGGGACGTGTCTTTTCATTTGTTATTTCAAAGAAGGCTATATATACGCAGTCCGAAATTCATTTATGGGCATCATTTTCGGTCACACATCCACATAATAGAAAAGATTAAGTTCACATCTCGTGAACCTAAAGGTTAAAGAAGAGAACAATTTTGTTCGGGCTTGAAAGATAATTTAAACCGCATTGTAAATCCTGTGGAGGCTTTCAACTTGTCACTCAGATTTATCCAAAATTACAGATCTGAAGCAGCTTTCCTGTGTGACCGAGTGCAATCTTTAGTGGGTGGATGGTTGCTGTTATATTGGCTGAATGTGTCGCATGAAGATAAAAATCTCCTTATTATCGAAAGACAAGTTGTTCATTCACCACTGAATTGAAATTCACTTATAAGGGAGCACTGTGAACATAATTTTGGAAGCACTGTGTGTAGATGCTGCTATGAAAAGTATTTTCTTTTGAAGGGTTCACAAGATTATTTCAAAGTTGTTTTCTGCCCAGAAATGAAAGCATTCTCTTGCACAAGTTGAAAGCACTATCTCTTGTGCCCTTTTCTTATGAGTATACATCAGAAATAATATCTGTGTCAAAGTTCCTTCCCGTGGTTAAAAAAAAAAGGTCTTGAATCAGTGTGGTGACTGTGTATCATCATTTTCGTTGGACTATATTTTTGCTGACTGTGGGTACTGTCTTCATTGGACTGTGGATACTATTTCTATTCAGACTTTGGCTCTTTCACATTTGTTTTCAGTGGTGGACATTCACTGGGACAGCTGTGAAATCAATTGCATTTGCTGGTGTACCTGTGGTGAAATCTCTTGTAGATTCGAGTAGTGACATTTTCCCTCTTGGATAGTGAAGACAACGACACTGATGGATTAATTGAAGGCCAGTGATGAAGACACAGTGAAGCACAACGAAGAATTTTTGGAAGTAATTGTACAGTAAGGAATATGTCAAAGACATTCAAGTAAGTACATCACACATTTTCTATCAAAATAAGATTGAAGGATTGGTGTCCTAGGGGTTGGTGCCTCTAAACACAAGGTTGGAGCCTTGAGAAGTATAGGGTCGAAGCCCTAGAGGTTGGAGCCTCACTTAAGTCCAAGTTGGTGCTTGGAAACAGGTTGGTGCCTGTTTCATTAAAAGGGTTGGTGCCCTCACTCATTTTATTGTATACTATTATTTAAAAAAAAGGGATTGAAGTTCTTATTAATCCTTAATATTATTATTATACACCTCTCTGTCTTTCATTGTGAAGAATCGAACTGGCAATCATTAACAATTGAAAAGAAATACTGATTCACCCCCCTCTCAGTATTTCCAACAATTGGTTTCAGAGCCAGCTTCTTTATTATCAGCCTAATATCTGGAAGAAGGATTCTTAGGCACAATGAAGAACATGGAAGCAACAAGGAAACTGCCTATCTTTGATGGAACAAATTTTAGTTTTTGGAAAAAGAGGATGTCCTACTATCTAATGTCTCTTGGCCTTGAAGTATGGCACTCTGTTTTGGATGGGTACAAAGCTCCCTCCGGTCTTCCAACTGATCCAGATGAAAGAAGAGCCTACGTTGCTAATGCCAAAGCTTTAAATTCCATCGCTAGTGGAATTACTGATTCCAAATTTACGAAAGTCATGAATTGTGACTCAGCCAAAGAAGTATGGGATAAGTTGGTTTCTCTATATGATGGGGACTCCAAAGTTAAGAAGGCAAAGCTTCAAACCTATAGAAGACAATTCGAGAGTTTGAAAATGGATGATGAAGAAGATATTGCATCATACTTCCTCCGAGTAGCTGAAGTGGTTAACTCTCTTAAAGGACTAGGAGAAAATATTGAAGAAAGCACCATTGTTCAAAAAATCCTGAGATCACTTCCTGACAGATTTGACTCCAAAGTAAGTGCCATAGAAGAAATGAAGGACCTAGATACTCTCAAGATGGATGAACTTCATGGAATTCTTATTGCCTATGAGATGAGGAAAGGGAGTCCAAATTTCAAAGAAGCAGCTTTCAAAGCCTCAAGATCTACAAAAGAAGGAAAAGGATGGAATTACAACAGCGATGAATCTGATATTGAAAACGAGTTAGCTCAATTTGTATGAAGACTAAAAAGGGGATCTAAGCTACAAGGTAAGTGCCCTCTTATTTGTTTCAATTGTGGAAGAATAGGTCATTACGCTGCAAAATGTCCTCATAAACATGATAGTGATGATGAAAAGGACTCTAAAAGGATGATGTACAAAAAGAAAGGGTTTAATAAGAAGAACTTCTTCTCCAAACAAGATGACTCTGATGAAGATGAATTTGTAGTCATCAAAAAGAAATCAACTAGAAATATGTGTCATCACAAAGAAGGTGACGATGAATTAGATGAGGAAAGTAATTATGTTGGAGGCAAAGAAACGTTATTCATGGCATTTAGAAATGATGATGACTCAGAATTGGAAGATGAAAGAAACATGGATAGTTTGCTAATGAGTGCCATTGAAGAAAATGAGAATCTACAAAAGAAGATAATTTCCCTCAAAATAGAAAGAGAGGAAGCAAAAAGAAGGGAAGACTTCTTGAACATTAAGCTAAAAGAGAAGGATGATATCTGTGAAAAACGTGAAGCTGAAATAATATCTCTAAGAAAGGAATTAGAGCAAGTCAAAAGGAGTTGGCAAAGCTCTCTAGCTCTTGACAACATTCTTAATACTCAAAAACCTCAACATGATAAGTCTGGAATTGGTTTCAAAGGAGAATCATCAAGTACAAAGAATAATGTTAGAAGTTATGCTGACGTACTCTCTTGCCATCCAAGAGAAGAAAAGTCATCTCGTCAGGAATAAAGTCCCATTTCAAAACCAAGAATTGAAGAAAGAGCAACTCCAAGGAAGAATGTTGGTTCAAGCTATGGATACTACAACAGGTATCAAACTACTCTTCTTGGGTATTGTTACTATTGTAAAAACTTTGGGCATCAAGCTAAGCATTGCAAGGCTCATAAGAATGAAGCACCAAGATTGAACGATCAAACAAACCAACTACGTGGTCCTAAAGAGCAAGGACAAATCAAAACTTACAATTCCTTTGATCCTTTGGCTAAGTTTGATCCGTCTTGCTCATTATGTGATAATTATGATCATAATGAACAAAATTGCCCTCTCAAAAGGGAAAAAGCTAAAAACTTAAATCTCAAAACTGATAAATGTGGCCTAGCTCTATGTGCTCATAGTGAAGAAAATCATTGGTTCGTGGATAGTGGATGCTCAAGACATATGACAGGTGACCAAAAGAAGTTTATCTCATTGAACAAGAAAAATGACAATGTATCCTTCGGAAGTGGATCCGCTAAAATCACTGGAAAAGGAACTGCTACCCTTGTCAATGGACAAGGAAAGGCTCAAAATACCTTGCTCGTAGAAGGGCTCAAACACAATCTCTTAAGTGTTAGCCAGATTTGTGACCAAGGACATAATGTTGTCTTTAGTACAAAAAATTGTGAAATAAGAGACTCATCCTCAGGAGAACTTGTGGCGAAAGGAGTAAGAACACCAGATAATGTTTACATTCTTAGTAGAATCCAAGAAGATAAATGTTACTTAAGTCAAATAGATGAAAGTTGGTTATGGCACAAGCGATTGGGGCATACAAGTTTTGATAACCTAGTCAACATCAGCAAAATTAAAGCAGTAAGGGACATTCCTAAAATGTGCAAGCCAAATCAAGTTGTATGCGGCCCATGCCAACATGGAAAGAAAACCAGAACTAGCCACAAAACTAAGGAGTTCTCAACATCAAAACCTTTGGAAATCATTCATGCAGATTTGTGTGGGCCAACTAGAACTCCAACTCTTCAAGGTGAAAGGTACTTTGCTCTATTTGTTGATGACTATACTAGAATGATGTGGATATATTTCATAAAATATAAATTCGAAGCATTTGAATGTTTTAAGAATCTTAAGGCTCTCATTGAGAATGAGAAAGATTCTAAGATTAAATGTCTTAGAATGGATAGAGGAGGAGAATTCACCTCAAAAGAATTTGATGAATTCTGTAAAGAGCATGGAATCGAAAGAGAACTCTCTACTGCTAGGACACCCCAGCAAAATGGAGTAGTTGAAAGAAGGAACCAAACCATTCAAGAAATGGCAAGGACAATGCTACTAGCAGCTGATTTGCAACCAAAATTTTGGAGAGAAGCAGTTGGCACCGCAGTTTATACCTTAAATCAAACTCAACTAAGACCAAATAATGAAAAGACTCCTTATGAATTATGGAAAGGAAGACCTGCTTCAGTAAAATATTTCAGGGTTTTTGGAAGCAAATGCTTCATAAAAATAAATGATGACTCACCAAGAAAATTTGATTCTAGAGTTGACGAAGGAATATTTCTTGGATACTCCACTAGGAGCAAAGCTTACAAATGTTACAACAATCATCTACGAAGAATAGTGGAAAGCATTGATGTGAAGATTGATGAAGGCCTTCTAGAAAAGAGAATTGAAGATCATGAAGTTGAGCCTTTCTTTGAACAAAGTGAAGAAGAAGAACCTGAAAAAGAAGAGGAGAATGAAGAACCTCAAAGTGAATCTTCACAAACTCCCTCTAAGATCAAGTTTATTCAAAGACATCATCCGGAAGAACAGGTCATCGGAAATATAGATGAAGGAATTCAAACTCGAAGAAGGATGATAAGCACCCCAAGAAAAGATGATGTGGTTCTATTATCTTTAATAGAACCTAAAAATTTTTCTCAGGCAAGCAAAGATCCTTATTGGATAAAGGCCATGGAAGAGGAAATGTCTCGAATGAGACTTGGGAACTGGTACCTCGCCCAAAAGATAAAAATAAATTGGAACAAAATGAGTATTCAAAAACAAGATGAATGAAGATGGACAAATCATCAGTATTAAAGCCAGACTTGTTTGTAAAGGATACTCGCAAATTGAAGGAATTGACTTCGAAGAAACCTTTGCACCAGTAGCTCGATTGGAAGCCATAAGAATGTTTTTAGCATTTACTTGCTCAAAAAGATTCAAGGTTTATCAAATGGATGTAAAATCAACGTTCCTAAATGACGGGGTCCTCCTCTCCTCACCTCCAGAAGGATTACAGAGGCAACTGGATGCCTTAGCTCTGTTTTGCGATCTTCGATATTGACGGTCAACCTGGGTAAAACCAAGGTTATGATCTTCAATGGGGTGAAAACTTGAAACCTTCACTTCCTATTCAGAGGGGAGGAGGTTGAGATCACTAGCACGTACACTTACCTGGGGGTGCAATTCTCAGGTCCTCGCTTCAATTTGTGAGCAACGCTTCAGCCTCAGATTAACAAAGGATATGGATCCTTAGCCCTTCTCGAGAGACAGTGCTTTCGACATAACTTCTAGGACATCTCGTCCAAGATGAGCCTCATGGACACCTTGGTTCGTCCCACTATTCTATATGGCTCAGAGATTTGGGGATCGTATTTACTTGAGTCAGATTGGGCTTTAGCTGAGAGAGTCCAGACTCTTCTTCTCCGCCGCATCATTAGATGCAAGCAGACAGTACCTCAACACATCATCCTTCCAGAGTTTGGAGCTCAACCTTTTTGGCTTGAGACGGTCTTCAATTTGGTCTCATTCTTGCATCGTAATCGTGTTCGAGGCTTTGCAGACTCAATACAGAGTAGGGACTGGTATCCTTACTTGGCATATTGTTCTTCAAAGACTATTGCTCGTTCCACTCCCTCGAGCCGGGCTAGATGTTGGTTTAGAGGAGTTTAAATCTCTTAGAATCAGTGGGCATTCAATTGGATCGTCTCCCTCCTTTTCGATATTCCTTAGATGCTCCTGGTCACCTTTTACGTACTAGACAAGAGCTGAACAAGATCATCAGGGAGGACATCTAGAGGCAGTTCATCCAGGTCACCTGGGTCAACCCTCCGGAAGGGTTGCGCCCAAAGATGGCCTTCTACGCTAAGCACTTCTTGGAATTGAGAGACGAGCTCATTGTTCAACCCTAGTACACGTTTCACCATTGGATGCATGCACTTTGCTTTCCTCTAGGCCAGTTCAGAGTAGCTCTCATAGACTTTGGGTAGAGACAGACCACCATATTGATAGACTAGACATAATCTGCTAGGTATGTCATTTACAGAATGTGGAGACCGAGGTGCACTTCATTTTTGGATGCCCTGTCTACTACAATATCATAGGAAGGTTCCATTGCTTGTTCAAAGATTCTCAGATCCTCGCTGACTTTTTCAGGTATCTCCATCAGAGATGTTTGGCACTATATATGCAGGAGGCTCTCAGGTTTCGAGCGCATATTCTTCAGCCTCCCATCAGACTAGACCCCACACAGAGGATCACGACATTTTTCAGGGCACTACCTTCAGACAGGGGCACCAAGAGACCGATTGATAATAGTTCATATCCATGCTCTAGATCAGTGAGGATTCGTGGAACCTCACCCCGCTACACGAGATTTCAACAACAAATTCGTCTCAAATCCGTTCCTGGGAGACAGACCAGGTCCTCCAGACCTTAGCAATGCGCGAACTCCCCCAGGCAATGATCTAGCGGACGGTCCGCACTTTCCACCGACCCTTCATTGGGCCAACAGACTTTGTGGAGTTTCTTTAGTGTTCATTCAGCCTCGGATGCCAGGACTTAGGAGAGATGGGTTTGATCCTCGGACCCATTAGCTCCTTGATCTTCTCCGCCAGGGCATTCCATACATTCTATTTGTATGTTCCTGCATTGTACCTTTTATATTCATGCATTGTATCTTTATAGGAGACCGTTTGGTTCTCCCATATTGTATGGACATCATTGTACTCAACAGTCCCTTTGACCTACTGTGGTCATTAGTTGGACATAAATATAATTATCTTATCTTATCTTATCATGAGCTTGCAAGTTTTTAAACCCTCGACCTCAAATGTGGCTTTTCCTTTGGGCTAGTTTTTCTAAGGATCTTAAAGAATTTGTGTACATTGGGGTTGGGGAAGAGGTGTTGCGTTAACCCATAGGTCCATAAGGTATATAAATCCTCAAAACATTTGTTTTAGGTGTCAAAGTCTTGATAATTGGTGAGGAAGAAGGTTGGGTTCAAGTGGGTTAAAAAGGCAATAAAACCCTACTTACCTTGAAGGTGCAACTGGCCATGCCTTGCTTTTAGGCTGGCACTAAGCAAGCATGCAACCCCAACAATGGGTAAGGAACTTTTTGGCTCTTCCGAGGCCATCCCCAATAGGGGGAATGGCCATAGACCCCAATCTCCTTCCCCCTTCCTCAACTTCTAGGTATTGATGAGACCAATGAAATTCTGAAGCCCAAGTTTCATTTGTTGGATTCTTTGTTTCAACTTCAAGCCCCTATTGTTAAGTTTGTGCTGTCTTGAAACATCTACTCCTCGTTTGATGGTATAGGTAATGTGATGGATTCCCGTGTTGATTGTACACAATGAAGTTTGTATCATGGAATGTCAAGGGTCTTATAGACCCATGCAAGAATGCCATGGTTCAAAGGATATGTAACTTGATTGTTAATTTTGGGCAACTAGGTCCAAAATCCATGTTGCACTGCTCATATGATGATGATTATATTTTTGTTGGATTCCTCTTTCGGAGAGGTGCAAGATTGATCTAAAGATCATCTTGTTTGGATGCATAGAACATATATTTTGATTTTATTTTCCACACATGTGCAAGGTCGACCGGATTTGTAATGTAGGCTCACAAGCCTAATAGATGTGCTACACACCCTCACTGACTGATATAAATTAGAGAGACTTGGAGATCATTTGCTCATCAACTCATCACGCATTCTCTCTTGTGATCTGATTGGTTCGACTAGCCTTTGGAGGCCTCTTTCCTTCACACGTGCGGAGCTGAAGCTGGGTAAATCTGTGGACTGGTTTTAGGGCTATTTGCTGTGTGTTGACCAGCGTTGACCATGGTCAGCCCTTGATGTTTTGACCTCCAAACTTTGCAGAAAATCTGATTTTTGAAGGCCGTATTGCTGGGCACAAAAATCGAGGCTGAACGTTGACTTTGACCTAAGCCCCAAATCTGCATCGTTGACTTTCTGTTGACCAACGTTGATTTTTGATGAGTTGTCTTTGAGGGTTGTGTGAGACACTTCGAGGGTTGGCTGATCTGATGTTGAGAAAGACTTTGCTGGCTTATGCATCCTATTGACTACCGTAACGCACACTATCCTATATCTTTGCTGGACAAGAAGAATTGTAAAATCTGATCTATATTATAGGCTTGTTTTCTATTGATCTATTATTGTGTTCTATCAGCATTTTACTTTCATGTTTATGTGATTGCTAAATTGAATCAGGCCTAAGAAAGATTGAAGTAAAATTGCATTAAGCATAGAACATTCCATGTCTATCTAAATTTAACACTGATACTATTTGGTTTAGAGTTGTAGCCTTTTATTCTAACAATGTAGAGGGAAAAGGAGAGGTTCCTGTTGTTGAAAAGTGTAACTAGGATCGGTCTTCATATTGACTATGTAATTTTGAAAAGAAGAAGACAAAGATAATAAAATGTATTTGTTGTACTTGTTTCATGGGTTTCATGAGCAAGAATTTTATTATAGGTTAATAGACTTCTTCTTGATGTCTATTTAGGGTTTGTCTTCTGTTTATAAATGTAAATAGAGTCATGTATATGAAGAGCATTGTCATCATTAAAAGCTCCAAGACCTTGTCATGAACCGTGTAAAAGAAAGGCTCTAACAAACCTCAAGATAGCTCTCCTTCAAAGGCTGGAAAATATGTAATAAAGTTGGCTCTATATGCAGTGAGAAGTCGGCCTCATAATAGTCATGTCGGCTCCCAAATAGTCACATCGGTTCAGAAAGTCAGGTCGGCTTATATACATGGGAAAACAACTATATATACCCCAGTAGACTTCGCAGAAAACACAGAAGTTTTCCGGTCATCTCTGAGGTTCAGTGCGGTTTTTGGACGTGTTTCAGAGCGTGTTTTGGACGAGTTCAGGACTAAACAAGATACATATATTTGTGGGATGTTTTAGTGTGATAGGTGCTGCAGTCTAATAAAAATAAGTGTGGACTGTTCTTGAAAAGAAGTGCAGATTTCTGAGTGTATAAAGTGCGAAGTTCAGAAGGTATTGTAGTGCGGATTGAAGTATGGTTTGAAGTGTGAACTAGAGTGCGAAGTTTAGAGAGCATTCAAGTGCAGATAAAAGAGCAGTAGATTGCGGATAGTTCTGGCATGACAACAGAGAATACTTCAGACCAACACTAAGTTAAGGTCAAGGTCAATTTTGTTATTTAGATCAGAGTTAATGAAGTGCGAATATATACAACATTCTGATATATATATCCAGTGAAGTACAGTTTTGTCTTGGGAATTGTATAGTGATATTATAGCGAAAGAAGATCATCAAAGAAGAAGTAACAAGGTCTTGGAAGCATCCATAGGTCAAGGGTCTGAGTCCTTGTCATGGTACTTGTCATTTGAAAATCTATAAAAAGAATTTCTCGTGGGTTTTCCTCTCCAAGAGGAAGAGGTTTTGCCCTGGCTCTCGGAGCCTAATTTGTGTGTCTCGTGTATTTTGATAATTGAATTGATGGAAGATTAAATAAGCTAAAGAAGAAAAGACATAAGCAAGCTCACAAGTAATTATCAAGAAGAGAATTTGAATTAATCTCTAGCCCTCCAAATTCTCAACATGGTTTTAGAGCTAAGGTGCTGAACTCAAGGGCTACTTGACAAAGAGACACTCCAGGAAGCAAAAATCAAAGTTTGGGTGAAAAGTCAAATCAAGTTTACAAGAAAGACTCTCAAGCTATTTTCGAGAAAGATCTTCGTCTCATTCAAAGGATCGACTTTTCAAGAAAATAATCTTTGCCATCAAAGATTTTTCATTCAAGACAGTGGTAGAAGAGGACATCATCTTTTGAAGACATCCTTTATCCAAGATCACCTAGATTGAAGATTTCTATCTTAGAAGAAGCTCCTAACTTCTTCATCAAGGAAGCTGCTAAAGGAGAAAGTCACTTACTCAAGTAAGTATTTATGACCTTATCTAAATTTGTCAAAATGACTTATTGTATAGAGAGCAACAAATTGGTTGGGACATCAAACTTTAATGCATGGAAGAAAAGGACAGATCTGAAGCTAATTGAAAATGAAGTTATGGGTTTCATAGAAGGATCTACAATTCAACCTCCAAAAGAAGACATTCTAGCATATATCAAATACATGCAGGGAGACATAAGAGCCCGAAGGATTCTTATAGAATCCATAAAATACTCTCTCATTCCCTATGTATCAAAGGTAGAATCCTGAAAAGAAATATATGAAAAATTGGTGGAACTATTCTTGAAAGGTTCTACAAAGGAAATAATATCCTTGAGACAAAAATTATACAAATTGAGAATGTCAAAGGAAGAAATAATTCCATATCTGATGGAGATTTTCGCAATACGAGAACAACTACTAAAGTTGGGAGAAGTAATGTTTGATAGAGAAATACTCAATATGGTACAAAATGCTTTATCGAATGAATGGAGAGGTTTCACTTCAAACATAGATGGGAGAGAAGAAGCCATGCCATTCCAAAGTATAGGTAAGATAGAAGAATCGAAATTGAAAGCAGGATCAAGTGTAGGGAATCAAGCCTTTTTCACCATGTCCAGAAAGAAAGGAAGATTTGGTAAATTTGGTCCTCAGAATAAGAAAAGAAATGTGGACAAAGCACGATGCTCATGAAGTTACTCAAGAAGAGGATGTAACCGATCGGAATTTTGTGTGATAATAAGAGTTACATCAAGCTTTCTGAAAATCCTGTGTTTCATGATCGGTCAAAGCACATTGACATCAGGTGCCACTTCATCAGAGACTATGTCCAACGAGGAGTTGTACAGTTGAAGTACATTCCTACAGGGGATCAGGTGGCAAATATCCTCACGAAAGCTCTGGGTAAGATTAAGTTTTCTTACTTCAGAGAAAAGATGGGGATGGTCAAGAATCCATTCCAGTGGAGGAATGGATAGGCTCGAATTTCAGAGGGAGCTGCAGTACGGATGAGGCAGTGACATAGATGGTGTTATGGGCAGCAACGTAGCAGACGAGGGGCAGCAGCGCAACAGATGAGGGGCAGCAACCGAGACATCAACAATGTAGTAGATGCAGTTGGTATTTTGCTTGAACACTTTCCTCGCTAAGAGGGAGTGTTGATTTTGTAGCATTGGAAAGTGTTCCAAGTCTCATATTTTGTGAGTAGGCTTGGACATCAGTATTCCAAAGAACCCAGAAACCATTTGTGGAAATTCCACTCGGTTCATGTTTTATTAAAATAAATAATTATTTTAATGTGGTCCCTAAGTCTAAACTTAGGGAAATTAAATAATTAAAGGGTGTTAATAAAATAGAGTGAGAATCTTCTAGAGAACGAAGATCAAGTCATGTTTTAATCTTAGCCATTGATTAGAGATCTAATCTGGGCCTTTGATTCATCAACGAGAAGATTATAAGAGAAGGCTTGAGGGTCATTTGGAAAGCAAGCCGGGCACACACTCAATACCCGAAAGAAATCAATTATGAAGGAATAGAATTCGATTTCAGAGGGAGAGTTGTAGAGGCAAAACAAGGGGAAGGGGAAGTTAGCAGAGGTAGATAAAGGCAAGAGGAGGACGCAGAGGTCCACAGAGGACAGCGCTAAGCAGCAACACTGAGTCCCCATGCAGAGTGACGCAGTCTAACGCATAAGATCACACAGAGTGACGTAGAGGGAGCTAGGGTGTCTTCTGGGTATCAAAATTCTACCAGAGGATTCAGAGAATTTGTCTTAGGTGTATTCTAGAAGTCTGCTTGTCAAATTCTTGTAAAAGATTTTCCTTTTCATAAATAGCTTTCTGTAAATACTTTCCTTTGATTGGACGACTTTCAAAAGCAATGGGTCTTCCTTTTTGCATTAAAACAACAACAATTCCATTTCTTGTGGCATCACATTCCACAATAAAGGTTTTTGTGAAGTCTGGCGTAGCTAAGACCGGTGCTAGGCACATTACCTCTTTAAGATGTTCAAAGGCCTTAGTTGCTTCAGGAGTCCATGAAAATGCATCTTTCTTGAACAATGTTGTTAGAGGTGCTGCTATTCTCCCATAATTTTTAACAAACTTGCGATAATACCCTGTTAACCTGAGAAATCCTCGCAACTTCTTAATGGTTGTGTGGACTTTCCATTCCTTAATGGCTTTAATTTTGTTAGGGTCTACCTTAACACCCTCGTGAAATACAATATGACCCAGATATTCCACCTCTTGTACTCCAAAGAAACATTTGGATGTTTTTGCATACAATTGTTTCTCCTGCAATAGTTTGAGCACCCTGTCAACATGTTGAACATGATCCTTCCAAGACCTGCTGTAGATTAGTATATCATCAAAAAATACTAGCACAAATTTTCTAAGGAAGGGTTTGAAAATCGAATTCATCAACCCTTGAAATGTAGAAGGTGCATTGGTAAGGCCAAAAGGCATGACCAAAAATTCATAATGACCCTCATGAGTTCGAAATGTTGTTTTTGGAATATCTTCAGTCTTCATTCTAATTTGATGATATCCCGAATGAAGATCCAACTTGGTAAAATAAATTGCTCCATGTAATTCATCCAATAATTCATCAATCACGGGAATGGGAAATTTATCTTTAATGGTGAGCTTATTGAGCTCCCTATAATCCGGACACATTCGCCATGATCCATCCTTCTTGTGTACCAATACTACAGGAGCAGAGAAAGAACTTTGACTAGGTTGAATTATACCTACCTCTAACATTTCTGCAATCATACATTCAATTTCGCTCTTTTGGAAGTAAGGATATCTATAAGGCCTGATGTTTGGAGGAACACTTCCTGGAATCAAATGAATAGCATGATCATGATCATGAATAGGGGGGAGTCCTTTGGGAGTTTCAAACACCTTGGAATGATTGTCCAAGACTTGTTGGAGATCTGCAGAAATAGATGATTTTGATGTTGGAACTTCTAGTGAGCATAATTGTGCAATTACGCCTCGTTGTTCTTTCTTTAGAAGCTTTTTCATGACATTAGAGCTTATTATCTTTCCCGACTTCCCTGCAATACCTCGTAATTCAACTTGCTTACCTTCTGAAATTTTTTTCCAGAAAAGTTCTTGAAAATTAAAAGCTACCGTCCCCAAAGATTGTAACCATTGTACTCCTAGTACAACATCAACACCTCCCATAGGAATCGAAAGCATTGGACTATTCAATACATATTCCCCCATGGTTAACTTGATATTATGGCATTTTCCAGAGCAATTTATAGTTCCTCCATTTGCAACCATCACTTGACATTTTGGTGCTGGGTATAGGAAACAATTCAATTCCTTGGCTACCTTACAATGAATAAAATTATGGGTACTACCTGAATCAATCAAAACTATTACCTTTTTCTTCTTGATATGTTCTTCTATCTTAAGAGTTTGAGGAGTGTTAATTCCTGCCAATGCATTACATGATATGGTTAGACTCATTTCTTCCTCTTCTAGGGTTGGTTCCTGGTGTATACCCTCTTCTTTTGAAAATTCTTGTTCATTTTCTTCTTCCTCTTCACAATCTATGTAAAATAATTTCTTCTTAGCACACTTGTGACCTTTAGTGTATTTGCTATCACAACTGTAGCAAAGCCCTTTTGCTCTTTTTTCTTCCAATTTTTGTGGTGTCAACCTTGTAGGTTGTGCAAATCTAGGAGTAGCAACACTTCCCTCTTTATAGAAGTGAGTGGTAGGCTTCCTTGTCGCCATAATTTTACATTCTATTTTTCTTGCCAACCTGAATGCCTTCTCCAATGAATCAGGTTCCAAAACACGAACTTCATGTTGGATGTTATCCTTTAAAGTGCCTATGAAGAGATCAATCTTGTGTTCCTCTGGAATATCAGTTACCTTTATATTCAATTTTTGGAAGTCCTCAATGTGCTGCCCCACTAAACCCTTTTGTTTGAGATTTATCAATTGGCTAAAGAAGGTGTTTCTCTTTGTATCCCCATAATGTGCTATCATTTCCTCCGTAAAAATTGACCAAGTGACAATTTTTTTACGGGAGCAAAGCCATCGATACCATACAAATGTATTTTGTTCTAAATGGAAAGTTGCAATGCGTACCTTTTGTGTGTTTTGCACATTATGGAGATCAAAATATTGCTCCATCTGTAGTATCCATGTTACAGGATCCTTTCCATCAAACTTCCTCATATCCATTTTTGGAATATGGTGGTTCTTCCCTCCAACATTAGAGTTTATGAAATCATGATTAACATTTATTTTGTTCTCATCATGAGTTTCATCTACTATCTTTTCACCATTAGGAAACATTTCTTGTATCAACTTTCCCAAACCTTCGATGTCTACTTTTAGATCTTTCTTCATGTTTTCCATGTTGTCTTTCATTTTTTCATCGATGTCATCCATCTTAGCTTCCATGCCCACTTCCATGCCATCCATCTTAGCTTCCAAACCACTCATCTTAGCTTCCACGCCTTTCTTCAAACCATCCATCTTAGTTTCCACGCCCTTCTTCAAAACTTCCATTTCCTTT
Source organism: Pinus albicaulis (assembly GCA_034641835.2). NCBI lineage: Eukaryota > Viridiplantae > Streptophyta > Pinopsida > Pinales > Pinaceae > Pinus > Pinus albicaulis. Next base: position 278,817,145 of record CM076577.1, on the reverse strand, counting down.
TTTGTTGTTCTTTGCGAGAGCAAAATTTGTTGCACTTGCTCTTGTAATTTTGATATGTCATGTTGCCATTCTTCGTCTTCATGAGTCATAGTAGAGCCTTCTAAAGGCTTAATGGGTGTTGAATTATTTTTAGGGGCCATTTTAGAATCCAATACTGATATCTATTCTACAATATGCCCTTGGAATCAATTCAACTTGATTCTTAAAACAAGACTTATGCAATTCGGAAAAAAAAAGACACACCTTTTACTTGCTTTTGAGGAGCTCGATATTGAAATTGAATTATCTCTATAATTGCGGATCCTCAATATCTGAAATTCGACCCTGCAGTAGCCCTTTGAAGCTTCTTTCAAATGCTACAGGTCTGATCTGATTTGGATTCTTCAAGACAAATTTATGTCCAATCTCCCACAATGACCCAATTATGGACTAGTTCAGTAGAGCGAACTTGTGCGACTTGCCATGTGTCAATGTTTCCTCCTTTGGCTGTGAAATTGATAGACAAAAAACTATAGTTCGTGTACTTGTGGTCACTTTTTACAGCATTCCAATCCGATGCTCAGAGAGAGAGCTATGAAGCTTTTCCCATGATCACCTCTTTGAGATGAAATTCAGAAGCCTGAAAAAGCCCTCACTTCCACAGATCATATCTCCGCCTAATATTACAACTGAAGATCTCGAATTTTGCTAAGATGTTGAATGCATCAATGGCGCACTTACAAATTTCAATAACCTTCGTAGAATAAAATTTATAGCGAAAATTCCACGATGACTTGTTTAGGTTAAATTCAGGAGCCTGCAAAACAACCTAACTTCCACAGATCATATCTCCGAAAATATTGTGAACCAAGCTCTAATTTTTTTTGACGAATTTCCTCAGGCTTTCAGCTTCGCACTCTAAAAATTTCAGCTTCTGAACCTTCATAGAAAAACAGTTATAGCGAAAATGCCACGATGACTTGTTTGGAGCAGCGAAACCCTAGAATCCCAAAGCTTTGATACCAAATGTTGTGAAACCAGCGCCAAAAATAGAAGAAAAGAGATATCAACGCCTTAGAAATAAGCCACTTCGAGGGGGAAACCTCCAATACATTACATGAATGAACAATTCTTGGATGATACAAATTACAAAACCTCATTTCTATATATAGGAGTCCATGGGGCCACAATGTAATCCTAGTGGGCCACAATATATTCCTAGTCGACCTAACAATAATAATTTAAGGGCACAATAATAACAATATGGGGGTTACAGGGGTACAATAATAACAATAAGGGGGTTACACTAACAAAAATAAGGTAATATACTAGTAATATAGGGACCTAACATTGATTCTAGAGTTGTTCGAAGGAATATTTCTTGGATACTCCACTAGGAGCAAAGCTTACAAATGTTACAACAACCGTCTACGAAGAATAGTGAAAAGCATTGATGAAGGCCTTCCAGAAAAGAGAATTGAAGATCATGAAGTTGAGCCTTTCTTTGAACAAAGTGAAGAAGAAGAACCTGAAAAAGAAGAGGAGAATGAAGAACCTCAAAGTGAATCTTCACAAACTCCCTCTAAGATCAAGTTTATTCAAAGACATCATCCGGAAGAACAGGTCATCGGAAATATAGATGAAGGAATTCAAACTCGAAGAAGGATGATAAGCACCCCAAGAAAAGATGATGTGGCTCTATTATCTTTAATAGAACTTGAAAATTTTTCTCAAGCAAGCAAAGATCCTTATTGGATAAAGGCCATGGAAGAGAAAATGTCTCAAATCGAAAAAAATGGGACTTGGGAACTGGTACCTCGCCCAAAAGATAAAAATATAATTGGAACAAAATGGGTATTCAAAAAAAAGATGAATGAAGATAGACAAATCATCAGAAATAAAGCCAGACTTGTCTGCAAAGGATACTCGCAAATTGAAGGAATTGACTTCGAAGAAACCTTTGCACCAGTAGCTCGATTGGAAGCCATAAGAATGTTTTTAGCATTTACTTTCTCAAAAGGATTCAAGGTTTATCAAATGGATGTAAAATCAACATTCCTAAATGGAGATCTCAAAGAAGAAGTTTACATGGAGCAACCAGAAGGATTTGATCTTGCTAAAGGAAAAGACTTTGTATGCAAACTAAAAAAGGCCTTGTATGGATTAAAACAAGCCCCTAGAGCATGGTATGCAAAGTTGGATCACTATCTGCAACAAGAAGGTTTCAAAAAGGGAGTGGCAGGTAGCAATCTCTACTGGACAAGGAAAAATTTCTGATCACTCTTGTTTACGTTGATGATCTAATCTTTGCTAGCAATGATGAAGAAATGAGCCATGAATTTGCTCTAAATATGTCCAAAAAAATTCGAGATGTCAATGATTGGTGAGTTGTCTTACTTTCTTGGGCTACAAATATCTCAAACCTCTGCGGGCATGTTTATATCTCAAGCACAATATCTTAAAGACATGCTCAAAAGATATGGGATGGAAGATTGTGCACCTATGAGCACACTGATGACCACAGATTGTAAATTAAGCAAAGATGATGATACCCCTCTCATAGATGCAACTCTTTACAGGTCAATAATTGGAGCTCTCTTATACTTAACTGCTACAAGACCAGATATATGCAAGCAGTAGGAATGGTAGCAAGATTTCAGTCAAGTCCTAAACAATCCCATCTAGCAGTTGTGAAGAGAATTCTCAGATATTTGAAAGGAATCACTGATTTCTGTCTTTGGTATCCTAAGAGTTCAACTCTTATTGTGACAACTTACTTTGATGCTGATTGGGCTGGAAGCGTGGATGATCGAAAAGGTACTAGTGGAAATGCATTCTTTATGGGAGTTTGTCTTGTATCTTGGCTCAGCAAAAAGCAATCATTTATATCTCTTTCTATAGTTGAAGCTGAATATATAGCTGCTGCTGATTGTTGTACACAAATTCTATGGATGAAGGAAGCCCTGAAGGATGTCAACATAGAAACTAAGCAACCAATTACTATTTTTTGTGACAATACTAGCGTCATCAGTCTGTCAAAGAATCCGGTGATGTACTCAAGGACCAAACATATTCCAATGAAATACCACTTTCTCCGTGAACAAGTTGCTGAACATAATATCAGGTTGGAATACATCAATACAAAACAACAAATTTTGGATATCTTTACAAAACCCCTTCCACGAGAAGCATTTGAGTATCTTTGCCAAAAGATGGGGGTCATTGCTCTTGCATCACATTAAATCAAGCAGCATGGCAGGGGTACAGTATGTTAGGGGGAGCACATTGGCACCCCATTGCCATTGATGTCAAAGGGGGAGAGAAGAAAATTATTGCCATCTAATGACAAAGGGGGAGATTGTTAATCCAAATTGTCATTGATGGCAACAGGTTGAATGAATGAACACACTTGATGAAGGTTGAAAGACTAGATGATAACATATCATTTGAAGTTCTCCTAATGATGCTGCACTATGACATATTACCGCACTATTGAATACATGATGCTATACCTTATACATTCATGACTTTGCTGGGCACTATCATGATGACATAGATGTCCTACATGATGACACTATGATCCTATAATTGATAAGCCAAACAAGGGAGAAGCCTAGCAGTGGAAAAGGCATGCTGTACTATTCACCTTTTGCACAAATAAATGACCAGTCACATTAAGAATTATTTTTCTCTATCGTGGAGGTAGAATTTCTCTATGAAACATTTACCATCCTTGAGAGCATAATTTTAGCTTTCCAACAAGCCCTTTCTTGGCCAAAAACTCCAGACGGTGAGGGAGAACGTGAATTTTCAAGATATAAAAATATATTTCTGATATTGAGCCGACCTATGCTTAAGGACACAAGTCGGCCTTCAAACAGGGACGTGTCTTTTCATTTGTTATTTCAAATAAGGCTATATATACAAAGTCCGAAATTGATTTATGGGCATCATTTTTGGTCACACATCCACAGAACAGAAAAGATTAAGTTCACATCTCGTGAACCTAAAGGTTAAAGAAGAGAACAATTTTGTTTGGGCTTGAAAGATAATTTAAATTGCATTGTAAATCCTGTGGAGGCTTTCAGCTTGTCACTTGGATTTATCCAAAATTACAGTAGATCTGAAGCAGCTTTCCTGTGTGACCGAGTGCAATCTTTAGTGGGTGGATGGTTGCTGTTATATTGGCTGAATGTGTGGCATGAAGATAAGAATCTCCTTATTATTGAAAGACAAGTTGTTCATTCACCACTGAATTGAAGTTCACTTATAAGGGAGCACTATGAACATAATTTTGGAAGCATTGTGTGTAGATGCTGCTATGAAAAGTATTTTCTTTTGAAGGGTTCACAAGATTATTTCAAAGTTGTTTTCTGCCCAGAAATGAAAGCATTCTCTTGCACAAGTTGAAAGCACCATCTCTTGTCCCCTTTTCTTATGAGTATACATCAGAAATAATATCTGTGTCAAATTTCCTTCTTGTGGTTAAAAAAAAAAGGTCTTGAATGAGTGTGGTGATTGTGTATCATCATTTTCGTTGGACTATATTTTTGCTGACTGTGGGTACTGTCTTCATGGGACTGTGGATACTATTCCTATTCAGACTTTGGCTCTTTCACATTTGTTTTCAGTGGTGGACATTCACTGGGACAGCTGTGAAATCAATTGCATTTGCTGGTGTACCTGTGGTGAAATCTCTTGTAGATTCGAGTAGTGACATTTTCCCTCTTGGATAGTGAAGACAACGACACTGATGGATTAATTGAAGGCCAGTGATGAAGACGACTTGACAGTGAAGCACAGTGAAGAATTTTTGGAAGTAATTGTACAGTAAGGAATATGTCAAGGACATTCAAGTAAGTACATCACACATTTTCTATCAAAATAAGATTGAAGGATTGGTGTCCTAGGGGTTGGTGCCTCTAAACTCAAGGTTGGAGACTTGAGAAGTATAGGGTCGAAGCCCTAGAGGTTGGAGCCTCACTTAAGTCCAAGTTGGTGCTTGGCAACAGGTTGGTGCCTGTTTCATTAAAAGGGTTGGTGCCCTCACTCATCTATTGTATACTATTATTTACAAAAAAAGGATTGAAGTTCTTATTAATCCTTAATATTATTATTATACACCTCTCTGTCTTTAATTGTGAAGAACCTAACTGGCAATAATTAACAATTGAAAAGAAATACTGATTCACCCTCCTCATTATTTCCAACAGGGACAATGTAGAGAGGCAGTGCAATTGAGGACGCAGTGGAGGCCAGAGGGTCTCTTGGGTGTCAGAATTACTCCAGAGGCTAGAAGAAAATTTTCTCAGGTGTTTTCATGAAAGTTTCTCCATAATTCTGCAAGTCATTCCTTGTAAAGAGATTGTTGTTGAAGAATAATAAATAAACCCTCATCTGCTGCACTGGTTTTCCCGCATTGGGTTTTTTCGGGGATAGTTGTCCAAAAACAATTGTTTTGATGTGATTGATCCTTGTGCTTATATTTCACTGTTCTTTTCTCTATGAAATTATGTGATAACTGCAGTAGAATTTATTTTGATATTTACTAAAGGGTTTTTGTAAATAACTTATTGCGGAAATGAAGTAGGAGAAATAAATCAGTTGCTGCAATAGAATTTCAGATTAGAAATTTTCACATGGTATCAGAGCAGAGATCAGGAAACAGAGTTGGATATTTTGCAATGGAACGTGGTCTTGATGCTGCTGGAGCAGCAACTCGAAAGGGTTCACACAGTTTTCCTGAGAAAGAGGAAAGCACGAAAGAAACAATGGATCACGACATCTCTGTGTTGACTTCCAGATTGGAAGAAGAAGTTTCTTGCTTGTCAAGCTCTGCTTTCTCAGAGGTTTGGTATATTGATAGAGGGGCTTTTGCACATATGACGGGAATACGAGAATGTTTCTCGAGCTACCAAGAAGAACAAATGAACTTCAAAATCACCATGGGAAATAAGGAAAAATGTACCCCTGTTGGAAAAGGTACTATATTTTTTCAAACTGAAGGAGGAGATTGACTTCGGGCCACCAATGTGTTGCATGTCCTGGTTTGGGGATGAACTTGCTCTTTGTATCTCAGTTACAAAACAAGGGATATGATGTATACTTCATTGGAAAGAAAGTATATGTCAAACACCCGAGTTGGAAGAAAAAGGTCCAAATTGGAGTCAGGAGCAACAAACTGTATAAGTTACAGTTAGAATCTCTAATGGCACTAATAAGCAGCAATGGTGAAAAAGATTTGAATGAACTATGGCACAGAAGGATGGGGCACTTACAACATGGGTCTCTAAGAATTCTCAGAGAAACCGTCACAGGAGTTCCAGAGTTAAGCACCAAACGAGATGATGTTTGCAGAGGGTGCGTACTAGGCAAGTACGCCAAAGCAGCTTACTCCAGAAGCAACAGTAGGGCAAAGAGTGTTTTGGAATTAATACACTCAGATATCTACGGACTAATGTCCACAAGAGCTCTTAGTGGTGCCGAATACTTCGTCACCTTCATTGATGACCATTCTAGGAAAACTTGGATCTACTTTCTAAAGACCAAGGATGAGGTATTTGATTGATTCAAAGAGTTTAGGGCTCTGGTTGAGAATCTGACAGGGAAGAGGATAAAGGTATTGCGTTCAGACAATGGGGTTGTAGAGAGGAAGGACAAAACTATTGTTGAAGCAGCAAGGGAAATGTTGTATGATCAAGATATGCTCAAATTTCTATGGGAAGAAGCATGCATCACAACTGTGTATGTTCATAATAGGATTCCTCACAGGGCACTAGGAAAGATTACATTAGAGAATGTCTTCATTGGCAGGAAGCCAAAAGTGAGGCATTTCAGGATCTTTGGAAGTTTTGGCGTACTGCCATATACCCAAAGAAAAGAGGAAAAAGTTGGATCAGACTGCAGAAAAAGGATATCTGGTGGGATATAGCAAGAATGCTAAGGCATATAGAATCTACATTCCTGGCAGTAGGAAGATCGTAGTATGACGAGATGTAAAGTTCATGGAGGATAGAGCTTTTAGGAAATCCCGGGAGATGCCTTTCGAAACACAATCAGAGGATGATCCATTGGTCCAGCCACTTCGACCAGCCGAAACAAGCACCAGTGCTTCTCCAAGGCATAAGAGTCCAAAAGTATTACCTCAGGAAGATTTGCAGGAGGAAGAGCAAGAAGATCCACCCACTACCAGTGACAGAATGAGCTGGGAATTAAGATATATTCTGAGGGATGCAAAGGAGTTCGTCAAAGCTCCTAGAAACGAGAAGAGGCAGTGGAGACAACCTGACAGGTACCAAGCTTTGGTGGCTCAGGTTGGATAACCCTCTAGTTTCCAGGAGGCAGCTCAGCAACAGGTATGGGTAGATGCAATGGTGGAAGAATATAGGTCCATTATGATCAATGATGTATGGGAAGTGGTACCTAGGCCTCAGGATAGGTTAGTTGTAGGTTCGCGATGGATCTACAAGATCAAGTATGCTACAAATGGAAGTGTGGAAAAGTACAAAGCCAGGTTCATGGCTAAGGGGTATGCTCAGAAGGAAGGAACAGACTACGAAGAAACCTTCGCCCCAGTAGCCAGGTATACTTCTATCAGATTCGTGATATCCCTTGCAATGCAAATGGGGTGGGAGATTCACCAGATGGATGTTAAGACTGCATTCTTGAATGGGGTGATAGAAGAAGGGTACATTGAACAACCAGAGGGCTTTGAGACACATGAGAAGAAAACTCATGTATGTAGGCTGATTAAAGCCTTGTATGGGCTTAAGCAAGCTCCTAGAGCTTGGTATGGTTAGATTGATGGTTACTTACAGAAGATGGGATTTGTCAAGAGTGACGCAGATCCCAATCTCTACTATTTGACAGTAGAGAATGAGCCTCTAATATTGGTATTATATGTAGATGACTTGTTTCTGACAGGTTCATCTAGGCTCATCAAGGATTGTAAGGAGAACCTGGCAGAAAAATTCGACATGAAGGATTTGGGGCTTATGCATTGTTTCCTGGGTTTAGAAGTTTGGCAGCAGAAGGGTGAAATCTTCCTTGGGCAAGGGAGATATGCTACAGAAATTTTGAAGAGATTTAGGATGCAGGATTGCAGACCCATGGCTACTCCAATGATTACCAACTAGAAAAAGATTGATGCATTTGACGACAAAGAAGTAAACCCCACCTTCTACAGATAGCTCATAGGATCTCTTCTGTATCTAGTCAACACCAGGCCAGACATCTGCTATGTGGTCACCACCCTCAGTCAGTTCATGGTGAAACCAAAGAGGGCAGACTGGGCAACAACCAAGCATGTTCTTAGATATATACGAGGAACAATCGAGCATGGATTAAAGTGCATCAGAGGCAATGACATTAGACTAAGTGGGTTCACTGACGTAGATTGGGCAGGGAGTTCAGTAGACCGGAAAAGTACCTCAGGGTACTGTTTCAGTATTGGATCAGGAATGACCTCCTGGTGCATTAGGAAACAAAAATCCGTAGCACTGAGCTCAGCTAAAGCAGAATATATGGCAGCAAGCACGGCTTCGTGTGAAGCCATATGGCTTAGAAAGCTGCTTGTGAATCTATTTAGGAGAAAGATAGAAGTGACCAATATTATGTGTGATAATCATAGTTGCATCAAGCTCTCTGAGAATCCAATTTTTCATGATCGGTCGAAGCACATTAACATCAGGTGTCACTTTATCAGAGACTGTGTCCAGTGGGGAGCAGTACAGTTGCAGTACACTCCTACAGGAGAACAGGTGGCAGACATTCTCACCAAGGCCCTTGGAAGAACAAAGTTTGTTTATTCTAGGGAGAAGATGGGGATGGTCGAGAATCCATTTAGTAGAAGCGGATAATGCAACACTTAAGAGGGAGCTGCAGTACAAATGCAACAACAACAGTGGCAATGTTGTGGGCAGCAGTACAGTTAGTAGCAGCGCGACAGATGAGGGGCAGTAGACTGAGCATCAACAGCGCAAAGGACTGATGCCATGGATCAGGGTGATATTTCCAGTGGGAAGTATTGCTAGAGCACATTCCTCGCTAAGAGGGAGTGTTGATTTTTGGGTAGCATTGGATGTGCTCTAGCTCCGAAATTTTGTGGAGGCACTAGAACACATGAGAACTCCAAGACCCAGAAATTGTTTAGAGAAATTCCACCCAGAGTGAAAGTTTTTCCAATAATTAATTATTTTTAATGGAGCCTAAGTTAAAAATTAGGGAATTAAAATAATTAAAGTGAATTAACTTAAATGTGGGTGAGAAGCTTCTAAGTGAGGAGGATCGAGTCTATTATAATCTTAGCCATTGATTAAGGATTAAATCACGACCGTTGATTTATCAATAGGAAAAGTATAAATGAAGACTTGTGGGTCAGTTGAAGATATAAGTTGGGCAAATACTCAGTAACCCGAGGGAAGTTGATTCTTCATAATTTAGAATTCGATTTCAGAGGGAGAGTCGCAGGGCGAAGGAAGAGGAGGGTATCAACATCAGTCAGAGACCAAGGAAGAGGGACGTAGAGCAGCAGAGGGGCAACGCAGAGGGACAACGCATAGAGGCAACACAGCTGAGGACGCAGTCCTCACACAGAAGATCACGTAGAGGTGATGCAGTGGAGGCCAGAGGGTCTTTTCGGTGTCAAATTTTTCCAGAGGCTAGAAGTCAATTATCTCAGGTGTTTTCATGAAAGTTACTCCATAATTCTGCAAGTCATTCCTTGTAAAGAGATTGTTGTTGAAGAATAATAAATAAACCCTCATCTGCTGCACCGGTTTTCCCGCATTAGGTTTTTCTAGGGACAATTGTCCAAAAGCAACTATGTTGATGTGATTGATTCTTGTGCTTATATTTCACTGTTCTTTTCTCTATGAAATTATGTGATAACTGCAGTAGATTTTATTTTGATATTTACTAAAGGGTTTTTTTAAATAACTTATTGTGGAAAATAAGTAGGAGAAATAAATCAGTTGCTGCAGTAGAATTTCAGATTAGAAATTTTCACAGTTCCTCGGTCTCGGGGATCTTGTAATAAGGGATGGGCATTGTTTTTACCACGTGAGTAGGGTACATAGGTTTTCTATAGAGGGTAAAGGGAGTTCCATTAGATTGCAGAATGGTGACATAAGATAAGTCCATTCGGAGTTGACCACCCATAGTAGCACCCCATTTTCTAGACAATAGCATCCCCCATACATCGAGAATATCTAGGACTACGACATCCATGAGTAGTGATATATCGGGGTTCATAGCTAAGGAAACCTTTAGATCCTTTATGAGGCCTTCTACTTCGACATGTTAGGAGTTGAAACCACAAAACGCCTTATACCTTCGGGTAATGCTAAGATTTAGTTGCTTCATGACCTTTAATGGCATGATATTTGCAGAGGCCCCTGATTCCAGCATACAATTATGTAAGAGGAGGTCATTGATAGCTAAGGTGAGCAAGAAGGGTTCATGTCCCAGGTTTGAATTGGAAAGGTGGATGTTTTGTAATGTTATTGGTGTGTCCTTTTCTTCTTCAAACCCAAGGGCTTTCTTAACTTGCCATTGTTTTTGTGGGAGCCTCACAATCTCCTTTAAGGGAACTTGCACAATTATCTTTCCTACAACAGTACCTATATCGATATCAAGCTCGACCTCCTTATTTTTGGGCTTTCCCTTGGGAGGATTCCTTTTAGAATTTTCTTTCTTAGGGGGATCTTTCCTAGGAGGCTCTTTAGGAGGAGGTTCTTTAGAAAGGGACTGCATGGGGAAAGACTCTTTCTTGTTGGGCTCCTTTGAGGTTGTGGAAAGGTCTTTATCGTTCTTTCTTGAATATTGAATCCCCTTAAACCTCCCACTATCATCGGCTTTAAGGATTGGATCATCCTTTTCTTCCTTGATGGTTACTTCACTAATGGGAGGATGAGTGTATGTGATACCTAACAAAATTTTGAAAGCGTGGGAATCCACAATATTAGCTTGCTCCTCACCCTCATCATCTTCACGTTCATCTTCATCACTTTCTTTTCTTTTAGAGAATGTCTCTTGTTCCACTGCATTAGTTGGGGCCAATGTGTTAGGAACTTGAGATGAGCTTTGCTTGCCTTCATCATTTGTCTTCCTAGGAAAAGGATTGTTTTAGGAATGAAACTTGATTTTTGAGCCTTTTCTAGGGTGATGAACTTATTCATGTAAAGTTTGTCCCTCGAGTTCATTCCTCAAATAGCTTATCAACCATCTTGGGGAGTGTTACCACTCAAACTAGCAAGGGACCTAAAGGGGTTCCTAAGAGGGCCACTGCTAGGCTAAGGGCAACAGTGGAGGCTTAGCCCACTGTCACCACGGCTAAGACTCCCTACTCTTTATGGACTTTCATTGATGGGAGGAGTCCCGATGTTTTTGGGAAGCCACTTATAAAGGATAAATCAATGAATAGGCATGAAGTGATCCCAAAAGCCCTTGTGGAGCTTGCTTGCTCTTAAAGCAAGGGGCTTGATCTTCTAGGGGGAAGCGAGAAGGATTAGAGGGTAAGGATGAAGGGTATGACTTGTAGAGGTACTCCTTGATCCCTAAAATCCTATAAGAACTTGGTTTCCCAAATAGCCCTTGATGATTAATCTTTGATAGGAAATGAGACCACACGGGACCAAGTGGATGCAACCCAAGTTCGGGGTTGGAATATAGCAACCGATGATGTTCCTATCCCGGACATGGTGAGGGGAAAGGATCAAACAAGAAATTTTGCTTCAAAAGGTCAAATTGATCCTACAAGTTTCTATCCTTGGGGATACCCAGGAAAAACTTGGACCTAGAGCTAGAGATTGAGGTTCCTGGAGATTCCACTGTCAGAATTGCCTCAAATTTGGAGGAGAGTGTAGCGCAGTAACTTCTAGGAGATCAAAGTTTTCCTGTGGGTAAATTCCCAGGAAATTGATGCCCTAGGTGACCTATTAGGGATAGACCTAGGAAAATGGGGAAAAAGGTAAGAAAGAAGGGGAAAATGACCACCCTTTTGAGGGACGAGTGCCTAATTCCCTTGGGGATATGGAGTCAAGGATGATAATGATTGAGAATTCGGCTTCTTGATCAAGGAGGCTTGAAAAGTCAACTTCGTCCAATGTCAAGGGAAAGAGAAGAAAAGTGACCTTCAAGCATTTATACTTCATACAGATGGTGCAAACTTATCGAGACAAAAAAATCTCTAGGACATTTCATTCATCTAACAATCGTCCATACATTAAACGAGCTAAATAGACACTTAATTCCACATTCCAATCATGCAACAATTAGCCCTAATTATAGCGAATTCAACTATATGCAGCAACAAAAATATATCATCACAATTCACTTACAATGTTAGAGAGTATATCCAACCAACATCACATTTGCAAAAACGAAGCTCCAAGATAAAAATGGCCCAAATCCATACATCAAAATTCATCCATTTATCTAAAATAATCCTACAAGAAATGCGAAGTTCTCTAAAGATAGAGAGATCCCAAGTGAAGTGATGATACAAATGAATGTAGCTAACATCAATTTATACCCCTTTTAGGAGTTCGAATTAGCCTATGAGCCTACATTAGCCCCTACTAATAAAATAATGTCCAAATAAAACCCCTGTTTGTGACAAACCCACCAAACTAGCTCATGAATTGAAAAATAAGCCTCTTAGGAGGTCAAATAATAATATGTACATGTCATGGGGCCCTCCAAAGGCCTAATAATATCCAGAAGTGCCATAATGAGGAATAAACTCCTCAAAATATGATGGACAAGGGGGTGGCCCCTTGTTCTCCGATTAGTAGACCTGTGGTGCTCCCAATGGGTGTGGGGGCATATAAATGACCCCATTGGTTTCCATATGAGTCGAAGATGCCTGTAGATCCTCTGCAAGGGCTCGAGTGATGGAATGAAGGCTGCATGACATCGTACACGTCCTGGGACACGTGCCAAGAGTGTGGGGCTCCTGGGGGGGCCTACTGGGCATAGTGTACCAAGCACATCATCATCATCCCAAAAGTGGATCGCTAGTAGTCTCTGAACATGATGGGGATCCGTGGAGTGTTGTCTGCTGCTGTGGAGGCCCATGTCTCTCTACGAAAACCCTATATGTGCAATTGTAGCCCTCTAGGGGTTAGGACCCCGTGTAGGGAGACCAAACCCAAATGGAAACCACTTGCAATCCTGTATAAGATCTAATGGGTTCCCTAGCCTTCAAGTACAACAAGTCATTAGAGTAATCGTGTAAAAGAGCTTACAAATCATGGATAACAAAGTGGGCACTTCACAATGGCATGCCCTTCCGCAGTGGGCTTTGGCATGTGTCTCCATGCTCCAAAGAGGGTTAGCCAAGAACCTTATTAAGTGGTTTCAACCCTTAAAGGGGATAGTATGTCCAAGGTACATTCCTTCAATAGGGGTGGAAAGTGATAAATAAGTGAAATGGAGTAGGGAATGAGTGGGGCAATCCTGGGCCACATATTGGGGCATAAGGGCAACCATATGAGGGGAAGGCCACACCAAGGTATATAATGTGTAGGAGGGAGCAATCGTTGTACATGAGGTGCCCCGACCTTGATTTTTCCACCCTTCTTTATAGGCCTTTTTCCTTTTATGAATTTTCTTTAATTAACTGCTCGAGGCTCAAAGGATAAGAGCATGATGTGTCAGATATAGCAGTGATTACCCTTTTAAAGTAGGGCGGTTCATTGCCTTCCAGGGGTTGGGATAATCATGGGTTCCTGAATGATTAAGGAGGCTCATCTGGGGCCTATGGAATCAGGGTGATGACCATGGGTATGGGGCATAGCTCATGTATTGGCTTTTGCCCACGTGCTAATTATTTTTTGGCCCGACCATCTTTTGCATTTTGTGGTACAATTTCCTGTTAAATGTGGCCAATTGTGCTTTTACTTTTTCTTTTAGCTGCTTCAACCTCTGAGGCATCCTTCGAGGCCTGACCCAAGGTGGGGGCAAGGGGATAGGGAGGCTGACCCTATGTGGAGCCAGAGAGACAATGTGGACTTAGGTGGGAGAAATGATTAATCGGGGTATATTGAGTGGAAATGGAGTAATATATGCGGATAAAGGAGCGGGACCACGCACCCAAAGTCGAGGTTTTCCAAGTAGTACCACCTTGGAACCAAATGATCAATAAAGGAGATCCCACGAGACTAAGATCCAAGGGTAAATCCCAAAAGAGATCAAGAGGACAGGAGCACAAACTAAGCCCACTCTTTCTGCCAAATCCCCCCATCAATCCATGCCCAGAAGTATTCATGATAAGTAAACCCAATACTCAATTACCAAATTACAAGACATACCTTTATATTCGGGAGGCCCACCTTCAAACATACGATGAATATAGATGGGTGAGGGACCACATGGCTGGCTCAGGTGGTAGAGAAATGTCACAACGAGCTAGAAGAAGGCTGTAAGGGGCTGCTGGTTGAGGTCCATCATGGAGAAAAAATTCTCCTAGGGATGTCACCCACAAAGTGGTAGGTAACATCTGGCTCCAACTGGGACATGATCTCTCGAAGAAGTGGGCAAGGCTTCTTGAATGGGAGGTCACGAGAACTCCAACAATCTCTTAGTCATAGTAGACCTGTTACCTGCACACGTCAATGATCAAAGCCACGGGGCAGCATGTTTTTCACGGTGTCTCATGATCACCCATGCTTAATGTCAGCTCATAAAATCAACAAGTTATAAAATATGCAATTTTTAATCTAAATGCGGCTAATCTATCATGAGAAATATCATATGAGGTTAGTTCTAATGCAAAAATCAACATGCAATGCATCCTACTCTAACATGCATATCGATATGCTACCACTACGTGTAATCATAAAGCTAGTGCAGCCAACATATCATCATATCAATATCAATATACTTGTGCCCGCAATTATGATTACTCATTTAGCAAATCTTAAATTGAATGTGGTCATTGTCACATGGAGGATGAAGGGGGTGGGAGAAAGGAGAGAATGATCCCCCTTCAAGGTGAAAGGAAGCCCTAGGAGAAAGAAAATAAGTCGATCTAGAAGTGTCGGGCTTTCCCTCCAAGTACAGAATGGAGGAATGGATGATCACTCTCAAGAACTCCCTATCACGATCATTGCATATAGTATTATGTTTTGTAGATGCCACAAGGCTGTGATGAGAGGGGAAGGAAGGGCAAGGGAAAGAAGGGGTACAACAAATATGTTTCTCACGGTGATGGTTACATTGGATAGGGAAGTTTATAGAGTGCTCATAACTGTGAGGGTATGTCGAAGGAGACAAAGTATACTCAATGAGGGTCTCTTCCTTGACACTATACTTAGAAGGGGGGAAAGGGGTCATGGATACTTGAAATCACATGACAAGGGGTAAGGGAACCACTTGTGGAAGACTCAAGTTGATGAACAAGAGAAAAGGGTAAAGGGGAAGGTGAAGTTTCAACGGGACCCTTCTCTTGAGAATCCAACTCCAGGGGTTCAAGTGATTTGAATACACTCCCAGAATCATAAGGAAGGTAGGTACGAGCAAAGGCTTTATCAATCCCATCACTGTTGGTACCAAAGATAGGGCCTTCCCAAAAAGGAGAATTAGTTATCTCCAATTGCTCCTTTTCATGCAACGAAAAACAATAACTCTCCTTCCCAAGGGTATCGATGGATATGTCCTCATGAATGATGCCCGAGAGAAAGGGGAGGCCAACCTCAACCTCATCCTCTTTTTCAGTATCATAAATGGAAGCACAATCAAATGGAGGCTCAACAATTTTCCATTTCTCCTTTTCAATGCGGAAATAATCTTCAATGTTTCTTTCCAAGGAGCTCATGGGATTACTTCCCTCAAGGTTCTCAAAAGGAGAGTCATTAGGGGTGACACCTTCGAGAAATGCAAGGGCAACCTCAACTTTACTTTCCATAGCCTTTTCATCCTCAACACGCGCATTCTCAAAATCATCCCATTCATCATGTAGCCCCGACAAGGACTCATCTTCCTCAGCTATATCCTCAGGGGTATCTTCATCATGGTTAGTTGACCAGCAGAGGGACTCTTCTTCCGCCTTCTCTTGAATCACAATAGCTAAGGTATTTGTCACATGATTTTGGTAATATGCTTCAAAGAGGAGAGCATTAGTAGGGTGTTCTTTATATTCACATTTCATCTTATGGAGCTTCACTTCTTCTTCGTTCAAATGACAGAATACTTCATTAGAATTACATTCCCTCACTAATCCTTTGCATTACCTACTATATTTATCCATTCTTTCTTGCGTGATTTGGAGGCTCAGAGGATCCAACTCTTTATTATCCTTGGAAGAGATATTGCCATTGTCTTCCACCTCTGACATTTTCTAATCATCCTCGCTTACACTTGAGCTTTCTTCAATGTCATCGAATTGATTATCCTTTGTGGGCCTTTTTGGTTGACCATAACATTTATCATTGATTAGGTTAGTTAGAACATCGAAAGGATAGGTTAGGTAAGCAAAGTCAAAGAGGCGACTAGGATCCGCCTCATAGAAACCCTTCATTATGTCGAGTTGCACTTTTTGTGACCTATAAAACCCGAGCATGAGTTTCATATCCATACCTTCCAATACATTTTGATAAGACTTTGCATATTTATCTGCATTCTTTTGTAGTTCCTGAATCTCTTGGTCAGCGAGTTTTGCAAACTCATGACCAAGATTAATCTCTTTTTTACGATAGTCCATTTTCTATGATTTTGCATATTGGGATCAAAATGGAGTTGCCAGGGTGAAATGAAGTGTCTTGATAGATGCCTTCTTCACCCTACAAGCATGGAAAATTTTAGGGGCTAATATTCGCAGGTGGGCTAATTTTTCATGCTTTTTCCAAAAAAAAGATTCGCCAATTTCCATTTTTTTTAAAATTGATTCGCCAAAATTTTATAGTATAAAAATATTTTACCCTAAAAATCGCCAAAATTTATATATACTAATATAAAATGATTATAAAACTAAATATTTTTACAAAAATAACATAAAAAATGTTACAATTTACATTTTGGAGACTACTAAGATTCGCCAAGTTTTTAAATTTTAAGATAAACATCCATCCTTAAAATTTTCCCTGCCTACAAGCATTAACTTTGAAGTTCAATGAAGAACTAGGGTTTCGTTCTTCCAATGGAGTATGCGAATAATGATATGTCAATATGTCGTATGGGGAACAAAACACATGCCTCGTGTCCCTGACAACGACACCATAAATGTTACCACTCAAACCAGCAGGGGACCTAAAGGGGTTCCTAAGAGGGCCACTGCTAAGCTAAGGGCAACGGTGGAGGCTTAGCTCACTGTCACCATAGCTAAGACTCCTTGCTCTTAACGGACTTTCACTGATGGGAGGAGTCCCGATGTTTTTGGGAAGCCACTTATAAAGGATAAATCAATGAATAGGCGTGAAGTGATCTTAGAAGACCTTTCCCAAGGAAGATGTAAGGAGTGGAGCTTGTTTGTTCTTAAAGCAAGGGGCTTGATCTTCTAGGGGGAAGGGAGAAGGATTAGAGGGTATGACTTGTAGAGGTACTTCCTGATCCCTAAAATCCTACAAGAAATTGGTTTCCCAAATAGCCCTCGATGATTAATCTTTGATAGGAAACGGGACCACATGGGACCAAGTGGACCCAACCCAGGTTTGGGATTGGAATATAGAAACTATTGTTGTTCCTATCCTAGATAAGGCGAGGGGTGTTATCTCCTTGCCGCCTTCACCCACCTACAAGTCAGTGAGAAAAGCCTTCAACCCCACAAGGTGTGGTTGGTGGCAAGGAACTCAAAGAAGGGGCTATCACACTAATCTCGACTCTCTCCGTTTTAGCTCTCTCCTAGGTTAGCTAATGGGGTGGTCCCTAAAATGAAGAAACTAAGTTAAAAGAATGTGAGGTTCTAGGAGAATGTTAGAGTGAAATTGGATTACTTTTAAAGATTTATGAGCAAATATGAGCAACTTGAAATAACAATGACAATGATAAAACCATACAACCAATGGCTTATAAAGAACTTGCTCAAAAGTAAAAATTATGCTCTTAATAGTGAAAGCAAAGTAATCCTGAAATGGAAACAAAGCTTGTTAACACAAGATATTTGCAAGGTTAAATGCCTTTGAGATAATCAAATTCAAATATCAAAACATTGAAACATATCTTGCCACAATTTAGAAATCAACTTGGAAAATGCTAGATGCTAAAGGAAAAGAAAGTAGTTGTTAGGAGAATTACAATACTTGCTTTTGGAATAAACTTTGCATAAAAACCCAAAACCATCAAGAGACAAGTAAAGTAAATGTGATGGAGAATGCTCTTGGTTAATTTTAGTTAATTACCTCTACAACAAAGATTTCAAATCACCTCTTCAATCCTCAGACCTCACTCTCGCCCAAATCATGTGGATCTCACAGTGGGGAGTCAATAGAGGAGTCGAGGGTCCCTAAGAGGTCTATTCAACCAACTTATGTTGGAGGTAAAATTTTAGTGAGTGTTGGTATGCGAGTTATGTTGATTTTTCCCAATTAAATTGTTACATGCAATGTTACAATAGAAGTAATTATGAGGTAGTGCTCATTGCCATAACAAATCAAACTTGAGAAAAAATGGAAATAAACTCATGTGTGTTGCACCATTAAAGCGAAAGTAGGTAAGTAAATGAGATGAATCTTCTTTAAGATACAATTGTTTCACTTGAGCATAAGTGGACTAAACAATGAAGCATGCACCTAAAAATCCATGAAACAATTAAAACTTGCAAACCATGTAAATTGCTCACACATAAAGGAAATTTGCTTAAGTTTGTAGATTTTGAAACTTGTGCATGCTAGATTTATTTAGACACAAGATTTAGTGAAAGGAAAGTGGAGTGAGTGTGTTGTTAATTTTTAGCATGCATTAGATGAAAACTAGAAAGCAAGTCAATCCACCCAAAGAAGGTCCTTCCTCTTCAATTAAGGAAGGGGGATACTATGGGAAAAAGATCCCAAGCTCCCTTAGGAAAAAAAAAGATCCTTTATTAGTGATTACAATGAGAAAAAGAAGTCTCTAAGAAGGCTGCCCAAAAGGAGATCTTTACAAAGATAAGAGCTTTGGAAAAATCTAGAATCTCCTCTTCAAATTGTGACAACAAGAACAAGTGGAAACACATCTAAAACAATTTTTTTTTTAGGTCTCATAGGCCCACGACCTAGATAACTTGTTGCTGTCTTATAGAGCTCACGACCTCCCTAAAAATTCAGTCTTTGAGATGATGGAAGGTCCTGCATACAAAAGAATTAGTAGTTTACCGCCACCTCTTCTTCAAGCTCTTTGTTGTCCAACACTCAAACCTATGGGCTGCCAAGCAAAGTCAAGTGTTAGAGCAAAATAACAAGATTAAACTACAAACTAATGTACAAAAAACACTAGCTCAAGTAGTGAGAGTAAACCCCCATACTTTTCTAGTTTAGAAATGGCTCTTGAACTAGCATGTATAATTTTGAAAGCTCTAAAAGAAGTATTTTGAATTTTTAAATAGAATGGATGGTCAAGTAGCTAGAGAAAAAGAAAACACCCTCTTGGTCTTCGTTGGATGCAAGATTTGGAATTGGAAATAATTGAGTCTTGGATCGCTTCGAGTCTAGGAGTGAGTTGGTCCATGTGAGACTTCTCCCATGCCCGGATGGATTTCCTGCACACAATTTAAAATGGATCTTCCCTACACACTTGAATCAAATATTAATTCGCAAGAGGACTAGTGCATCAAATTGAAACAAGATTAACTAAACATTCCACCTAAAATGCCTTAACAAGCTTACTTCTAAAATAGTGCTCTAAATCAATGACACATGCAAGATAGCTTGCATGCATCAATCCAAGCTATATGACAAATATGAACTAATATAGATCAAACATATAAGCAAATTCAAACATAATAAGCACAATTATGGAAAGAAATCACCTCATAACGCCAAGAGAACATCAGCTATGTAGCCCCAAAGTCTTGATTTTATTAACCAATGTGTAAGTAAAAAATGGCAGAGTTTCCTCAAGCTCGATAGCTCATAACATGATACAATATGAGAGCCCATGGCTCTATTATATAGAGAGTTGGGAACAATTCCCAAGGAAGAATGCATGTGAGAACTGAACTTGGATCAAATCCCAAGGAAAGATAAGCCAAGTTCGATGTGAAGAAGACTGAGACACTAGAGCAAAATCGAATTTCATATGTGCACCTCAAGAGAAATCGAATTCCATATATGATCTAATGAACTCATCCATGAGTGAAGCGAAGTACGGTGCTACATCCAGTCAACCACTGCCAACTCGAACTAAGTGAAACCTCATTTGCAGATGATCTCAGTGAAGCTCTACGTAGGCCCCTGAGAACTGCGTGATTCCTCCAGTGAACTGTGCAGTCTGGCCTAAAGGGAATGCGTAAATCCTCCGAGTGAAGCTTTGAGTGCTGCTGCACTCCAGATAACTCGTGAGAAGAGGTCCCCACGTGGTCTTCAGTGAACATATCCTATAGAATATTCCCTTGGTGCATGAGTTCCTTCAATAAATTTGATTTTCCACGTGAAATTGTTGCTTTATCTCTTGGAAATTCGATTTTGATAAAAGAATGGTGTATTAATGACGCAGTGTGCTCAGTCATCCTCCACATGTCCGTTGACTCAACTCTTTGACTTAGGATAATTTCCAAGTCATTTCCACGTCATTCTGTCACATGGAATAATTTATTTATCTCTATTTTATTTAATTCTAGCCGAATTAATTGCCACAATTTCCACTAAACTTAGGAAATGTGGGTTTTGAAGGTTCAAAACACATTATTAACCCCTCAAAGTGTGTCATTGTGGAAAGTTGAGATTGAGGTGTAATTTGATTACTCATACCCCATACAACTTCTCTAGACAACACTTATTACAATCCGATTACAATTTTTATTGCAATTTTTGACCTGCGAGAAATCTAAAAAATTAAAAAATCACTACCTAGACTTAACCAAATTCCACGAATTTATTTGTGTGATCTAGTATGGTAATATAAATTGACTCTAGACACTAAAACTCACCCAAGGCCTCACCATCAAACCGTACTCTGACTTTGGGGTAAAATTAGAGGAGAAAACTCAATTAATTATTAAGTCTTGGTGGGGAGATGATAATTAACCGAGTGAAAAAAACCTCCCAGAGCAATACTCGTTGGCAAGGTCCCAAGCTACCTAGGCTTGTTACAGACTCAATACTGACTCAAAACTCATCATTACTAGCATCACTTATTACAATTCCCCGTAGGGCGTGGAATTTGGATACAAGAGAAAATGATGAGAAGTAGAAGTAGAGTTTAAAAAATCTAGTGAACTGATGATATCTGATGGTACAAGTGTCCTCTGGTTCATCCTTGGGCATGGAGTTTTCACATAATCATCAGGTGCCACTCCAATGGTCAACAAGGGGAAAAGATCAAACAAGAAATTTTGCTTCAAAAGGTCAAATTGATCCTACCAAGTTCTAGCCTTAGGGATACTTAGGAAAAACTTGGTCCTAGAGCTATGGCTCGAGGTTTCCGGAGATTCCATCGTCGAAATTGCCTCAAATTTGGAAGAGAGTGAGGGGACCCACTAGCACAGTAGCCTCTAGGAGATCAAAGTTTTCCTTTGGGTAAATTCCCAGGAAATTGATGCTGTAGGTGACCTGTTAGGGCTAGACCTAGGAAAAAGGTGAAAAATGTAAGAAAGAAGGGAAAAATGACCACCCTTTTGAGGGATCAGTGCCTAATTCCCTTGGGGATATGGAGTCAAGGATGATAATGATTGAGAATTCGGTTTCTTGATCAAGGAGGCTTGGATAGTCAACTTCGTCCAATGTCAAGGGAAAGAGAAGAAAAGTGACTTTCAAGCATTTATACTTCATACAAATGGTGCAAGCTTATCGAGACAAAACAATCTCTAGGACATTTCATTCATCTAACAGTGGCCCATACATTAAACGAGCTAAATAGACACTTAATTCCACATTCCAATCATGCAACAGTTATCCCTAATTATAGCGAAGTTCAACAGTATGCAGTGTGAAAATTCCTACTTGCAAAATCCTATTGCAACAAACTGATATTCCTTCTCCTACTTGACAAAATATACAAGTTATTTACTGTGTTCTACAAGTAAATACTGAAGCAAATACACTGCAACCTTCACTCAATAAACTGCGGAAATTAAATGCAGAAACAAGATTTGAGCAAGAAAATTAAACACACATGACACCGTTATTTTTGGACTAAGTCCCTGGAAAAACTGGTGCAGTAGCTGAGGGATGGTAATATTAAGCAGAAGTTTATGAATACAACTGGATGCCTAAATCTGGATTTCCATAGAGAATCTGACGATAGAGAATTAGTGAGGGATACCTCACACTAACACTGGAGATCCGACACTGACCCAACACTGAACTGGACAACCCCACGTTGCCTCTGCGCAAATCTGCGTCACTCTGGATGGGGATTGCGTGACCTCCTTCTGTTGGCTGGATGTTGATCTTCTCCTCGTCCGGTCTCACACCCTGGCACTCCGGCACTGGATCTGACTGATCCTTAGCAAAATTGCAGATCTCTTTAGAGTCTTAGCACTACCTCTGCGCTACCCAACGTAGCCCCTACACTGCCTCTTTTGTGTCCTCTTCTCTGCTCAGGAAAAGATCTTCCAACCAGAACAATCATTGCCCCTCACTGCAATCGAATCAACTCGATGATCTCTCTTTGAAAATTTCTTAACATAAGAAACCCTACTGCTAACAATTGATTTACTTCTCCTACTTGATTATTTACACAAGTTATTAATCTGAAATTTCAGAAAAACAATGAAGTAAACACAAATAGCAGCCTACACATACAGAACATTTACTGAATAGATTGCTCATATGACAAAGTGACAGATTTTTTGGACAAATGTCCATGGAAAAACCCAATGCGGGAACACTGATGCAAGTAGCTCTGAAGGGTTTTATTATTAAGCAGATTCTGAATACAACAATTTATGGGCACCAGACATGGTTGGCCCTACAGAGAAAATTCACGGCAACAATACCTCTTTCACTCAGAGACAGAAAATATGGTTGATTCACACCCTCAAACGGGATTTATAGAACTCGAGTTCTTTCTGGCCCACCAGAAACCCCAATGCTGCTCCTCAGCCCTCTGCGTCAGCCTTATTGGCCTATGTCTACCTTTGCGCTGCTCTGGAAGGGCCTGCGTCACCCTCTCTGGGCTTACGCTGTCCCTGCTCTGGAAGGGCCTGCGTCAACCTTGCATGGCTCCTGCTGCCTCTGCACTGCCTTTGTGTGGCCTTTGCTGGACTGCGTGGCTCTGACTTTCCTTTGCGTTGCCTAGTATGCGACCTCTTTGCTGCTGTTGTACTCTTGGCCTTGGATTAGATCATCCCCTTGCCAATATTGCGCCTCGCTACACTGCAAACTCTTCGTGAAATTTTTCGCAAACCATGCCCTAGAATTTCAGCTTAGTTTCAGAGCTCCGCTAATGTGTGTGTTCTCCAACTGACCCCAAGCCCTTCTCTTATACTTTAATTATTTTAATTCCCTAAGTTTAGATTTACGCTCCCATTAAAAATAATTAATTACTTTAATAAAACTCCATTCGGGGGAAATTTCCCAAAACACTTTTTGGGTATTTTGGAATACATGTGTCTAAGCTCCTTTGCAAAATTTGAGACTTAGAGCACATCCGATGCTACCAGAAATCAACACTCCCTCTTAGCGAGCAATGTGCTCTAGTAATGCATCGTGCTGAAACACTACACTGACTCTGTAACATCTCCCTCTACGCTGTTGATCTCTGACACTGCTGCCCATCAACTACTACGCTGCTACATCTATGTTGATATTGATCCTGCATGCTGCTGCCAACTGCATCTGCACTGCAACTCTGCTGCAACAGAAAAACATCCAAAATTATTGAACTAAGTGTTCAACATGATGCATATGATACTGAAGATCTGACTGCAGCCAGACTCTGCGCTGACCCTCTGAAGCTGCCGCGCTGTTGCTGACTCTATGCTGTGCCTTGTTGCACTGTTGCCAACTCTACTTAGACTTTGGCGCTCTCTAGCCACTGCGCTGTCACTCCGACACTCCTCTGCACCAATTGATATTGGTCCATCTTGCTACTTCTGATTTCGGGCACCGTAGCAAGGTATTGATCCAAGAGGTGGACTCCTCAAGAATCTTGCCCAACTGCAGTTCTTTCGAACTATAGTTCTAGATCACCCCAATTCTCCCCTAGAGATATGTGGGCAATCATTGCGAACTCCTCCTCCTCGATCCTTGCAGTTGCAACATGCAGATCATGTTTCTCGTCGTTGTCCTTCTTCTTGAGAGGACATTGTGTAGCGTAGTGACCCATCTCACCACATCGGAAACACTTGATCTTTGAGATGTCCTTCTTTCGCCTTCGCTGCTCCTGCTGCCCCTTGGATGCAAGGGCTGCATTCTCTTCCTCCTCCTTGGGCTTCGGCCCACTGCTGCTACTGCCATCAAGTTTGCACTTGATCATATCTCGCCTGATCTCTTCCTGCTGAAGAGCGCCCCACATCTGTTCCCAATCAGACAACCTTTCTCTGCCCAGGATGCTCTGGACAAAGACTTGCCATTCATCTGAAACTGAGTTCAGGGCTAGTCTAACCATATCGGTTCCTTGAGGCGTAGATTCGACAATTGCTAATTGAATTCGGGTTTCCTGAAGTTTTGCAAGCAACGAATCAATGCGTTCTCCCTTCTGCATCCTTGTAGATTGCATCTTCTCTTGCAAGAACATCTTCCGCTGCTCGGAAGATCCTTGATACAACGCCTCCAAGGCATCCCACATCTCTTTGGCAGTCCTTTTGCCAACGATGTGACATACTACATGATCCCTCACTCCATCGAGGATCAAACGCTTGACTTTCGCCATATCCTTCTTGTAAGCTTTTAGGAGATCTGCATCCACGGGGACAACTACTACACCATCGATTAAAGCTTTAAGATCATGCTCATCTAGCAGACATCTGATCCTTGCCTGCTAGATCAGATAGTTGGAGGCTCCCTCCAACTGATCTTGATCTCTCAGCCCACTAGCTGTCATCTCTGCCAACAAAACAAAAGGTCGAACTGCTCCCTCTCTCCTCTGCGCAGTTGCTACACTGGCCTATGCATTCCATGCTGGAGTATATAGATTTGCTCCTCGCTACTGCTGCTCCTTCAGAGAATTAGAATTCCTTGGCTTAGAATTCACTGAGGAAGAAAATTCCCTCAAAAAGTGTCTTCTCCTTATGACACTTTTGTACCCTAGCAAATGCCGCAGAAAAGCTACATCCCACTAATAGATTGCTCTGCGATGAATCTTCTGCTATGCTGCTCCCTCTGCCGCTGACAAATCAAAAACTGGAAATCATACCTCTCTGTCGACTCACTCAGAGAGAGATTTTCCTCAAGAATCGTGCCCTCCTGGCCTAGACTGCGCAATCCCTTGGGGATTCGAT